>JAGDYQ010000169.1:558046-875118 GCA_021962125.1 Bulinus truncatus | reverse complement strand
ACTTACATACTAACATTTAATTTATGTTTTTCGTTCGCTCCCCCCCCCCCCTTCTCTGTATGCACTCCCTTCACCCCTCGCACCAGTCTATTCACTCTTTTAGAACATATTGGCATGTTTTATATTTAGAGATGATTGTATTTGTATGTAAAAATGTCTGTGTTTTTATTTCCTAAATATATGGTCCTTAATTTTATCTTCGAATTAAGTCTTTCATTACTGTAGTCTTTCATTACTGTAGTCTTTTATTACTGTAGTCTTTTATTACTGTAGTCTTTCATTACTTTAGTCTTTCATTACTGTAGTCCATTACTGTAGTCTTTCATTACTGTAGTCTTTCATTACTGTAGTCTTTTATTACTGTAGTCTTTCATTACTGTAGTCTTCCATTACTGTAGTCTTTTATTACTGTAGTCCATTACTGTAGTCTTTCATTACTGTAGTCTTTTATTACTGTAGTCTTTCATTACTGTAGTCTTTCATTACTGTAGTCTTCCATTATTGTAGTCTTTTATTACTGTAGTCTTTCATTACTGTAGTCTTTCATTACTGTAGTCTTTCATTACTGTAGTCTTTCATTACTGTAGTCCATTACTGTAGTCTTTCATTACTGTAGTCTTTTATTACTGTAGTCTTTCATTACTGTAGTCTTTTATTACTGTAGTCTTTTATTACTGTAGTCCATTACTGTAGTCTTTCATTACTGTAGTCTTTTATTACTGTAGTCTTTCATTACTGTAGTCTTTCATTACTGTAGTCTTTTATTACTCTAGTCTTTCATTACTGTAGTCTTATATTACTGTAGTCTTTCATTACTGTAGTCTTTCAACCGATAAAATTATTTTACTTCTTAGTTGAGTTTCTTCTTATTTCTGTTTCCTGTCTCTCGTTTTCATAACATAATAAAATTAAAATAAGCTGGCTTCAGTCGAATTTCAAACAGTATAAAGATTACATCAACGTGTGTTATTTATATCATTCAACTAAACACTGTCACCTTCGTTGAAAAATATTTACTAACAGAGAGGCTAATTACAGCATCAGATAAAATTTCATATTTAGCCCATAAGCGCATACCCGGATAAAAGTTGAACTGTACATCTAAACAAGTTTAAACCGTTCGGAGTTCACATTTAATATACACACACACATACATACTTGGATACGTAAATCAGGCACAAACAAATACACACACATACACAAATACACATGCCCACATACAACGAAATGATTTTTTTTTTCACCGATCCTGCTAGTTGCCAGCTGGTACCGTCAAAATAGGAGAGACTTGAGTTTTAAAAAAAAAGTCTGGCACTATCTGGCCGCATTCATCAAAAGTTCTATGTCTGATAGGTGTCAAGTGAAGGCTTGGAACAGAAGTTCTGGCCATAAACTTAAATATTTGACCAGTTCTTTCTGGCGTTTGCCTTATCTATTCACTTCCAATAAAGTGAAAATAGTTGACATATGCTGCTGTAACCAACTTTTATCTGTTATCTTCACCTTTGGCTACATTATCTCCTATACTCTCTGCCCTACTTTTATTTTCACATTGAAACATTTTATCTTCTACCTTTCATCAAACTTTGTGATTTCTTTAATACTTTTTTTGTATTAATATGTTATTAATCTTAATCTTAATTATTGTTAGTGTGAGTCTATGTTGGTTCTACATTTGGCCTTTTAGTCTATGTTGGTTCTACATTTGGCCTTTTAGTCTATGTTGATTCTACATTTGGCCTTTTAGTCTATGTTGGTTCTACATTTGGCCTTTTAGTATTTATCAGTATTATAGTAAATTTTATATTACCTGGAACAATGTACTTACCAATTGATCTTTTAATGTTAGTTAACTAGCTCAACACAATGTGTTATTTATAATTTATTCCTTACTTCAGTTTGAAATAAAACAAAATCAGTTCCTTTTAAAAAGCAATTGTGTGAGGTCGTATAATATTCCATTCAAAATTTTAAACATGTTATTACAGCACACATTTGATCAGATGATATTTAATGGACATTTGGTTCAATTTGTCACTGTCATTATGATGTTCTTCTGCCATCAGGTGTAATGCTGACAGTACCTGAAGGTGCCATCAAGAAGGGTCATGTAGAAGAATTGTATATGGCAGTGTGTCGTGATGACAAAGACAGACCTCGCCTGACAGGTGAGAGCAGCCATAGTAAAAAAATATTTTTTTAACAAAACTTTTCAAATGTTAACTTCAAAATTATTTGGACATAATTTAAGAGAAAGACTTTTTAAGCATCATTTTTTAAAGTACAAAAAATTACATTAAATGAATTATATTCTATTGAAATATTTTAACATTTTACTTAATTAAGGAAAGTAATATTTTGATTGTAATATCGCAACATGATAAAAAATTATCTTGTGTAAACTAATTTGTATATGACATTATATTTTGTCTCTTCTAGAGCACCAGACCATACTCAGTCCAGTCATTCTGGTTGGTCCACCCAGTGTCCAGCTGCTCAAGCCTGTGATTTTATCCTTTCAGCATTGTGCCAACATGAGACAGGGAGGCTGGGTGCTCTCAGTCTACAAGAGTGAATCCCCCATTGATGAGCCACCATATTGGAGAGTAAGTCCACTTCTCGACTCACAGACCACTTCTTTATAAATTTGCCCCTAACTTCTGATACTTTCATATCTTATTATCTGAATACACAGACAGTCACTGACATAATGCAAACAGATGAATACTGTTATTCTGAATTTATCAACTTTCAAAATATAAATGTATTTAATTGCTTTCTCATTATCATAAATTAGTCATAAAATAGAGTGTAGTAGATTTAAATTCTAAATCATTTTTTTGTGTTGACTTAAATTTTTTAGCTATGAACAATTTAACAGTCACTTTTTTTTCCATACATCTATGTTTTATGTTTTCTAAATTTTTCTATGTTTTAAATTTCATTTTATTCCTTTTTTTTTTTAAAGAGAGTTGTTGTCCTTGGACATGAAACAATAAACTCCCCTATCTACACACAACTTGACCCCAACCAGTGTCATGTGATGACTGAATTTTTGAACCGTTACACACTGATCGGAGAATCTGTGCCAGGTGGACGTGCCCTTAAAATCTACAGACTTGCTGCTTTTGCACCTGCAATGCCACCCTCAATGGATTATAGTATCCGTGTTTATGTTGTGGAGGATACTATAGATGCTTTGGATGTAATTTATTTATAATTTTTTTTAATTAATACATTTTTAAAATTTTTATTTTATGCAAGTTGATAAATTTAGCTAGGAATATATTTTTATCTATCAACTTTATTTAGTTTCACCCAATCTTTAATGTGGCTTTGTTTTTAAAATATTTACAATGTAGTCTTGAAATTAAGTAAAGTAGTATATTAAGTTGCAAGAGTAACGTCATTATAAAAAAATTCAATGAAATAAAAATGTTTTGTTTTTTAGGGTGTCATACAAGTTGAAAGAAAATTAGGTGGAAAACTATTAGATAAACCGAAACAAATTCCATTCCAAGATGGTGGGAATAATTTGTGCCTGACTATTGAAGAGCTCTCCACTGGATGGAGGAGTAAACTTGCTGCCAACTACCAGGTGAAGCTTTGATTTGATATTGAACATTTTAAAATTGTTTTGGCCATAGAAAAAATTTTTCCCCAAATCATGTGAATTATTTTTTTTTTCCTTACCAGGAAATTCCTTTTCGTCATATCTGGAGCGGTAATCAAAACAATCTACACTGTTCCTTTAGCCTTGAGTTGCAGGACAGGGCTGTAGCCAAAATCGCTTGCAAGATCCAAGTTTATCAGAAAGCCATCCTAAGCAACAGACAGACACTAATTATAAATTGCAATTTAAAAGATGTAAGTTTCATTATTAAATAATCTAAAGGTCAAAGGCACTCTCTACCCCAAAGCTAAAGTTTTTATTTTGTTTATCATATTTTTCTCTCAATTGAAATATTAATTTAAATCTAAATTTTATTCAGAAAACTAATAGCTTAAATCCTATAAACAGTTATATTGGATTAAATCTATTCACACTTTCAGTGCATATAAAACTAAATATTCCGATATATAGTGAGTCATCAACAAACCTGAAATGCATTTTTTCACATCTGATTTGATACAAAACAGAGAGAATTAAAAAACCACAACAACAAAAGTTGGGCAAATAACTCTCTGTGTGTTTTGACAATCTGTACTTGAATCCACAGGCCAGTTGCTTCCCCTTCCTTCCAAGCATCTTTTGTTTATATGAGTTGCTTTTGTGCACTCTAAGCTTTTTGTAAACAACTGCTCTTGCTATGTGATCCTTCCTGCTATCTTTAAGAACACCCACACTTTGATTTAAAATTAACAATGGCAGAGCTTAGTCTCCTTTACCTTTAGCATGGAAGACTGGTGGATCTGGATCCTCTTCCCCCTCCTCCTCCACCTTTCTTTGATTTAACCTTCTTCTGATGTATGTATTTCTGTGTGTGCTTCATTCACATGAAATGTACCACGTAAGAAACAACAACATTGACTCACAGAGTTATCTACCTTTGTTTCCTGCCATTAAATTATATTTTTTTTTCTTTAATTTTCAGAGTGCCCCATCATGTCCCGGTTCCAGCAATACTCTCAAACAAAGAACATCCACTGTAAATACAGCATCCTCCACGGTCAGCTCAGGTTTCCACTCTATGGTGACCCTTGACCCCTCTGCCCAGGTTTTCAGGTAATGTATCATCAATGAATTAAAACCTCTCCTCCAGTAATATATCCTTTAACGTGTTGTAACGTTGATACACTATTATTTTTTAAAATGATAAAACTGTTTCTCTTTTAGGTTACCTTCACATATTAACATTGTTTCTCTATTAGGTTACCTTCACATATTAACATTGTTTCTCTATTAGGTTACCTTCACATATTAAAGCCCAGCTGTGTATGTTGCTGGATCCACCCAATGCCAGAGGAAACGACTGGAGAATGCTGGCCCAAGCTTTAACAGTGGACAGGTAAATTTGATTAACTATTATATTAGGGGGACCTTCTCTCTAGTTTTTTTTTTTCTGTCATATCATTATACTTTAATATTGTTTCAGTTTTTATTGACTTCACATAGCAATAACTCAGCTAGTTAAGAAATGCAACGAGATTGTGGCCTGTCAGTTTGTAAAAGATAAAATCAAAGTGATCACTTGAAAAGTTTGAGACACATTTAAAATTTCCTTTGTAGCGATTGTTCCAAAGGTTTTCAAAGAGATTTAGTTGTACTGAAAAGAATTAATTGTAATAAAAATTCACTGTTAAAAGAAAAATTCTCAATCAGTAAAATTTCTTAACAATAAAACTTGAATGAAATGTAAATGATTTTTTGTTTTTATAAGTATATAGTTACTTTTTCGCAGAAACCCTAACAAAATGGGGGCCCTAGGAATGGGCCTATGGGGGCTTTTTGTAAAATGTGGGCCTGACGTCCTTTATTATGTCCTTTTTGAAAGAAAAATGAAAGTTTTCTTTGTCTGTCATCTTTGTAATATCCTTTAGCTGTATGTTAAACACCATTGTTTACTTCTTTCATTCCAGATACATAAACTATTTTGCTACCAAGTCTTCACCTACTGAACACATCCTTGACCTTTGGGAAGCCAGACATCGAGAAGATACAGCAGTGACAGATTTAATGAACATCTTAAGAGTCATGGGTAGAATGGATGCTGCAGCGGTATTAGAAAAAGACAATGGAAGCTGGTTATGATGTGCCCACATGACACAGTCGGCCTATCTTCTTTAAATGGACAGTTAGGATAATTGTGTTGTTAATACATCCCTATATGGACAATTTCACTACCTGTACATTTTGTTGTCATGGATACAGAAGGATGGATATTTCACTTTTTTAAAGGAAAGTTGATATTCATTATATGTTTCATTATGTATGGACACATATCTTTATGTTGACAGTTTCCTCAATGAGCGAACATTTTCTTCTTTTTGGTAACTGGCGACCACAAAATCAACTTATTACAAACTACAAGCGGACAGTTGAGAATGTCTTTCCTTGTCATTGAAATGACATTTTGCTGTTCAGTGGGCCCAAGTTGTCCACTCAAAAAAACTAATCTTTATTAGTCTACAATATGACCATTCATCCATTCGTGCAGGGGAAATAACCCCATTTTCAAACCAAAGATTCAGAAGCATTTAATAATGCATAACATTCTGTGGCCTGCTAATGGGAATTCTGGACTAGAATTATGCTGGAAATTATCAGGATGGTATTGATCTGGACTACATTTGAAGAAAAAAAACACAATCTAGCTTGCTTAAGTAACTTTTAAGATAATTTTTTTGTATAATCTGCATACTGGTTTAAAAAAATGAAATTTTTCGACTCATGCTTTTGAAATATAAAATTTCTTTGAATCTGATTTATACATGTTAAAATCATTGTTTGCCCTACTTCATGACTCTAATAGCTCTGTAAAGTCATTTAGTGGATATGTGTATAGTTCTTTATCCACATGTCCACAGTCAGCCTTAATAAATCCATTATTCAACTTTGAATATTTTTTTCATTTTGTATGGAATAACTTTAATTAACTGTTTTCATTTTCGAAAAAAATCAATATTTATACTTTTAGATGCCAAGTGAAATGCACTTAATTAAAAAAATATTTTAGTTAAATGTCAAACCCTATTTCATATCAAGCTTTGTACTTAGTAACAATTATTTGAACATAAAACAAAAAGTTGATGGAACATCTTTTGTCATGAAAATTAGTTTAAAGTAAACTTCTTAAAATATATTCATTGTTAACCACATTGGTAAAGTATATTTTATTGAAAAAAAATATTTTTTTATAAAAATGTCAAATCTGGAAAATATATCTCAATGTCATTCATAAAATTTTATATAATATTAGAAAAATCACCTTTTTTTTAATTATAAATTTTTTAAACTGATTTTTACTGATCTTTAGTTCATATGTACTGGAACTTCATGTTTTGACTCTAAGTTATTGTATTCTTTGAGCTGTTTGTTAATTGGCTGAATGAACTCCTACAGTAAACTGAACTATTCTACTCAAGTGGTGCTGTGATCTTTATATTCTTCTTAAAGTAATTATATATTTTGTTTCAGCAGAAGTTATTCCTTGATCAATTTCTTGTCTGATATTATTGATATACTTTTACATTGACCCAATTATTGTATTATTATTGTTGCTAGATCAAAGCATGGAACTTAGCTTTTTAATTACTTAGTGAGGACAATATTTTCTTTAGCTCAGTAACATTTTATTTATTTATTATTTTTTTTTGGTTCCAACTTTTGCCCCGAGAATAAATAAAATATTTTGATCATGATGTGTACAGAGAGTGGTTGTAAAAGAATTAAGTAATTGATGTAGGGCTGTCATGTTTTATTGTAAATGAGAGAAATCCCTACTTAAGATTGTTTCGACAACTTAATTCGGAAGGTTTCAGATATTATCATCAGATTTATATATACTTGTACATGTATTTCATTTTGTAAAACAATTTAAATTTTCTTAAAAAAAAAAATAGAAAAAAAAAGAAACCAAACCATTAAGCTTACTGTTGTTGTAAATATGAATGTTGATCCTATTCAGTCTACATATTTAATGCTTTTGTGTGGTCGAATCTTGTATGTCATTCAGTTGTGTAGACGTGTTACCTTCAATTTATTGATCTCCACATCTCATCTTGGTACGAAATGTTTCAGGGTAAAAATGAACGTATGTCCTGCAGGTGAAAGAGCTTGGTTTTTGTATCACACTGTGTCACAACCAATTCTGGACATAACAGTTCCCAAAGAAGAAACAAAATATGATAACAATTGGTAAAACAATAAAACACACCCATTCATCTGCAGGTCTCTTTCTACATAATAAAATCTTCCACTGGAGTTTATCTTATGATCTAAGACACCATTACATCTGCTGAACTGATAATTATGATTGTATGAAGAAGGAATGTTTCTTATAAGTATTGCATCTGCTTGGATCTTTTTTTTTAACCTTTTTTTTCAAATCGTACTACTATTTTCAATGTGATTCTAACTAGCATTATTATAACTATTGTTACATGATATTACATATCTGATGAATAAATGATTATTTGTGTAAGTTTAGATTTTTTTAATTAGATGAGGAAAGAATGAAATGCTTCGGATCTGAATTTCTTTGGTTATCGTTTGAATCTGATTTGAACAGTGGTTCCAAATTTTTTATTTAATTTTTGGTTTTATAGTTTTTTTTAGATGGTTAGCAGGTCACACATGAGTAGCTTGATAACGATTGCAAAAAGACAAAAATTTGAGTCGAGTGTCCTTTCTATGGTCCATCTAACTTTACTCTTTCCAAGCAGACCTCACTCTGAGGAACACTGGATTAATATGAAATTTTTTCAGTGGTCAATATTCAATCCTTATTAATATAGTAGTTGTGCCTTCAGTTCTTCACATTTCACATGTTATCTACTAGAAATATGTATGGTAAAATTATGTATGAATCATGACACAGTTAAAACAGTACTCTATGTGTACTTAATGTGTCCAACACAACTTTGTGAAAGTTATCAACACATTTGCCATTGAAATATTCCTTAATGATAATAGTAATCAACAAAGATATAGAATGATAATTTTTCTACATGTTAGCTGCATAATAATTTCATTCAGCATCACAAAGTTAAGCTGTGTGTGTTTTTGTCCTAAATAGCATTAGCAAATTCCGAGCATAAATAAATCAAGTTATGTCTTAGTTGTTCTGTTTCGTTGAAGTCAAACACCATATTTTTCATTTCATTAAAAGACAATTAATTATTGAATTAACTTAACACAGGGTCCAGGAACTCTTATGAAAAAAATTGAAAAATATTGTTTAATGTGAGCAACAACCTGAAGCATATTACATTATGGCAAGTCTTAAAATTCAAAGATACAGATGAAATTTCACAATTACAATTAGGCTTAATAGACTTAATAGTTGTTTTTTTTTAATGAGAAATAAATATTTTAAAATCTGATGATAAATATTTTTGTATGATTATATAAATAATTGTTAAATGATTAATAATAAGAAACGAAATAATATTGAGCTGTACTATTTAAAAATAACTAATGAAACATAAATTACTTTATTATTATTAGTTTCATGTCTTTTAATTTTTCCTTTAGTTGGAATATGATTCTATAACATTTTGTTATTAGTTATATCCATAACTTCAGAAACGTTTTGGCCAATACCAAATATCCACTACATTAGGAATATTATTGTAAGGCTAGAAGATATAAATATAGAAAATCTGTAATGTTTTGTATTCTGACCTAGTCCTGGATTTTTAAGGTTGACAAAAGTTCTACAACTTTTAAAACTAATTTCATTTCATTGGTGTCTTTTCATTTTCTTACTTATTTAATGTAATTGAATAATGTGAACTTAAATATAACGAGTTCCATTTAAAATGTTAATCTCAGAAGTGTCATTTGCCTTTTTTTCTATTTCTAATTTGTTGGTAGTTAATTTAAAAACTTCTGGAACAATACCTTATTAATAAAAGGAATTTATATGCTTTAACCAATCAATTTCTTTTTTTTCTATGTTTAAAAAAATAAAATTACAAAATTATCATCTAAGTGTAACATTTTCTTTTTGCCAAAAAACCATCAAATGAGTCAGCATTAGTCTAATGTCCCACTCTACTCCTGTCGCTATTGGAAACAATGATTGAATGTTGTATTAGAGACAACACTTTAAGATCATACAGAACAACACAGACATTCTGATTGTACACAATTATACAGGGGAAATAGCCAAACATTTTGTACATATATTTGCAGAAGATACGATTCTTTGAAAAAATAAATAAATGTTTGAAACCAGTTGTTGACTTATTTTTCTTGGTTCTAAGTTACAAGTCATTTTTATGAGGTGTAAGTAATTTACTTTGGCTTAAAATGCTTCTTGCACAAATATTCATAAATATATGAAGCATTTGGGTGTTGTACTAGCCACAAAACCATTTATTAAGCTATAGCTAAAGAAACATTTAATATTCCCTTATGGCTTCTTAAGGCTAAATGAACTTAACCCATTTAGAGCCATAGTATCCTAACTAAAATGATTCAAGTAGGCTCTACAGCAGGGATGGTAGGTATAGAGCAGTGGTCCCCCAGGCCACGGCAAGTAAAAGGTTGAGGACCACTGGTGCCAAGTTTGTTTGGAAAATTTTGCTGACATGCCAATTAATATTAACAAAAGTATATCAGAAATACTTTGAAGAAGAGCCTAATCTACTGGCAAATGAAAAAAAAAATTCTTTTCAGTTAACGTTTATTTTGACATTTTAACTACAGAAGTCAATAAAAAACACAAATAACAAAAACTGCTCGTTATTTATTTGAAAATGATTTATTTGGAGATAAGGAAACACTATATGCAAAGCACTAAAAATTATCTGCGGCTTTCAGAACCAACCGAACAGAACAAATGAAAATAACAAAAAGGAATCATTAAAAAAATAGAAAGGACTAAACTTGAAATACGCGGCACATCACAAACATGTGAAAGGGAATATAAAGAAACCTTCAATTTAATTATGTAGTCAGTTCAAGAAGTGATTTGAAGCAAATATTTATTTAAAAAAAAAGATATAATGGTTACTTATTTTGTAAATTACATAATATGCATGTAGTAAGATTATTGAGTTTAGTATTCTGAAAAAATTTTGTTTTTGTAATCCAAAAAAATTAAATTTTTTTATTTCTAACAGTTACTAAAACGAGTGTATATTTCATATTTTAGAGACTATGAACTTAATTAATAAGATCCATAATGGAAAAGAGTCTTCAACCACTAGTTAACATAATTAATTGTACTCATTCTGAATGAAATAGAAGTCATGGGTCTCAATAAAAAAAAATGCACAACATTTTTGAGCACTGCAGAATCAACAAAACAGTTGTGTGAGAAAATATTTAACTGAAAACATGGAGAATTTTTTTTTATAAAGAAGAAAAACTTTTGAACTAAAAGAAACCAAAACATTTAGCTGATGTATAAAATAAGAAAATAATCTGAGTGTAAAAAATCTTATTGGCTGAAGGGAATAAAATGAGAAAATTTACAGCTGGCTATTATTTTTTCTTAGTACTGTACACATTTCTTTTGATCTAGCCTTCTTTTTACAGACGAGAAAAATTCCATAAACTCTTCAAATATTTTTTTTTTTTAGGTGTAAATATAAAAATTTACAATTTCTATAGCTGATAAAAAAAATCCAATAATTAATATAGCATAGAGGACTTATTAATGTCAACTCTGCAGTATACTAACCATACAACAAAACAAATGAAATGTAAAACTGGTTATTATTCATAGATAGGGTAAATTAAACCATAAATAAATGTAAAGGAAAAAAATTATAAAAAGTGCAATATTATAATGGAAGATAAAAGTTGAAAAATAATGTCACATGCACTGAATTCATTGGTTAAAATAGTATCTAGAATCTAAACATTATGACAATATCATTGATTGAAGGGAGAAAAAAATTAAGACTTAATAGAACGGCCAATATGGAAATGTATCAATAAAACAGAATATTAAAAAAAATATGGTGCACCAGCAACAGCTCATGACTGTAAAATATATATAAGGAAATATTTAAACAAAGAAACATTTCTTTTTGTATTGTATTTCTATAAAACCTGAATAGCACGAGACTCTTTCAGTAAATAACAACAGTCAATTGAAGTGGGTTTTTTTTTAAAGACACATCTTCTCCTTTGAAAACGTGATTTTCAAAGAACAAGACTGAGGCAAAAAAGACAACAAAGAAGAGAAAAATGACCATATATAGACAAGTGATGAAGAGAATAAAAGAAATGCAAAGGGAGAGTGATGGTGGGATAGTTATAAATTAGATCAACAGATGACTAAAAAAAAAAACATCAGATATAGACATTTTTGTGTCTGAAATATTGAATCTGGTAACAAGACCAAACTAATAGCAGATATATGATTCACAATAAAATAGAGTGCAATAAATATATTTATATATATATTTTATATATATATATATATAAGTGGAATCTCCAGAAAAACTCCAGGATTCAAAATCTATCATAATCATATTAGTAAAAAAATATTGTTTTATCAATGATGAAGTTAAAAATGTAATGGATGTATACAAGACGGAAAAAAAACTAACAAATCAGAACGATAATGTTAAAGGAAAAAAAAAAGAATAAGGATTTAAAGTGAAACATGCTCATGAATCTGCAATGATGACAAAAGAAATATTTCAAGGATAAAAAGGAATTATTTCACACCACTTTATGACAGTCAAGCTATTGAAATGTATGTACATGGATTTATGAATTTCACACATGGTCACACCATTACCTGTCAAGGACTTGAAAACAATGACGTTTAAATTATAAGATAAAATTAGTTCACATATAGAATTCATGATGATAACATTGTTGAAATCCCCATGAATTTGAAGAAAAAAAATTATGCTTGTTGGAACATCACAGCTTTACTATCACAACATAAAAGATGGTTTCATTGTTAAACTTTGCAAAGTGCAAGAAAAGGTGAATGGGTAGTTTTCAGAGTTGCATGCTTATTAGAAATAATTTCACTAGAAAACCAAAACTATCAAAAACAAATTTTTTAATGTGCTTATGTTAAGATAAGATTGTAAAAATAAATTTATTAATAATAAGAGTATGCTAAAAAGAATTTCTGCTTGAAATATGTTTTTTCTCTTTAACAAAAATAACAATCTGTCAATAAATTCAGGGATTTAAAGTTTCTAATAATGAATCTGACATATTTTAAAATAAAAATCAACTGAATGAAAATTTTATCGTTGGTGAGTAAAACGTATATTTATTTAAACTAAAAAAAATTTCATAATCCCAAAAAGAAAACAAATACAAAGAAATCTTTTTTGAAAGTTCAAAATTTTCTCCATTTAAATAAATAAGCTCCTTAATGCATTAATGCCAGATAAAATATTTGAAAATTTTATTTTAGTGTAGCACTAACCCTTACATTTCATTAAGTGTATTCTGTGTGGTGCACACTGAGACACATAGTGTGTAGCATTTAATTACATATAGCCACTAACAGAAAAATATCAATGAATTGGGAAAAAGATACTAAGTCTAACTACTTATTTAGGGTCAAAATGCAGTAAAAGAAGCAAATAAATAAGTCTAAATAAATTGAGAATTCACCGTCATCTTTTGGCCACCTATTTTAATATTTTTTGTTCCATAGAAGTAAAATAATATGGTAAAAATCTGCATAGAAGTTTTATGAAGACTTTATTGGTTCACCTAATGATGGGGTAGTTAATAACATTTAACAATTTTAATCAAAACATTTTAGTCCAGCTATTACATGTATTATTTTTTACTGAAATAATATAAAAAAAAATATAATTTTTAGACTATGAAATTTTGGTATAAATCTTAACTATAAATTTTTCTTAAGCAAAAAGTAGTACAAAAAATAATACAAATTGGTTATAATTGCACAACAGCAATGTAAACAGAAATATTTGTAATAAAAATAAATCTAAATTAAAATATAGATTAAAAAATAAATATGTTAAATGTTTTATAGTATAATAAATAGTACATGAATATAAACAACTAAAAAAAAAGTATTGTGGCTGTGAGAATCACCACATGATAAAAGCAAAAATAAGCAACAAAGTATTTGTTCAGTTTCAAAATATAAATTTCAAAATATTTTATCATTTGTCAAGTAACTTACTGAAAAATTGTAATGTATAATTTAAACATGTGTTTTAAACATCTTTATAGCTGAGGAAAATATGGCATAAATTATTCTTTAAAAAAAAAACATGTCTTCCCGTAGTATTGAAGGGTTGACTAAAGTAAGCTCAAAACATTGTTGTCATTCTATGACAGCTTATTACAAATAACCTTTAGTGAAGACTAATAAAAACAACAACCTGAAATTTTAGTGAAAATAAAATTGAAAAGTGAAAGGTAATAAATAAAAAGATGCAAAGATAATTCACAAAAATACCAATTTTAAGTTTGGTGCATTGCCCATTGACAAAAAAAAATTCAAACCATTTCACTATAAGAAATGCTTTAAAAAAATATACTTGAGAAATGACAAAAATAAATGTAATCAATACACTGTTTAAAAAAACTATACATAATTATTTTTTCCCACAGTTAATAGAAGGAAAGAAGGGAATAAAGAGACAAGTATATGAGTAGAATACAGTGCTTCATGCCACCAACAGCAGTCAGCTGTTAGCAGTATGTGTGTAGGATTCACAATCACACTGGCAAACTTGCATTGAACAATATGGCAAATGAAAATAAAAAAAATCAAGTTCCATTAATAGAATGGGAGCGATAAAAAAAAAAAAAAAAAGGATATTCACACACTGTAACATCACAGCTGTTTTTCTGCTGCTTTCAAGAACAGCAGCAGCTGAACAAGGTTTACATGTTTCATACTCTATAGCGACACTCACTTCAAACACATTTTGGCAACACACTTGTTTTATTTTATTTGTAATGTGTTTTTGTAATTCAAAAAGAGGTGGGCCCCTTCAACTCAAGTGAAAATAGAATATATCATCAGCCTGTTCTAAAATTAATGAGCATCGGCAGTGAGCTTACAATTTATTCAATATTCAAAGAAAATTTTAATCCTAGGATTCGATAGTACATCTATGGTGCATTCAATTATTTCCCTGTCTCTGTAGTGGGTGACCCTGACCTATGAAAGTGTACATTTTGCCACTTGCCATCTTTACGCTGCCAAATTCTAGTTTCTTCAGAATGCTTTGTAGCTGGCAGCCCATTTCTGAAAATGAAGATTAGAAACTATTAAATAGGGGTAATGAAAACAAATTTCTAAAATAAATAAAGAATATTAAAAATCTGGTCACACTGATGCAATAGTTCATTCATCACAGTGTTGTAAGTCTGTAGACAAGACTAAACTGTGAGTGGTGGGCAGGACTGGATTGATGACCTCTGGGGCACAGCGGTAGAGCATGAAATCGATCAATTCGATATATAATTTGGGTAGGATTTAGAGCCAGAAAGATTGTGTTTTGAAGTTTCAGCTTAAGAATAACAATAAATTAACCTAGTTTTATTTAAACAAATTTAGAAGTTTATAGCAGGTGTGTATTTTAATGGTCTATTAGTTGCTTTCTTATCAACTTATTCACTATCATGGAATGCAGCTAAAACACAAATAAGCTTTTTAGTCAGTAAATGCATTTTCATTTTAACTAAAAATATAGCTACAAAAAGCTATGATCATAATATATAATTTGAAGTTTTTATTTATCACATTTTCTCTACAGAAATTGGCCAACTGACTGGCACCGACCAACCTTCAAAATGGTTTTCTTGTAACTTTTATATTTTTGTTTCCACTTGTTCAGAATTGAATGTTGATTATATTTAAATTTGTATTATTGGACTTTTTAAATACTCATGATGTAAGTTAGAGGTTTCATTAATGTTGTCTTGTTTTCCAAAACAGTTTTATTAAATTTTAACTTACTCAGTTTTACATGTAATAGTTTTATTTTCATTAGCTATTCCATTATTGTGAACATTATTCATCTCTTGAGCAGCTGATTTAAGAAAAAATACATTTATTACAATATCAAATTATGACACTAGATTTAATGGATAAAGGGTTATAAATTTTCCTTAGACGTGGTGTTTGCCTCTGAAATTTTTGCCTAGATATTTCAAGTAAATTGTGACATTACTGTGTAGAAAGAAACAGTATTATTATATTGAATATAATAAAGCACCTACATTTGAAGTGAAAAATAAGGAGAATATATTATTAAATTAATTGTATTAATATTTATTCCTTTAACTGAAATGAATGATGAAGGACATGTATGTATGTCATTGAAAACTTTTTAGTATTTTTCCTTATTTTTTTATAACTACTTGTTATATATCAATATATATATAAATATACACTAAAATCAGATAAAAACAATAATATGATAGTTTACGCATGGTTTACCTGTCAATGAATTGAGTTAATCTAACATAAGCAATACATGCAGCATCTTCTCCCAACAAATGTACATGTGGGTTGAGTATACTTGTATTCACTGGCTTACTATTTTTTGACAGCACTGAAAATATGTAGAAGAAAAAAAATGAACATATATGAGATGAGTGGTACAAGAATAGAAAATGAATGTATATTTATTAAAATTTGTCTTAATTTAATCATTATATTTTTGTAAGTCAAAAAATGATGAATGATTTAAGAGATGAAATATACTGAATATTCATGAACTAATGTTGTTGTTTATTTTAATCCTTATCTCTACAGAAGACAAACTTATTTATGTTTTACAATACATTCAAATTGGGATTCATGAACACAGATAATAAAATATTACAGTGTTAAAATAGTTAGCTTTGAAAAAGTTAAAAAAAACAAAAAAAAAAAATGGCATGAATCCATGATATTAAAGAAAGAAAAAACTTCACATTTCATAAATAGGATTTTAGTAATATAACCAATGTAAAATGAAGCTAAATAATAAAATAAAAATCAAATAAATTTCATTTACTACAAAAAAGTCATCTATGTACTTTTGGCATCTCCTTAATTTAACATTTATAACTAAGACTACTTATGTAAATCTTATGCTATTTAATTCATGCAACATCATTTGGTTTTCACACCACACGCTATGTTCCCACAATTCAATCTATAAATTATATGTAACATTTTGATAATAAAGTCAGGAGTATCCAACAAGCTAGACTGCAACCCACAAAACGGACTGTAAAAATTGTATAAATCCACAACTTAAAAAACATAAAAAAAAAATGTAAATTGATGGGGAATTTATTTAAAAGCCTATCAAAAGCTTAGCAGATATTATTATCATTGATAATGAAAACAGGGACTTTTCTAAAAAAAAAAATCAGGTAGTCTAAATAGTTTTATCTGGTGTAGTTAGTGTCCACTCATACTATTAAAGGTATAAGAAGTTGATAAAATAAGAAAATCTAATAATATGTTTTGCAAATGGATGAAAGCAATAATTTTACTGATACAGTCCAGTTAGCAATTTTATATGAGATATTGATGTTGAATATTCTGTAACAGAAGAGAAGAAATGGTACAATTAGTGTACCTAAATCAACAAAGTCAAATATAAAAGCATTAACCCAACACACAGAATTATGGTTGGTTATAGACAGTTATAGTTGATATATTTTCCATGCAAACCTCCATTGTGGACAGCAGTAGCTAAAAGGTTGGATTCCCCAGTGTATTTGGATTAATTGTGTTTTTTTTTCTATCTGGCTAATAATTAGTAAGCACTAACATGCAAAACATTTAGAATTGAAATAACATGATAAAGTTTTAAAAATGTACATTTTTGTAAATATGCTCTGGGAAGGCAGAAAACAGGATGAGAAAATGTTTTAATTTGTCTGGTAATTATACATTTGAATGAAAAAGATTTAAGTCTGAATAAACATTAATTATTGAATATAATGAGTAAAAGTAGAAAGTAAATACAGAAAAAGAAAAATAGTTATTTCAACATATTATCTGTATGTTAAGAATTTTTTTATATTATAAGAAAACTTTATTTTTATTCCTTTTAAAACTTTATTTTTATTCCTTTTAAAAAAAAAAATGGTTCCACATAATCATCACCTCAGCAATGAAAAAAAAATTCATTTTTAAAAGCATTTGTCATTTTTGTATATAATTTGTGGTAAATAAATGTTATTAAGTCTAATCTAGGCCAAAACTTTGGGTTCAAAAACATTTCAGTTAAAGCCTGAACAATTACAATTATTGCACACTGTAAAAATGTGCGGCAAGCACAATGCCCATCCATTTCATTGTTTAACAGAAACTATTCTTTTTATAAGCCCTTTTATTTTCATGTCTAGGTTTATGTAAAAAAGGTGGGGATGAAGTACACCTGTTTCTCTAAGGCAATCTATGGTCATGTAAATCTCTTTTAATCAGTCATTTTTATAGTCCATTTAATTTAATTTAAGCCGCACAGGAGATACTAATCAGAAATATTAATTACATCTATTTATACCAATTTCAATATATACATGATAAGCAGAATTAATAGATATATTTAAAAGAAATTAGGCCCATTTCTGAAAGATATTGTTAGTTCTAAGAAAAACTGATAAGCAAGGTTTATACAATTGCTGAAGGTTTATGATTGCTGAACAGCTAGTAAACATTTTTTTAAAATATTATTCACAAACAATGTAAGAAGATGAACTATATTCCAATTTTAATGAAACAATATTTAAGTTATAGAATCTCATTTTTGTTTATTAAGTTGATGCATAAACAGAATCAAAGATTTTAATTAATGAGTTTGAATTTTGTTTAAATAGTGTGACATATTTTTTTATTATGAAGTGTTATGTTGTTAGCATTTTAAAATAAAAGAAAACCAAAAATTTCTCTAGTTGGGTTAGTTAAACTATTTAATCCAAATCATTACTAACACACAATTATGTAACTGATACTTCTAAATTGTAAAATTTAATGAAATCATTATCAATGAATATAGTGAAGATTATATACTCATTTTAATTTTCTTTTAATAGAACTGCTTCCACCTAGGGCCATTAACTTTTCTTTATTATGATATTAATTTCTTGACCAAAATTGCCAGTTGCAAATAACAAAAAAAAAATTGGTATATAATTACCCCACGTGGGGACTTCAGACCCATCCAGAGTTGGGTCAAGAGAGTTTGTTTGTACAGCAATGGCTGTAAAAAACAAATAACCTTAATCTCATCTTGATTGCTCTTCACTGCATTTTACATGATATTTTTAGTGCTAATTACTGCCAGTAAAATTTAACATAGATTTAATGCAAACTACAAACTTTAAAAAAAAAATTGTTAGATTTGGAAAAAAGGGGAATTTATAAAAAAAAAAAAGAAAAAAAATATATATATATAATCAAGTAAAAATCATGGCTAAATACAAAATCTTGTGAAAAATTACTTTCTAGATCGTGTATATATCGCCTACATTTAAAACATATACCATTTCATGTAATGAAATAAATCCTTTTTGTTAAGACTATTTCTTTCAATTTTTTAATAAACTTTACACACAAAAAATATGTAGATTTTTTTAGTCACATTTTCATTCATGAGATCTTATAAAGAAAATAAAATACCAAGGGAAGTGATTAAGTCAATTATTGAATAAATGCAAGCACTAACCATGATCGAAGTAAAACTTATGGAAGTCCAAACCAACTATAAGATTTCCTAAGGCTTCTGGTTCAAATGAGGTTAAATGAGGATCCACAAGTTTGCTAAGATGTAACATATAAACAGATATTTTAAATAAGCTAGAAAGTACATTTTGATAAATTATACATGCATGTTGTACAATCAATAAATTATAAATATTTTAAACCTGCAATAACTTTGAAATGCTGTTGTTGTTTTTTTTTATAAAATTTAAATTATAGAGACTTAGCTTTCATTATTCTACTTATTAAACATGTTGGATATTTTTTTATTATGTTACTTATTTGACCCTCATTATATTTACTGAAAGATAAAATATTTAAATATCCATTTTACCAATATACTATGTGAATTAAGTAAATGAGATTTTTTTTCTTACGTGTATTCTCCATAATCTCCACTTGTGATTGCTTGCAGAAGCTGCTCTGTCAGCTTAATAATTTCTTGCTTACGACCTGAAAATAAAATACATTATTCATTTTAATTTTTCTATTAAGATTTCCAAGGATGCAGAATATGTAATCTTAATACTCAAAACAACCATGAACATTGAACATAAATCTATTGGAAAAAAAAAAGTTCAGCAAAATTTCTTTTGGAAATTGTTTTTAAGACTACACAGAAGCTAAACAGTTTTATAACTAATTTTACAATTTCTATCTAAACAGGGCAACTTTTATTTATTTCAAAATGTTCTTCGCTAAATAAGGCATAATTAAAAATTAAATGATCGAATTTCAATTAAAATACAGATTTTTTCCTGATCAGGTGTTTAAAATTACAACTTTATTAAAATTTTCAAGCTGACATTTACCTGAAATTTAAAAAAAAATACCTTTTCAGAACAAACTAAAAATAAAACACACAAAATGTGCATGAAATAGAGTTAAATATTTGAAACAGAATTAATAAATTCTGATGAAACATTACTTCATTAAATTAAACCAACTTTTATTTTGTAATTAAAACAATTATTTAAATTTCAATTTTCAACAAACAAATTTAAGTAAAAATGTTTGCTAACCTTTTTTTTTGCAGTTATTATTTGTACCTAATATTAATTAAAAATGATAAGATAAATTAAAAAGGTAGGATGAGCATGCAACTGCTAAGTATTTAGTAAGTAAAGGAAAATGTTGACATACTTGCTTATTACTTTAAGCTAGATTGTCTCAACAGTAAGATAAAACAGCCCTCCTCATTACATCTTACCAAATTATGCCAAATCAACTTTTAAGAATATTTACATTCAAAAAACCACAAAAGAACTAAATTTATTATCTTAAAATGAAATATATATATATATATATATATTATGGTCATAGTGGTCAGTGCTAAAACCCTTAAGTCGATACAGTACTAAATTGCCATATTTTTTCTATAACCATATCGTTGGTTGGTGGGAAATATACACAAGTTATTAAGAAAAAACACATTCACATAAAGAAAATTACAAACTCCATTTATAGAATACATAAAAATTTATATTGGTCTTTCGTAATATTGCAGCAAAGTAAATAAATAAAATAAATTATGAAAGTGACTGGCCCATTCACCCCCCCCCGGTCCCCACCCAAAGGGCCTGGGGCCCAGAGAAGTGTTTTGGTTGCCTCCCCCTAGCGGTAACTGATCTCAGATACAGTTGTTTTTTTTTTTGTTTTTTTTTTAAATATATATTTTTAAACTGTATCATTTTCATAAAATGACAGATACAGCTTTTAAGAAATGTGACAATTTATAACCATGTTGTCGATACTGTTTTAAAAAAAATAGTGCACCTTATAACAAACATATGACCAATACAGTTTCAGAGTTTATGATAAATTAAGCACTGTGAATACACAGATACTTGAAACTAAAAGTAACTTTTAATGAAAAATTAAAGTACTTTTTATGAGGCCAAAAAAAAAAAATAATTAGCAAAAAAATAATTTATCTATTTAAAAATGAAAAAGGGATAAAATGCTAATAAAAGCAAAATTGTTTAAAGATTTTGAGGTAGAAAATTTTAGTTGACCTTGAAAAAATGTAGATATATAGGTAGACTAAAATTTAAGTTAAAAAAAAAAAAGATATAGTATTGAAATTTACCAGACAATAATAAATAAACATATAAAAATTTGTTTTGTTTTAAATGTAATCAAGCCAAAGGAGACAAAGCTAGGTTTAAATATGGAAAGAAATCATACCAAAGCTAATAAGAAACAGTGGTGGATTTTTGTATAAAAAAATACAAGTCCCCAAATCATGCAGTGAGAAGTATAAATTGTACAACAACCAGATGTAAAGTAGAAGATAAATTAGCTTAACAGTAAGATTGGAGCATTTTTTTTTGGTCTATCAAGCCATATAGAATTAGAACAGAGAGCAAAGTAATTTGGGGTTTGGGATTGGCTAAATGTCTCAGCCAACACAAAAAGGGTAATTTTCATAAAATGACAGATAAACTAAGAAAAAAATGTGTCTACTAATCAATAATAGAGAAAAATGTACACCTGTAGCACTTGACAGAATTGATTACTCATAGAATTTTTTTAATACTGAAGTTTAAAGTGTTTAACATTCCCAATGAATAATGTCACATTTTAAATTATTTAGTGACAATTAAATGGTAAGTATTTAGTCAATCAAGTTTTTATTTTGAGTAAAATCAACCACTGCTCTGAGGTAGAAGGGGGGAACACAGAGACAGAAATAAATATGTTTTAGTAAGTCAAATAAAAAAAAATCCATCTGTGAAGATATCTGGCATGGCTTCTACTGGGTTACCTAATGTGTAAGACTGATCTAATGATGCAGTTACAAATCAAAATCACTGCACTCAAAGCCCATATACTTACTCTCAAGGTCACATTTGACGGACACAACTTAAAAGAACGAAATATGACACAAGAAAACATTAACTATTTCGTTGAGTTTGATGACTGTGACAGCCAGACAAAAAGGATTTTTTTACTTTTTTCTTTTTTTTACAGCTTGCAAGCGCTTAGTTCTTCTTTTTCTAAAATATTTTTTTTCTTAATTTTAATTGATATAGCTAAAAGTGATAATTATACCAAACATATGCAAATAATGAACAGCTATTGAAATGTGTAATCCTGCAATAATTAAACAACAAATCATCTGTACATATGAAATATACTTAATTATCTTGCATGATGAGCTTATAAAACTAAGTAATCTTCAGAGTTACTATAAGCTGCTTTTACTTTGAAAATTTGTGAAGAAAAAAAAAACAATGTCATGATAATTATAACTAAATAATTGTTGGAGTCCAGATTATTAGATTGAAAAAAAAATGGTCTCTTGCACACAATATAAAATAACCATTCTACACCTTGCAGCACCCTGAATGTACCATAACTGGTTTGACAGACAATCAAAATTATTTAGACATTATTTGTACAAAATATTCTTCGCATAGCAAAAAATAATGAATATCTGTATAATCTAATCACTACTCAAACCAGTCCATTGTTATCATGCATTTGTAAATGCATGTATATAGCAATCTGCTATATCTACAAGGATCTGTACATATAAAAAAAAACACTAAATAAAAACTCCACTAACAAACATGTCGTCCTTTGAACTATTCAAACAAGACTAATATACATTTTTTTAAAAATCTCTAGAGATATAAACTGCACTGAAAGTCGTGTGTTTAATTGTGTTAGTACTGCCAATCAAAAGCCAATAAATTGTATCACACAACCAATATATATAAATTATATCACACAACCAATGATAGTCTATGAAACCTTCAAATAATTTGAACAATGTAAAGAGTATTTGTGAAAATATTCAATAAGTATGCAGTACACATTCATCTCCATGTGTAATATATGAGTAAAGCACCATCCAAGTAGAAACATCAACCAGGATAGAATAAAAATAAAACTGCTTAGAAAAGGACAGGTTTTACCATCATGATAATGCTTGACAATATAAAGCAATAAAAAAAATGTGTGGATTAACTTGGATGAAGCTATTTAATATTGATCTATTTCTTTTTTAAATACCTTTAGAGTCCTCATCTTCTATTGTGTTACTTTCTGTTGATTCTTTGATGGCATCATTCTTCTTCACATTCAGACTGCGACCTAATAGGATATAAAGACGAAACTTCAGATAAACAAATAATCTATTGAATCTGCACTGGACACTTCATTATATAATTCAACAAAGTTTAAATCTTATTTCAGATGTAAATGAAATTTATGAAAAACTTGTTTTCAGCATTCAACTAAATAGCTTCGAGAATGATAATAACAAAAATATTAAATTCAACTATTTGGAAGTTAATATTTTTCAAATTTTATTATAGGTAGTACACTGCCTACTTCACAGTAATTATAAATTAGAAAAAGTTTTGCTTCTTAACAATGATCGATGTATCATAGCATATCAACATAAATTTGTTACCAAACAAATTATGTTAAATGATTTTTAATAGCATTCCCATTAAAGAACAAAAAAAATAACAAATCATTGTCAATCAAATAAAAAGAAAAGCTTCTAGGCCAAACTAAATAAAAAAAATATGTAAACAGTTTAATGAAATGTCAACATAAATGTCCAAAACTAAGCCAAAAGCTATAATTTTGTACATTCACAATGATATCGGTAAAGCTTTACAACATTAGTAGAGGAACCAAATTCTACAAGCCACAAAACAAAGTTTACTGCTAAGAATATCAAACTATTGAAGCAAGCAATAATTGGCTACATTGAAAATAAATGATCAACTTCTAACATAAAAAAAAAATTAAAAGAAATTTTAAAGTAATTTAGTTTCTTTTTGTGTTAGGTATGGTGTACACTAAAAACTTTATTTATGCTCATATATGTTAGCACATCTGTATATGTAGGAATGAAAAAAAAAAAAGATTTCAGTATACACATAATAAATTATTTTGTAAATAACCGACAATTTTTTTTTTTTTAAATTATGAGTGAGAATAGATTTAAAATTTAGTTTTAATGCTAATGACACTTTATGTCCGATGACCGAAAATCTGTTAAAAAAGTATAAAAACATTTGGTCTCCCAACAGTAAATGAATAAAACATAAAACATGAATAAGTCATGCATTTAATATGCATAAGCTGGTTCAATAGTTTCATAAGCCAAAAATCATTATAGAAATAACAGGAATGAGCGAAGGTTCTGAAGACAATCAAACAAGCCCTAAATGTATGAATTTAAGTTCTGGAGACAAACAAGCCCTAAATGTATGAATTTAAGTTCTGGAGACAATCAAACAAGCCCTAAATGTATGAATTTAAGTTCTGGAGACGATCAAATGAGCCCCCAATGTATAAGAGTAAATTCTGGAGACAAACAAGCCCTAAATGTATGAATTTAAGTTCTGGAGACAATCAAATGAGCCCCCAATGCAACAACTTATTTGGCTAAACATCACTGGCTGCCTGGACTACTCTGTACCTTAGGGTGAAAGAAAATGAAGAAAGTAAAAAATAAAAGCTATGACTACTATACCAGCTGAGTGAAAGCTGAAAGTCAGAGGATTAACCTACTGCATAATCCCTAGCAAGAGGGCCAGCAAATATCTAGACTTCTGGTTGTTGCACAGCCCAAAGGTAGCAAAGATGTGTTGAGTGAGGCTCTCAATGAATCATTTATTTTTCTATTAGCTTTTAAATCTTGTCTAATTCATTAGTACGGTGATATGTAGTATTTTTTAATTTTACTTAGTATGGTGCTATGTAGTATTTTTTATTTTACTTAATACGGTGCTATGTAGTGTTTTTAAATTTTACTTAGTACGGTGCTATGTAGTATTTTTTAATTTTACTAAATGAAAAACCAGAATGGGAGTCTCAACACAGGCTAAGGAAAAAATTGATAAGAGAAACATCTCACAGACTGAGGACTTTTTTAAACTGTTGACATTTTTTTTTAATTTGCCACTTTTTCTAATTGTTGACAATTTTTACGTTTACTTTAGAATTTACTTATTTGACCCTCATCATGTCTAGAGACCAATGTTTCAGCAGAACAAGTAACAGCACCATATGACTATCTTCTTGTGTAGAGAATTATGTGTCAGCAGAACAAGTAACAGCACCATAACAAGTAACAGCACCATATGACTATCTTCTTGTGTAGAGACTAATGTGTCAGAACAAGTAACAGTACCATAACAAGTAACAGCACTATGTGACTATCTTCTTGTGTAGAGACTAATGTGTCAGAACAAGTAACAGCACCATAACAAGTAACAGCACCATATGACTATTGTTGTCTAGACTTGAGTGAAATGTTAGTGAATTTTTCAAACCAACAAAACATACAAGTGAATGTTATTAAACTAAGAGCCCACAAGTCTTTAGTTTTTTAACGACAATAGCAGCAGAATATTGATGAATAGATCATGCCTCTATTGCAGTTGTTACAATCATCACCTAGGAATACGCACAATATTTACTTATCTAGCACATAGATACACACAGTATCTAGCAGATACACAGAGGAAACCTTCTTTCAACACAATGTATATAGATCACATTGATATAAAATACACAGTTATCTAACACACACACAGTCTCTCAGACACATAAACACTTTAAATGTGTATATTTTGCCATGTGATACAATATCTATAGACATAAATTTGTTAATTTATGACCACACAATGTCTTTGAACATAAACAGTGTAAACCTAGCTATATGTATAATTTAAGTTAATGATAACTTTAACCTAAGATCAAACCACCTGAATAAATTATTCTTAAACCACAGACATGTCTGTCAAGAACTAAAAATGTGCCTATTTTAGACAAGTGTCATTATTGCTCAAGAGAACGACATACAGGACCAGGGCATTAAGTTTCTCTGCTTGCTATTACCAAGAACATAAATACCCATAATGGCCAAGCACGTCTGTGGTCATCATGCCCTCTAGGGAGATATCAAACTAAGAATGACTCAACACATATAAAGGCAATATTTTCATTACAAGAGAATAGGTATTACATTTATTTTCAGATACAACATCAGCTTTAGTTTGAATAAAATATGAACAAGTAATCTAATTGTGTTTGAACACTAATATTTCCATACTGAGATAATTACCGAAAAGTTATCATTAAAACTCCCAAATTTTCCTTTAGTTACACTTTAAAATGACCACTTCTGTACTGCTGTATCAATGGCAGGGTACCAGTTTAAATAAACTGACCGCTTCTGTACTACTGTATCAATGGCAGGGTACCAGTTTAAATAAACTGACCGCTTCTGTACTACTGGCAGGGTACCAGTTTAAATAAACTGACCGCTTCTGTAATGCTGTATCAACGGCAGGGTACCAGTTTAAATAATAATACCTTGCACCGTTCTGGTGGCAGGCTACTAATTGCAGATATGTATGTAATCAAAGGTTGAATTATTTCAACACATCTATAGTCAATACATCTTTGAATAAATAAATAACTTCGACAAAAATGTTAAGACTATAAAATGGATTTGTTTGTATCACCTTGTAAGTAAACCTGTTATAAACTGAAAGCATGGAGAGTGTGGACAAACTTGGAAATAAAAGGTAGCAACAAAAATAAAAGAGAACAAGACACTAAATGAATTGACAGTTGTAACACAAACCTTGGTGTGTCAAAGACTTGTGAAACAGATGCTTGAAGCCAGGGGCAGCATGTTTGAGCATCACATACTTCATAGACATCTTCAATGGCGAACAGAAATGTGCACACCTTCCTCCACTACCCACACAACACAGCACCAAACATTATCCAGCAATGAACTGAACCGATGGTTGACTAAAACTCCCAGAGATGGCAGACGGCTCAACTAACACTAATAGTGTTTTTAGTATCAGACGAAATGGAATCGCATGGGAAAAGATGTCATCGAATTGTTTGTTTGTTTTTTTCTATCCATTAAGTTGTAGAAAATAAAGGAATATAAAGGTATACAATTAGCCAAACTAAAATCTGCAGGTGTCCGTCATTAGGACGAAGTACATTGTCGAGCCAGTGAATGTGTGTAGCCAGCAGGAATCAATAGAACTGACAACACGCAGATAGTATTTGTTTTTGTTTGGTTTTTCTTGGACTTTATTTTGAATCTAAGTGGCCGGCTAGAGTGTTTGCTGAGTTTTATTTGTGCCGTCATCAATCAGTCAACCGAGGAGGAAAAAAAATTATCTGTTTAAATAGATTCTGACGGTAATGTTTGCTTGCCTCTGGTAACAAGACAAAGACAGATTCAAAACAAATTAGGGCACTTGTTTGAGGAACGGATGAGAGCAGTATAAAGTACGGTATGAAATTGAAATAGAAATGAAACAAATTAACAAAAAAAAAATTAAATAAAAAGATGTTAGACGGACAAAGAAAAACTATTTTACAACACAATCAAAACTGTTGATAAGATGTCTTCTGTAATGCAACACAATCAAAATAAGATGTCTTCTGCAGCGCAGGTTTATTTATTTTTTTAACCGTTTCACATGCCGTCTAGAATAAGCTCTGGTTTAAAAATCTACTGGTGTTTAGCCTGACTAAAGCCCAACAATAGCCTGACTATATCCCAACTATAGCCTGACTAAAGCCCAACAATAGCCTGACTATATCCCAACTATAGCCTGACTAAAGCCCAACGATAGCCTGACTATATCCCAACTATAGCCTGACTAAAGCTTAACAATAATAGCCTGACTAAAGCCCAACAATAATAACCTGACTAAAGCCCAACAATAGCCTGACTATATCCCAACTATAGCCTGACTAAAGCCCAACAATAATAGCCTGACTAAAGCCCAACAATAATAGCCTGACTAAAGCCCAACAATAATAACCTGACTAAAGCCCAACAATAGCCTGATTATATCCCAACTATAGCCTGACTAAAGCCCAACAATAATAGCCTGACTAAAGCCCAACAATAATAACCTGACTAAAGCCCAACAATAATAACCTGATTAAAGCCCAAATATAGCCTGACTAAAGCCCAACAATAATATATCCTGACTAAAGCCCAACAATAGCCTGACTAAAGCCCAACAATAATATATCCTGACTAAAGCCCAACAATAGCCTGACTAAAGCCCAACAATAATAGCCTGACTAAAGCCCAACAATAATAACCTGACTAAAGCCCAACAATAGCCTGATTATATCCCAACTATAGCCTGACTAAAGCCCAACAATAATAGCCTGACTAAAGCCCAACAATAATAACCTGACTAAAGCCCAACAATAATAACCTGATTAAAGCCCAAATATAGCCTGACTAAAGCCCAACAATAATATATCCTGACTAAAGCCCAACAATAGCCTGACTAAAGCCCAACAATAATATATCCTGACTAAAGCCCAACAATAGCCTGACTAAAGCCCAACAACAATAGCCTGACTATATCCCAACTATAGCCTGACTAAAGCCCAACAATAATAGCCTGACTAAAGCCCAACAATAATAACCTGACTAAAGCCCAATTATAGCCTGACTAAAGCCCAACAATAATATATCCTGACTAAAGCCCAACAATAGCCTGACTAAAGCCCAACAACAATAGCCTGACTATATCTCAACTATAGCCTGACTAAAGCCCAACAATAATAGCCTGACTAAAGCCCAACAATAATAACCTGATTAAAGCCCAATTATAGCCTGACTAAAGCCCAACAATAATATATCCTGACTAAAGCCCAACAATAGCCTGACTAAAGCCCAACAATAATAGCCTGACTAAAGCCCAAAATAGCCTGACTAAAGCCCAACAATAGCCTGACTATAAAGCCCAACAATAGCCTGACTAAAGCCCAACTATTAACATGGAATTAATACATTGGAGTTGTTTGTACATTTTTGAAAAAAAAGTCAATCAGAATAAATCAGTTTTCATAAATAGCAAATATTTATTTTTTAAACAGAAGTGTAGGGCGCCCGATCGATAGCAGTGTCCAGTGTATGGGCTGTTGCTGACAGTGAAGACGGTCAAAGACTATCTTTAGCCAGGAAACCGACACCGCAACGGTCGATGTCCACTATTTAAAGACAGTTCAATACACTTGGTCTGGCCGTCTGGCTGCAGAGAACAAGGGTCAGGTCCAGTTATCCACTTAACTTCTGCGTGACTGGCCCCGAGACCAATCAATAAAGTCACCGACCTATACAACACACAGTTATCACGTGACCAAACACATGGCGATTAACAGATTTGAAAAAAAAATCAAAGACTATAGCCGAAATAAAGAAAAAAGCAAAGGTATGAGTAATTAACCCAAGTTTTTACTTCAGAAAGGGATGGATGGCTTTCAAAAGGTGTAATAGAATAGAGTCAAGCATTAGTTCAGGGCAACCAGAATAATAATGCCCAAACAGATTAAAAAAATATATATATAATGCGATAAAGCAAAAAAATATTTAGCCAGAAAAATCTCAATCTATTAATGAAAAATATCTTGGTCTGAATATAAAAGTATTTAAGTTGGAGTAGGCTGCAATGGAAATAATGAAATCCTTTGTTCGCAGTATATAAAAAAAAACTAAAACTCAAATAACCCAGATGTGAGTAACACATGTAGGCGAATTAACTTCCGATGATTATGTGCCCAGGTGAGACAATCGAAATCAATGTCATAAAAATAAATAGTCAAATCAATTGCATAACGGTTCAAATTTTGAATATGAAAGTATGTTAAAGAAATGTACAGGTGTTGAAGTGTTATTTAATTTCAACACCTCTTTGTATGGCAAAACAAACAGCTTTCAAGAATCACGAAATCAGTCACAGCATCAAACTGAATATGCATGGGTATAATGTAGGTCAAAGTCAGATTTCAATGAAATGTACGACTGGAATGTATGACTGGTCATTTCATCACTGGAATGTATGACTGGTCATTTCATCACTGGAATGTATGACTGGTCATTTCATCACTGGAATGTATGACTGGAATGTATGACTGGTCATTTCATCACTGGAATGTATGACTGGTCATTTCATCACTGGAATGTATGACTGGTCATTTCATCACTGGAATGTATGACTGGTCATTTCATCACTGGAATGTATGACTGGTCATTTCATCACTGGAATGTATGACTGGTCATTTCATCACTGGAATGTACGACTGGTCATTTCATCACTGGAATGTACGACTGGTCATTTCATCACTGGAATGTATGACTGGTCATTTCATCACTGGAATGTATGACTGGTCATTTCATCACTGGAATGTATGACTGGTCATTTCATCACTGGAATGTACGACTGGTCATTTCATCACTGGAATGTATGACTGGGCATTTCACCACTGGAATGTATGACTGGTCATTTCACCACTTTAATGTATGACTGGTCATTTTATCACTGAAATGTATGACTGGTCATTTCATCACTGAAATGTATGACTGGTCATTTCATCACTGGAATGTATGACTGGTCATTTCACGGATCCCCGTCACTTGATTTGGGCCAGATCCCAACAGGAAGTAAATGAATAAAAATACAATTGGCACCATTCCGTCTAGTTTACAGATTAATTTTTGTTCTAGCCTGCCAATGATTTTTTTTGGTTCAATTTCAATGCATCTGAAATGGTAGATTTAAAATGGTGTGAAAAAAATGACGTTATCAGAGATCAAAAGGTCGAGTCATTCTGAACTGGTTATTTTATAAGGTATCGATTGGTTGTACAGCGGAAGATGATGAATATGAGCAGAGGGAAAGAAAGTGGAGAGAGGGAACTATTGACAAACTGCACTAGACAGTTGATAGGAAAAAGAATGTAATAAGAAGATCAGATCTAAAAATAGCTCTCCTGACAGAGCCGATTTTATGGCTGAGTGATAAACGTGAGTAGTTAAAACATGGCTCAATGGGCCAGTGTGAGACAACTCATTAGTTACAAAATACAGATTGTGCGTGTAAGCAGATTCAAAAGAATCACGGGATTTAACATTTGAAAAGCAAGATAATAAAATCAACACCGACTTAGAGAAACTGTTTCACATATTTAAGAAATCAATTCATTAATGAGACAATGTTTTTCAATGGCATCTGTTCTACGCAGAAATCTTGACTTTTACTTTAATCTACACCTGTTTGGGGCAAATTGTGCATTCTGTCAATACCTACTTTATTAAATTCTTATATGCGGATCACTTTCAAATCAAGCTAATGATGGGTTTATTATTTCAATGATATTAGTAGATTCCAGTCATGTGATCGCTTTGATCCAATCATTAGAGATGAATACTAGCTTATCACGTCTGCTGAAATTCCTCTTGCAATAGCATTATTCGAGTCATGATCATTAAAAGAGCAACCACCGAGAAAATAAATAATAATAAAAAAAATCGGTAATGTATATTTTGTAAAGCCGCCAAGCCGCCAAGGGAGATAAATGGCGCTAAACAAAGACTGACAGCTGCGAGCTAATTTGACATCAACAGATAATCTACAGCAGTAGTTTGTTGTTGTTCAAATGTCAACCCAATGGACTAAGTGATGAATCTCATCTGACTTCATACACATTGTTGTGTGGGGGGAGACGGACGTAACAGAGTTTTGTTTAGTACAGATGAACAAACATCTATCTCTCTTTAATTCACCCAAACTGAAACTACAACACACAAGTTATGCACCGATAACAAATTGTGTATGCAAGTTATCAGGTTTATATTTAAAATATATTTATCTATACAGGTATCAACAAGTAACTGGTCAGTTAGGACTGAAACAACCAACAAGTTTGTAATGAGTTCGAAAAGAAAAAGGCAACAACTGAGTGGTCTGTTAAAACTGAAACAGTGAGTGGTCTGTTAAAACTGAAACAGTGAGTGGTCAGTTAAAACTGAAACAGTGAGTGGTTTGTTAAAACTGAAACAGTGAGTGGTTTGTTAAAAACTGAAACAGTGAGTGGTTTGTTAAAAACTGAAACAGGGTTTGTTAGTGAGTGGTTTGTTAAAAACTGAAACAGTGAGTGGTTTGTTAAAACTGAAACAAGTGAGTGGTTTGTTAAAACTGAAACAGACACTTTCCACTTAATGGTAAGTTAAAGACTGAAAAAGACGAGCAGTCAGTCAGAACCAAAGCAGACACGTATGAGTGAGACGTCTGTTATAATTGAAGCAGACAACATGTGAGTAGCGGAGTAGAACTGAAACTTGCAGCACCTAAGTGGTCAAGGATAAATGAAAACCAAAAATTGAGTAGCCAGGGATAATGATTCTCAGTTAATCTCTTTGGGCAAGAGTAAATACAACATCAACAACTGAGTGATCAATGACAAATGAACTAAATGAGTGGCCAACGATAAACGGAAATCTTAAGTGGCCAAGGAAAAGCGAAACAAAAATCAGAAGTGGTAAGAATAAATGAAAGGGACAGTGGTAAGAATAAATGAAAGGACAGTGGTAAGAATAAATGAAAGGGACAGTGGTAAGAATAAATGAAAGGGACAGTGGTAAGAATAAATGAAATGGACAGTGGTAGAATAAATGAAAAGGACAGTGGGTAGAATAAATGAAATGGACAGTGGGTAGAATAAATGAAATGGACAGTGGTAGAATAAATGAAATGGACAGTGGGTAGAATAAATGAAATGGACAGTGGGTAGAATAAATGAAATGGACAGTGGTAGAATAAATGAAATGGACAGTGGTAAGAATAAATGAAATGGACAGTGGTAGAATAAATGAAAGGGACAGTGGTAGAATAAGTGAAAGGGACAGTGGTAGAATAAATGAAAGGGACAGTGGTAGAATAAATGAAATGGACAGTGGTAGAATAAATGAAAGGGACAGTGGTAGAATAAATGAAAGGGACAGTGGTAAGAATAAATGAAATGGACAGTGGTAAGAATTAATGAAATGGACAGTGGAAGAATAAATGAAAGGGACAGTGGTAGAATAAATGAAATGGACAGTGGGTAGAATAAATGAAATGGACAGTGGTAGAATAAGCCTGTTTTAGCCATTACTCCTGTCATTCCTCTGAATTTTACATTTCGTTTCATTAAACTTAAATTTCACACAAGAAGATAAGTATTATCGTACTGAACAAATACAACAATATAAGAATAATATCGACAGTTTAAGAAAGAGATGCCCAAGTCAACAAAGAAATCTCCATGACTACGTCAAAAAGTGACGTGATACGACGCACGTGTGTATTTATGTAGCCCTTAGAAATAGCCGCTGATAATGGCTTTAAAAAAATGAATTTGCACTCCACAAAAGAATGAAACGAATTTAAACAGAAACCAGATTTAATCCAACATTTATGTCCAGAACTATTTGAAAGTCACTCCATCTCTAAGAAACATGTTTTGTGTTCAACCCGCGCCTCCTGCTCAACACAACTGGATCATAATACCGTTTGATTTACCTCGAGAGCGAGACAAGACTCGCTGTCCTCTCGTTGTATAACAAATTGAAAAGTAACAAGTTGAACACGAGTAAAACCAATCGATACGTGCAATCTGTAAAGATTGTCAGACCCACCGAGGCTACAGCGAGAGAATAGCGAAGTGGCATCCACAGAATAACAAGTATGTATTAAGTGACAAAGGTCGGAGATTTGACTCCACAGACAATAACACATAAAAGTGTAGCTTGACTTGAGCACAAATCAGTTATTGTCTTGCAAGATGTGAGTCGGTGTAGATGTAATGACTACAAGTCAATTAGTCTAATATACTTTTATTAAAAGTGAGATTTCTCATCTGAATCAGGCGCCACAGAACTCATAATAAATAGATATATATGAAGGCAGTGGAGTTTTTCCCCCCTAGTGTTTCAGTGATTTACAGTAATTGATACCCTCACAAGAAATTTTTAAGTCCATGGGCGCCTTGAGGTCGATGAGGGCTGCATTCTGGTGTTTATATAGTAAAAAAAAATGCACTAAAGGGCCACAGCAGTGTCAGTGTATAAATCTGTAGTGAATAATAGTTACTAGATAATAGAAACTAATGGTTTATTTGGAGCCCCCACTGAAGACACAGAAAAGCTGCCATTGGCCATCGATGTATATCTTTGCCACACACTGCTTTTATTTTATCACATTTTTCTCATCATGGTTATAATTATTACATTTTTTGCACACAAAAAAAAATTAATACAGAAAATAAAAAATCTAATACCAAAATGATTATTTTAAATCCTAAAATTCAATAAATATAATTATAATGAAACGTGCCCAACAGTATATCTATCTTGATATATGTAAATATACCAGTGATATATATATATATATATATATATATATATATATATATATATATATATACATATATACAGTGCTTTTTTGTGCCGGGGAATGTGGGGAAAAAATTATTACTTTTCTTGTATTTGAACGTTTACTATTAATTTATTATATTATTAATTTCGTAAAATTGAATTAGTATCTTTGCAGATGTGATTTAGCTTGCATCCAGGAGCAAACTGGTAGTTAAAAGTTAGGTAATCCATCACTGAGTACCGGCACCTATTTTTTTTTACAAAAAAAAGCACTGTATATAATATATCAATTGAAGATTAAAAAAAAAAGATTCTAGTTGCCCCATGCGGCGGAGTGGGGGGGGGGTAGAAATGAATAGAGAAAGAAAAATAACAAACCCGCAGTATAAATATAATTTTAAAAGATGAAGTACAAATAAGCAGCAGAAATATACAATCTTTAAACAAGATAGAATTCTAAAAACAAAATGATATAAACATAATATTGCAGTGCTAATGTTGGACAGAACTGTAAACAAACACAGTACACTAGTTACAACAGAATCCATTGGACGATAGTTAAAGCAAACTTCGTGAGCAGACACACCCACCCTCCTCCTCCTCCTCCATGATCACAACAGTATGAGCAGTGTGAGGGAATACACCATGTGATGAGGCACCAACAGGTAGAACACCACTCGACAGTGTCCTCGTGATTTACAAGTTGTAATATTGATCCAAGGTCACCACATCATACTATTTTATTATTATTTTTATAATGACGCCAGAGAAGAGCAGCTGCCTGTCCTAACTGCCTGCACACTTTGCCTACCCGGGACAGACTCGTGGCAGTTCAACGTAATGGCAACCTTGACATTTCACAACCAGAAACAAAGGACCACCATCAGTTATTATTACAGTGTATTATGTTTTTAAATTCATATTATCTCAAGAATGAAATCTGGAAATGCGTTGTTTTCTCTGCACAATTTCAAATTGATAAAGTTCATCATTTCTACTGAAAACAAGTAGAAAAGTCAACTTATTTGATGTATTTATTGGACATGACTTTATTAGGACACAATCGATTGATATCTAAACCACTCTCACTTGATGTTTATTCAAGTTAGTGCTCGTCCACAGTGAACAATGATGAATACAATAAAATATATACAGATATGAATATTTAAGTGTTCATGATAAATAACATGTTTTTTTTTTGTTTCCTATAAGTGAGTACATGAATATGGATTTATTTTTGTTTGCGTTTTCCTGGTAGCAAATGAGACAATACCAAACAGAAAACACCCATGGAAAGTGTGAGCGAAGTTCAGCGTTCAGTGTAAACACATTTAATGATCCACTTTAAATTTGTGAACATTATTAAATTATACCGGGTACTTTTAAATTTAACTCGAATTTAAGTTTAAATGACATCATGGTATTTTAAAAATATACTTGATCACTAAACAATAGCATTGTCAACTTCATAATTTAGTATAAGTTACACTAGCAACTTCATAATTTAGTATAAGTTACACTAGCAACTTCATAATTTAGTATAAGTTACACTAGCAACTTCATAATTTGTTTAAGTTATACTATTAACTTCGTAACTCAATACAAGTTACACTATTAACTTCATAACTCAGTACAAGTTACACTATTAACTTCATAACTCAGTACAAGTTACACTATTAACTTCATAATTCAGTACAAGTTACACTATCAACTTCATAATTCAGTACAAGTTACACTATCTGTCAAAATATAAGGGTGATTAAAACTTCAGAAGTATTTGGTTCAGAGCAGGACATAAAAAGCATTCAGAAAAAAAAATCAAAAGGGTGAAAGATTGAAATCACTCCCGAAATGAACAACGTACCTGCCAAAACTGTCGCCATGGCTGATCCGTTTCCAGCCGGCGAAGTCGCAGTATTACCTGGGCAATAGAGTCCGTGAAGAAATGAATGACAGCTTCCCAGCACACACAAATATGTAAGTTACTTATGCAAACACACAAACAGCACGCGCACACTGGACTAAGTCACTTCAATGTGTTATCTATTTATCTCGCAGTTCCAGATGTTTTATTATCTAAATTTATTTCAGGTCAAACACAAAACGTGCTCGATAAACGTTCTAATAACTCAGAATTCTAGATGCAACTATATAAATATCTAACACACTGCATTCTTTCTAAAACTGGCCTAATGCACACAGCGTGACTTAATGACTCGTCAATAATCTAAATGTATTTACTTTAAATAAATTTACCTATCACTCCTTCTAATTAAAACACTACTTTAAAAAAAGTACATTGGTCAAGAGTGGTCCAGTTTAACCATTAAATTATTCTACACAATCCCACCAATAAGTCGATGTACAAGCTATACGTGTCGCTACAAATGAGACACCGATTAAGGTGATAACAGTTCTAGAAAGTTAAAACACCACGACTAGTAAACCAACAACATAATAGGTCATAGTTAATTCACTTCAGTTTGAGTGTTATATTAAACCCGCATCATTGATGAAACGAGTCAAGGTCCTGGTCTCATTAAGTATTCAAAGAATAACGCTTTGATAGTGTCTCTATCTGTTATGTAATAGTCATTGTTGGTTTACATCATTTTATGAGAACAAACTAAATACAACACTTGTTTTTATCAGACAAAAAATGACAACAAGCGATGCTTTTTAAGTGATGCACACTTGGAAGGAAAATGTGAGCAAAGTTTAAGAACCAGTAGGTAGATAGCGTGAGTTTTGTAGCCAGGAGTTCTCAGGTGAGATATGAAACCTGTAGCCAACCAGTGTACGCTGAGTGCTAGATGGATCAATGTGTACACATCAAAGTTATAATTTACAAAATCAGACAATTGTCAAACAGAAGCACAGCTCACTATCTATCTATGAAGCAGAATATACAAAAATATGTTTTTTTTTTGAAAGGTGAGGGGGGATTCATTGTGAGCCGTTACATGGAAAGTGTTGAAATAAATCTTAAGACTTGAAATATACATAGAGTTACAAATAGTATAGTTGAAGGAATGTAACAACAGACAACAAATAGCTAAGACATGTTTAGGTTTACCAATGCGGCAATGTTGATTTAAAGCTAACAAGTAATGGCTGGTAGGGCGGTTCATAGGTTTTTATTAGTATTTTCAGTACATCTATCCAACGCAAGTCAATGAGAGTAAACACCCCTTAGCCATAAAGGGGCTGCGGATCAGATGAAAAGTAGAATTCACCTGTTTATGTAGCCACGGCGTATAAAGGGGTTGTGCAAGTCCCTTGGTTCTCACCGAGGATCGAACCTGGACTCCCAGGTCGATTACCACCACTCAGTCACCCGTCTCTCAACTCAATGAGAGTTGATTGTGTAAAAATGTTCAAAGTAAAAATAGTACTAATTAAATATTTGCCAATCTGACATTTTTCTCATCACAAAGTTAACCCATCAAATTATTAATGTCTTACAAATTAAGCTTTTAGTAAATGCAACAATTGTTGGGTTATTTTTTTTTTGTCAATACACCTATGAATGCAACTCGAAAGAAAATATTTGTGACGGATTTGGGTACCCTCCTGTCCATCTTGCCAACAAAAACTAAACATAAATGATTTTTTTGTCTAGTTACCAAACTGGATAAGGTAAATATATGTTAAGATGGCTTACTAAAAATTGCGTTTATTTCTATTCTGAATTGGACGATGTCTCATCGAGACAAGTTGAGACCCGTTGACCGTGCCGATACTGCAAGGGGAGGTCAACACGGTCATTCATGTGTCGTTCGCGAGATCCAGGGCTGGACGAGTCGGGAAACCCGCTAGCCGTTGACCTCTGACCGGCCTATAAAGATAAATCAGTTTCTGTCTACATCAAGACAGTTGGGTTCACTGGTGTGAATACAATAAGTAGATAAAAAACATAAATCATGATAATTGACAGGTAGCCTCTGGTCATAGCCATAACACTGGGCCAAGTTTGTAACCAGACAAGCAACTTAACTTTTACTTAAGGGAAGAGAGTGTGAGGAGGGATCATGAATACAGAAGACCAGAATGGGCCATTAGTAGCGAACGGACCAAGTGCGGCCCGTTAGGCTTTATGATTTGGCCTGCTCCCTTTCGCTCGTTCACATCAACGATGTCCAGTTCTTATAGACACCCTGTCGAATACAACACAAACATTGTAGCCTGCAATTCAAAAAGTTTGCCCACCATTGCAGTAAACTATCTGGTCAAACTTAAGGGAAGAGAATGCCGACTGATAAGGCAAAGCTCTAGAACTTATCATTCCTAGACTTCCAATACCAATCAAAACACATTTTTTAGTTTTAAAAGAAACATTATTTTTCATCTTTTAGAGATTATTATATTTTAATCAAGCCGGATAATCGATTATAGTGAAAATATTGTAAAGGATATACCCCCATTCTCCCCATTAAAGATTATAATACAAGACTAAAGAAATGAACTTACACATTGTGAAAACAACTAAGTACTTTCTGTAAGATGACCAGAGCAGCTCGTATGCTTTTGGGGCCTTGAGTAAATGTTAGTTTTGGGGCCCTGGGCAAAGGTACACTTTGGTGTAATAAGCAAAGATAGGATACAAGTGGGGGTCGAGGTTTTAGGAAAAAGTATATTTGGGGGACCCTTGACGTAAATTAATTAAAGAGCCCTAGGAAATGGCACATTCTGGGGAACTAGGACAAGATATATTTGAGGACCCTGTGTAAAGTTGTGGTAGGAGGCTCTAGGCCTTAGCAGAGGCAACGATCTAGTTTTCCTATCAATAAGGACGGCTTCAAAACAACGTCTCATATAGTCACCGACATGTTCTACAGAAATGACAAACATGTTTGAATTAATACTATATCTATAATTAGGGAACGAAACGAAAGTTAAGTATGCAGCCATTCCTTGTATCCATATTTATAAAATCCCTAAAACTCAACCAAATTAACCCAAAAAAAAAACTTGTTTGTTTAGTCATACGAAATAGGGTCTTGGATGAAAAAAACATTAATAATTAATTCAGTTTGTTCAAGATGATATTCCAAGACAATGCAGATTCTACTTATGGTGCAACTTTAAAAAACAACCATTTATTTGAGTATGTAGGTCTTTTGACTATCACTTTGAAAGGGACTATATAGCTCAAGTATGAAGTAAAACTATGCCAAATTTGCTTTTTTTTCAATCTTTAATAAGGAAGTTTCAAAACAAAATTGTAAACATTCCAAGCGACAAAATAAAAATATATTATACATGCAACCAGAATTAAAACTTGTGAAAATTATCCTGTGACTTAACATTTATAATTGCTTGATAAAAATGTATCTAGTTTTCAAAGTAAAACTTGCAATTTGGATAGGGAATTTTGGTACAAATATGTAACTTATCATTATTGATATCGATAAAATTACTTATACTAAGAGCTAACAATATATTAATAGACATACATATAAATATATATCATATTCTAACTGTCTTGAGTGAGAGTATTAATAAGAAATAAACAGTTGGTATATTTATCACATGTAAGAAGAATAATTTAAATATTTGATCTACAGGACTTGATTTGAAATTAATGGGGGAATGCTGACATAATTGTCAGTCAGTGGAGGGAGGGGATCACACAAATATTTAGTCCAAAAACAAACAGATTACAAGAAGACTATAGAGAAAAAAAGGTTGGCACTTCACTCAGTTTTCTAGCAGTGTATATTAGGTTTGTTTAATATAAAATTAATATTAAAAGCACCTGATAGGTAATGACTAAAAGCAGAAAATTTACAGAAAATTATGGATCCAGCTACACAGATATGAATTTGTAGGAAACTAAAGAGAAGACTACTAGACATTTTCTAATAAGGGCTGAAGCTAAGCAGCTATTACTTCCCCTTCATTTTATGGGTGGGTTAGGTATTTTGTGTGTATGGTATTTACATAGAAAATGTATCAAAAATGAATAGCCAAGTAAATCTACAGTAAAACTGTTTAAAGCACAGTGAAAATCTATTTTGCTAGTGTACGAATTTATTTTCAATTGAACATAAAAAATCTAGCTTAAATACAATTAAATAAGAAAACAGTTGAGTGATTGGTATAAAAAAAAGTTTTAGGATAAGAATAAAAGGAATGCACACAAAAAGAATTTTGTCTCTATCAGTTATAAATTTGTTTTTATGAAAAGATCAAGAAAAAAGTTAAATAAGAAAAAAAAATGTATAAATAGAAGTTATTTATGTGTGTAAACCCTTGCAGACTTACCCTTGTTGACTGTTTATAGAGGAGTGACACGTGGCCATGGGAGAGAGGAATATAAGAAAAATATATAGACAAAACATTTCCACTCATGTCCTATCAAGGCTACAACATGCTGTGAGCAATGAACAGACCCACTTGCAACATGTATAATTATTAAGACCGATGCACATAAAATGCTAAACTATTCAACTAATCAAGATGACTTGTGTATTAACTTCAACTAGAAACATTGAACACACTGGCTGTTTATAACAACTAATTATCTTCAAAAGTAAAATATAATACATTAAACCCTGGCCATTTATCTCAAAAGATTTTGTTTGAAAAAAAAAAATTGTATAATTTCATTTTTCATACAAATATAATAATGACATACACTCTTCTGGTAAAAAGAGTTCAATTGTATTATATAGAGGTCAACATCAGTAGTTCTAATATGTTGCCTGATGTTAAATAGTTTAAGAGACTTGTGAAAATATCATTTGCTGGTTTGCCAACAAAAATGAGATTTTCTCAAATGTTCAGTAATTTTGTATATAATTTCGCTAAAGTCTATTTATCATCAGATAAATAACAATGCCTGAATTTTCACCTCGCGTAGATAAATGGCCCAGTTGAGGGAAAACAACATCAATTAAAGTTCACCTCTCTTGTCATTAGTGTTTATAAGGTTTGATTTGAACCAACCAAAAAATATTATGATTGAAAAAATATAACCATAATAATTGAGTTCCCTTTTATGATTTTTTAAAACCTATTACAATTCTGATTAAAGAAAGGTGAGTGATGGCTAACAAGAACTGTTAAATGAAGAACAAAACAATTTTAATCATATGAAAGTGCTGAAAGATTACATTTTGGTATAAATATTTTTCTAAAATGTTAAACAATTTTTAATTATCTCACTTTTTTTGGCTATAAAAATCAAACTAGTTAAAGTGAAATAAGGATAGTTGCAAATTTGTCACCAGTTATTAAAAAAAAACATTTCACCAAAATGAAACCAGTTGAAACATAAAAATCACAAATGACATTTAAAACTCCCATGAATTTCAACAATTTTAAGCTGAAATACAGACAAAATAACAAGGCCAAAAAAAAAAAATTAAAAAATCTCAGAATACTTTAAAAACCAGGATTGAAGCATGCCTGGTCAGTTTATTTAAACATATTTTTTTTTAATATGACCAGAGTCTTCTTAAACCAACCTTAAAAGCAATTTTTGAAAGAATAAGAAAAAAACATATGTGGGTATATAAAACTGAAATTTATCAGCTAGGGGCCCGAAATGAAGCTGATCCATGGGAGAAGTTTTGAGCTCACCTAGTTTGTTGAGGCTGGATCCATTACTATTTGAGAATCCTATGTCAAAATATTTTTGTTTGTCAAGATTAAAATGCATGTATTTGAAATGTAAAAATTAATTTGGAAAGTTTTAGTGATTGTTCGTTGCATGGAATAAAAAATGAATAAAAGAAATAAAACGTTTCAATAATTAAAACAATGTATTGCAATGTTCTTAATTTTCATCTTTTACAACTAAAAAAAAAACGACATTATAATCGTAAATATCCTTGAATGTTTAAGAAAGTAGATTAATTCATGACAGATTGTAAAAATGAAAAATATATTGCTTCAAAATATTTAACACAGTCAATGAAAACAAAAAAGTAACAGCTAATTGAATGAAAAAAAATACTAACAAAATATAAATACATGCTAACTCCTGACTGACGAATTAAAAGATAAATCATGCAGTATGCCTAAGTATTATTATAATCTTAATTGTACTTTGCGGTTGCATACGATAAATTATCTCCAAGACTTCATCAATATGAGTACTTAATAACCTAAACAAAACATTGTGCATGGTTTTAGATTGTTCACTGTATATCTCATTTTATAATACAAGAATAGACAGCTTTTAAAATAAAAATTCAGCAAGTGAATATGAATAGCTTATTGAATCAAAAAGAAAATCTTGTTGAGTTGTTATTTATGTGAGAATCATCAACATGTAAATGGAATAAAGTCTAATAGAAAAATAACTATCATAAAAGCAGGGCACAATAAAAGCTTTGCTGAACTAATGTAGTGATCAAATAAGGGAATATTATTCAACTGTCAGTTATGAAAATAATATTTTCAAGCAAACCTAAATTGGCACAATGCAACAAAATTGTTTTCCTACGTCTATGTAATGAAACAAAAAATGTTAGCCAATGTGTGCTATCACAACAGAGATTACTGTAAAATATAAATAAACAATATTTTTTATTTTCTTTTTTAATGTCACTGTTAGCTCTGTAATATATTGGGAATAATCCATTTAAAAAAGCATTTGAATTAAAAACTGTTAATTTGAAAGCTTTGTGTTCAGATCCAGACCTCTAATTAGGATAACTGTTTTTTTTACAAAAGACAAGTTATGTTTAATTTTAAAATTAATGTAAATACCAAATAAAAAAATCTTATCTTAATAAAATAAGATTTAAAACAAAAGGATTTGTTACTGATTTTCAAAGGTTTAAAATAGATTAAAGCTTTTGTCTTTATTTTTTTTTTCACTATCGGGGATTATGATATTTACATTCCAATGGAAATGAACCCAACAGATGTACATTAGTTACATGAAAGCTTACTGGTGTGGTGCTTTATTGTAACACCAAAGTCCACAATATTTAAATGTTACAGGAAAAAGTATAATATATGGACATATAAATAAATATTGAAGTGTATTTGTGGTTTTCAAGGGCACATGACTTTATTCCATCAGTTACACTTACCATAACCCCTTATAGCTAAAATTGTAAAAGATAAATATAACAATGATGTTCTCCAGTCCCCGGCATAAGAAAATAATTAAACCTGCAACATTTAACATGGGTTCCATTGAAATAGCTATATCATAATAAAGGTTCCTTTAATATTTTTTTAATAATTTAGTTGTGTGTTTTAATTTATTTTTCAAAATTTAGAAAAAGTTAAAAACATGGCCAAATAAAAAAAAAAGTAAATATACATATATAAATATATAGACAAGAAATTAGTAAACAATAACCAGTGGCAACATAGATGCATATTAAAATATGCAACTGAAGAAAAAGTAAAATAAAATTTAACAAATTCTCTACTATCTAAATCATAAAAACTTGCCATTGTATGGAAATAAAAAAAAAAAACATAAAGTAAGGTCACAAACATTTTGAACAAGTTCTAGAAAATAAAAATGCACTGAAAAAAAACTTACTTAAAAACTTAACAACAGTTCCACAATATTTATTTTGATTTAAGTCAACAATTTGATCTGTTAAACCTAATATAGAAAAAATACTGAAAATGTAAAATACTCACTTGAAAAATTTCTGGTTGCAAGCATTGTTGTTAATATTGCACCCTAAGAGTAAAACATGTATACTTAAAAAATGGTAAGTTTGTAACCCAATATTCAAATCACAATAATATTGGCGCCTTTAAAATTAAGATGAGGGAGAATAAGCTATATTTTATCTAATCAAACAAGAACTATTTAAGAACATATCCTGATTGTGTTTTGCATGTTAACGAAAGTATAAAAAGTAAAGTTCCCTTAGCCCTACTGGGCCATCGGGGCAGATGAAGAGTAGAATTCATCTGTTTCTATAACCTCGGCATATGTAGGGATTGTGTGGTTAGCACAACGCCCAGCCGCCTTTACTTCCCCAACTTAAGTCAGGTACCCATTTAAAGCTGGGTGGACTTGTGGGACGACTTTGCACCAAGTAACACCTGGAAAAATCCCATGATTCTCACCGAGGATCGAACCCATGACTCTCAGGTCGACAGTCGAGTATATACACAACTCGGCCATCCATCCCACAACAAAAGTGTGACAAACAGATTTTAAGAAGAAAAAAATAGTACAATTTTTATGTTTAAACCTGTCTAAAAACATTTTGAAATACAACAAACCTTTAGTTTTCGCCTGGCATTGAATTTCTTCAAGCAATCCACAGTCTCCTGTCTGTGAACCACAGAAGCAACACGTTCTCTTTGCTGAAAAAAAATAATATGACAAATTATGAACATGGATATTTTATTTTTTAATCATATCCTTATAAAGTCAAGATGGCAAGGTGGTGGTTCTGTCATTCATAACTGCAGAAGTGATTTGTAGTTACATGAAAGAGACAGTAAGAGAATAACATGTTTATTCAACAGTAAACAAAGGCAGTTAGCTAAGCTATAAACCTGATCATCATGTCTATTAATGATTTACTAACACCTTACATCAAATATTGCATTATTGGATTTCTTTACTAATATTTATAAATGAGAAATGTTCAATCTTTGAATATAATACAGTCACTGTTATGAATGATGTAATTCACTATAATGAACTTTTAAGCTGAAAATACATAAGACCACAGAAAATTTAAAATTTAATAAATTTGCACTGATACTGGAAATAGTTATGTTTATATTTATTTCATCAAACAAATCTTTTCACTTTTATGTGGAAAATTTAACAATAAGTTTCAATATTGGAAATGAGCCATCATCAACTAAGTCTTCATGGGGGCTTAATCCTCTAGTAATTACTTAATGTACCCAGTTAGATCTATTTATCCTAACCACTAAAGACTTACACATATCCATGGATGTTTGAGAGCTTCTGCGGCATTGATCCTCTTGGCTGGATTTACACACAACATACTGTTAATGAGATTTTTAGCCTCAGGGGTCACTGTATCCCACTCTGGAGATGGATACTGTGGAAATAAACAAATCAACTTCATGAGTTTTTATCTAAACAAATTTCTGAAAGAAATGTAAAATGAAACAGCAAGAATTTTAAGAGTTTAACAAATCTTTAAAAAAACCTTTCCGCATTTTTTAAAATGCACTAAAATATAAAATAATCACTCAGATCATAAAAAAATGTGTTTAAATACTCAAAATATGAGTGGGTGCCCATCAGGATATATAGATTATTCGTAACTATTTATCAACGTATGGTAAGTCTGGACCGGTATGTTTTTTCATCCACACTTTTAATTTTAGTAATGATAATTTATATAAATACTGTATGATCTAAGGAATTATTTATTAATTTCAAGCACACTTTAGTAAAAGCTTATATTTAAAAGTTTATATTTAAAAAGGTAAATAAATATATACATATATATTAATACTTTTTAGTTTTAAAAGAATTAAGCTAGTCATTGATCCTGCACACTATGACCTATTTTGGCTCATCTATATTTAAGTTAAAAATAGATGTACTTTTTTACAAACTATTTTACTTTCACATTAAAATCTCCATTCGAAACATTATAAACATTACTAAGCAGTGTTTAGGCTTTGTAATTCTACAAGATGTAAATTTATGGACTCAAAAATATTAAAATAGCTTATTATCATATAATAAATTTGAACTTTCTCACTAAATAAGAAGAGGTCCAAAATTAAGTTAAAGATTTACAGAAATAAAATGCTTTGTTTAACAAAGGATATAAATAAAATGTTAAGTAAATAGACAGTCAAGAGTTTGTTCTATTGTTTTTTTTTCTTAAAGCTCCTTGGATAAAAGAAATGATATCAGATTTTAATTAAATATGAAGAAGTAGAAAAATCTGGCCTATGAAATGGCTGTCAATGTTGATATAGTATTGAGTCAAAATTACAAGTTAAACTTTTCAAGAAAAGTTTTTATCTAAACTAAGACTTGTAAATAGATTTTTTTTAGTACAGTAATATCCATTACAATTTGTTTCTTCATTTGATGTCAATCAGCTGTTTAGATTTGACATGCATTTCACAGTCATAGTTTAAATTTATTGCATCAAAGATAATGCTTCTTGGACCACTTTTTCATTGTGTAAAATTTTATATTTCCTAAATAATATTTACAATTGAAGTGGTGTAAAACAAGACTAAGTTTATAATGTAACAAGGCTATTCAAAATCTTCATTCTGGAAATGGTTTACCATTTTCGACTGCATTATTGATCATTTAATTTTGTTTTCTTTTTAAATCCATTGCTTGAGTTCCATACATGAAAGGTGTATTTTTAAATTAACATTTTTAAAAAGAATATTTAAAGAATGGCCAATGTTCAATGTGCTACAACATAGACAGACAATTAAAAATGCACAACTAATAAACATTAAAAAAGGAAGATGGATGTAGAAATTAAGACCTTCCTCTGGTGGAGTTCTTATTGATAATATTTCCTTTAAGAATATTTTTTTGTGTTAACTATTTAGATGTTTTTTTTCTTGGAAGCAGTTAAGTCCCTGGGTAGCATCAGTTATGACTATTCACTAAGCCATGTAAAACAGAAATTTTCAGTGAATTATTATTTGAAACCAAACATTTTTTTCATGAAACAAACATTTTTTTTAAGTATCAGTAATCTTAATTTTTAATTAGGGCTTAAAACTAATCCCTAAAAACTCTTTAAAATAAACTTTAGATTTAAATAATTATAACCTTAATTTTTCACTCTTCCTAATGTTAAATGAAAATTTGTTTGCCCAGATGATATCAGGTAGCTGAATATACTTGCCTTATGATTTGGCCACATCTTTAATGTCTAAATGATGGCTTAATTTTTTTTTACCTTCTTTAAAATAATTTTAACTATCACCTATGGGACATCTATGGGAATATTAAGATATCTCTTCAAATAAACAATTGCAAACCAATTATACAGTTAGGATAAAGAATTTCATTGGTTTTTTTCCCACTAAAGCTCTGTAGATTTTCAATTAGAGTTACTAATTCTATTTTTAATATCTTTTGAAGTCATGTCTAAAGTACTTCAAAAAAAAAAAACTCTGTATCTCATAGTCTGAAGTACTAAACTAATCCTGATAATCAGACTTAAAAAAACAACAACTTTAGTATGCAGAGAGAAGATGAAAATAATTTTTTTTTTTTTTAGAATGTTTCCAATTGTATGAACTGGGCTGTATATGGGCGCGGATAGAGGATTTTTTTTTTCCCTTTCAGTCTATGATAAAAAAAAAAGGTTTTCTAATTATTCATAATACTGTGCAAGTCAGTCTGTTTGTTCATTGATACACTTACCGTTTATAAAAATATTTCTAAAAAGTGATATCGTCTACATGTTTTGTGAGCAACTTTTTATTACACACATACTGAAATAGACTTACATCATAAGCTCCAGCCTTGATTTGTGCATACAACCTATGTTGATCCTCATCCCAAAAAGGAGGATAACCCACCAATAAAATGTAGAGTACAACACCTGCATAAAAGAAGCAAAACATTTTATTGACACACAGAAATGACACTAATTGGTCTGAACTGAAAAAAAAAATGTAATTCAACTTCGAAAATTTTAAGACTTGATTGAAGCCTCTACAAAAATAAAAGTCTTTAAATTGTGTTAATTTCAGCTTGGCCATTTTATATATATCAATTGCAAATATTAAAAATGCTTTATGTTTCAAATACAGTAATTCTCAGGGAAATAACATAGGTGGGGTAAAGTGAATTGCATTTTCATTTATTATTAAACTAGCATCCATAGCCCAGAGTGGTGGTAAGGCAAAAAAAGAATTTAAACTTTTTATTGATAGGACTGGTAGGAAAGTGTTGAATTATATTCACATTTTGTCTGTTTATAGAATTACTGTGCCCAAAAAGCACTTAAGAAAAAGTACCTAAAGACAGGAGTCTCTTTTATGATTGCACCCTATATTTGAAAGCCCTGATCTTATGCGCTATGGCCTCTCTGCTCAGGCTCACTACTAACTCATTTAATAGCACATTAATTTATCTGAAGGGGCAGGAGTCCCTGGTATGTGTTTGGGTTAACGCCCTTGCTATTGCTATTGTTCATAGTTTAAACGCACTTCTTTTTGCAATTCTAAAATCCCGCATATGACATTTCATAGAATATTATTGTAGCAAATGGGGCCCCTAAATTAACAGGGGCATATCACATGTTCAGTCTGCACCAACTGATTGAGGAGCCCTGATATTGTTCATGGACAGTGGCTCTTTACATATTTTTGGGTGCTGTCAGGACAGTGAAAGTAGGTCAGGGTGTATGTGAATGTAAGTTCAAGCTTTGGGACAATTTAAAGTAATTTGATATGAGATGGGGGAGCAGAAAGGGAGACAGAACCCATTAACTTTAACGAGGTAGGGGGATTTTAGACAAAGAATAGTGTCAAGGTAGAATTCAGGAAGAAGCGTAGACGTGGGCAGGTTCATGAGTTCAGGGTAGGGCAGCACTACAACTAAATCAAGTCAAGAAACAATGTGTCAGGGCGGAGAATTCAATTAACATTAGAAGTGCGATATCACGTTTAGTCTGCTAGGTTCAACAAACTCTTAATTATGCAGTGAATGGGAGACTTTAGAATGATAGGATGCTTTGTCCAGCTAGCCTATATAAGAAAATGTTAGTTTAGTTCGGGAGGAATTGTTGAGAGGAATTGCTGAGCGTAGATCGTCCTTGTTATATAGTTTGTTAGTGTTAGGTAGACTTGTTTGAATTGATGAATATTGTGACCGGGGGTTTTAGCGTTATGTTTCGAGGATTAAACATATTGATCATGTTGTAAAGTATTTGTGACGTGTATTACATTCAATAAAGCGATGATCAGTGTCATTTTTGTGTCAACTTGACTTATAGTCTTTTATTGAAAGTGTTTGTGCGATTCAGTCTATGTTTAGTGTGACGGAAAAATAAATAAAAGAAAGAAGCAATAAGTAGCACAATCGCCATCCCTGACAGTAGCACACCTTTTTTTGTGGCAGCCCTATTATGTTGTAATACAGCATAGTAATTTGCACTAATTGCACATGGATTGGGGCCCCTGACATCTGTTAGGGTACCACCCCCTTTTAATGACCATTTATTCACTTGAACCCTTTAGATATGCTCATTCACCAATTGCTATTACATTTTAAAGCACATTAACATATCCAAAAAGCACCTAAGGACAGGAGTCCTGGCATGTGTTTAGGTTGGATCCTTTTCAAATTGCACACATTTTCTTATGATATTGTGTGCAGGTTGCAACCCCCTCTGTGTCAGCCCTGATAGTGCCACATCTTATAACACATGTTACTATAGCCAAAGAGGCCCTTAAATGGACAGGATGCTTCGAAATACATTCCACTATGCTTCAGCCCCGATAGTGTTCATATTTTAATCATAAGTCTTTTGTATTTCGGAAATTGCTGTTCGCATTAACAATAGTAACTTAGGGAACTAACCTCAAACAAATATGATGCACCAAAGCAATTGCACTGTCATGTTTAAATTAATTACTTTTTACCAATAGGAGCTAACCTCAAAAAATATTTTGACATATTATATTATAGTAAAATACTTATACCCATCACAAAATATTTTGAAAACCAGAGAATGACTTTTTATACAAGACATTTCTGTGGTCTACAGTCACACAGATCAAAGACAAAAGGAATTGATTTTTTGCATTATAGTAAAAAATGTTCACTTTTTGAAGAAAAATTTTGTGATACTTGATGATATTACTCCAACAAAATATCCTAAGTAATACAATTTTCATTTCATATGTATGTTTAATGCATCATTGTTATGAGAGGCCAGGGTTTCTCTTCCAGGATGATGGGATTCTGAGAACCTGTTCAAGTTTTAAATCATTAAAAATACACTAAGAAATTATCTCATCCCAGAAAACTTTTTTCTTCATTGGTCCAGATTTTCAGAATCTAAGAACTTCACAATTTCTGTCTCTGTTTTGCTGTAATGACATTCTAATAGAAACATGCACAGCAGTCTGGATTTGAGCTGCTCCACAGCAAAAAATACCAGTTTTTGCTGAATGTAGACTTTTGTCACAGGACTGTATTTTCCGCAAGGGTAAATAAACCAAAATGTCTTCTTAGAAATGTTGATTCAAAAGAAAAATGGGCTAAAATTAAATTATAATTTATAAAAAAAATATACAAAAAACTTGGATTTTGACAGAGAAACATAAACTACATTGAATTTTAAATAGAAAAATCTCAAATATACGAATCTTCGAAAAGTAAAAATTAAGCTTTTCCATGTCTACCTTCATTCCTAAAATATACAACATTGACATCCATATTGGTTGAAGTATTTAAAGCACATTCTCATCGATTCTTAGCAATTTTATATTTTAAAAGATTTAATAAGCATATAATATTTTGAGTCATATATTATTATGATATTAAGTTTGTCGATCATTATGTAGCTAAAGATATGAACTATCAACTGAAGTATTCGAAGCGTTAGTTTACCATAGTCCTAGAACTTTTATATTAAAAAAAATAATAATAGAGTTTAATTAGTATATAATATTTTAATATATTATTATGATGCTAAGTTTAATGATTATTTTATTATCATTTTATGTAAACATAAAATATTCTGGGTTTTTTTTTATTAGGCAGAGTTAAATGCCCTCATCAAAGGCTTTGAGAAAACTGTTGTCTATTTTTAGACTAGAACAATCTTCTAAATCCAAAAGAAAGAAATATGAAGTGTGCTATTTTGCATCTTTAAAAGTTTCATGTCTATGTAGAGTAGGGTGATATAGCAAAAAATGAAATGTGTGCTATAGAGCAAGTTTTTACATCTGCTAATAGTAATGTTTTGGTAAAGTTTTAGCTATAATTTCTAACTACAAGACAGTGCTCAAGAGCAATATACTATCTAATTTTTACAAAATTCGAGCAAAATGAAGCAATACGCATATGTTGAATGTTTTAAAATTACAACCAGCAATAACTTTTTAAGATCAACAGTTCTACACTCTTTTGCAAATTAAACACTAACCTTAAACATATGGTTATTGGCATTTGTCAAAATTAAAAGGCCAAATAGTGCTGTTCCATCAAAACACTTGAAAATTTAACCAACTCAGATTCAAGTCACAAAAGCATGCATTATCACTCAATGTTATTGTCTATCTGACATTAAGGCCTGAACAGCAGACTTTTTGGTGATTTGTGTTGGAACAGCCTTGCGATTTGCTTCCACTACTTGCAATAAGTGTTGTTTTTCTTCTTCGTCGTTAGTAAGCAGTGTGTTGTATTCTTCAAAAAGCTTCACCGTTCGCTCTGCAGTGACATTCACAACACTGGCCATATCGATACTGTCCACTTGCAGGCCACTCTTGTGATGGCAAATCAAGAAAGGCACTGTCAATGTTATAGCAACAAAGAAGGTTTCCGGTTCTGGCAAAGTCACCTAAACATACATCTGGTTTCATTAGAATGGATGAATCTCCATGCACTTTTTGTTCGCCAGCCTCAGGGCTAATCCAACAAGCTCGTCTGATAGATACCAGAGATTATTTTCTAGGACCTTTCTTGCATCTGTACTGATGTCAGGATCGATGATCTGGTAACTGCTGAGATCAGTCAACAGCTGTAAATCGCTGGATGGAGCTTCAGTTGCATGGAGAGCAGTTACCCAATGCTTGGTGTAAATTAGTGCACCAAACTTAACAAAGCACTCAACTTGGGCTTCTTCTTTCTTTGTAAGCTTGAATACATCTGTTTGGTTGCGGAAGAGATATATTTTCATGGCATAAATTAATTTTGCCATTCATTGAGCACGATGTACTGGTCCTGGAGTCCTCCAGTGGATTGTACTCAGTGGATGTCCCAATACAATCAGAGTAAACTCAATAAGCTCCATGTAATAATCTCTGACTTGTTCCTTTAGGTGCCCTTTGATCAGGACTGCAATGGTTGCATCTGATAAACTGGAAGCTTCAGGTATCGCCTGGAATTCTGAAAAATTCTGCCGGGTGATGACACTCCGACAGCCTTTGAATTGTTTGAAAAGCGGGATATCTGGGGAGTTTGAAGGTCCACAGCAGATGGTGAAAACCTTTGACAAGATGATCTCCATTACATGATGATGACAGGCTAACCAATGAAGTTCACTACCTAGCCTGTTTTCAATGCCAACACATACTCCATTAATTCTGCCGGTATTTTCTGAAGTTGAGTCAAAGCACATAGCCAGAACATTCTCAACCAGCTGCCAATCCACCAACAATTTGTGTACAGCATTTGCTTCATTCTCACCAGTTCCAGAGCTCACTTTGGCACACTTAACAGTTTGTCCATCCCATCACCTGAAACTAAAACCGGTAGCCTGTCAACTGAACCTTCCCAAATATTGCTGGAAGTATCTTTCCATCCCAATGAATTACTATTGGGCAAGTTGGCTCAAAATTATCTTTCATTGCTTTGGAAATGTCATGCCTAGCACTTGACTGCGCTAGTTGAATAGCGCTATGTGAAATAGGAAGTGCATTTGAATCATGACCAAGTGCTGCAGCAATAGGAAAAAGTAGTTGAACATCTTCACGATCAGATGTTTTATAACGGTCAAAGGCACTTGTTACACCTGGATTGAACTATTGGTCTCGAGAGGTTTTCTTGAGTTATCTTGTCTTGCCGTTTACCTGATTTGCTAATTTTCGTCGGTATGTACTCATCGTCATATTCCTTTTCATCATTAAGAAAACTGCTTGCTAATGCACAGTGATCATCAACGGGAAGTTATGACAGAATAGTTAAACAGCCAATCGTAAGTAAGTAAAATATAACACATAGAACATGATAAAGTAAGTAAATATACAAAATGTAAACTACATGAAAGTTCAAGAATTTTCGATGAAATTTTGAAAATCCATGGTCGTTGAGCATCACCTTGCAGTAGGCACAAGAGGCTGAAACTCTGCCCTAATTAAAGGTTTGCTATAAGGAAAAAAGTTGGAGGGTATCTTGCTCTGTAGGTGAAAGTTGAGTTTTTTGGGCCACCCTAATGCCTAATGTAGATAGAGGTTTTCAGCATCATGGAAACTTTTGCACGGAAAGTAGTGAGCGGAAATTATCGGCCTGGTGTAACTCATAAGTTTCACGATTTCATTCAGAGCATACAATAAATAGACCCATATAGTTACACTGACCTTTTCATGACAACCTCGAAGTTAAACTGTGATCTATCTCTCTGCAAAGGTTTTGCAGGGTACAGTAACTAACATCTAAAGTTTCTAAATGTCTCACTAAATGTTCCATACTTCTTTTCACATTTTCTTTATAATGGGAAGTAAGCATCTTTTTTTGAAAGTGAAATGTAGGATAAAGGTAACCAATGGGCAGCATTTGTAAAGTATGACAAAATGTAATAGGTTTGAAGAAAAACGTTGTAAGCATTAAGTGAATGATCCCTTTCTGGCTATGTTGTTAATAAGAAAATAGCATCACTTGGACTGACACATGAATAAACTGGCCTGAATAAATGATTTGATTGACATATATGCTAATGTTTAAGAGAACTGTTAAAATTGAGGAGAAATCTTTAGTACACTAAACTGACTTATTTATTATGCCAATTTGGTTGAATGTAATAACTAAATAATAAATGAATTAGTATGTGTCAATCAAACTTGTGTTAATGTCAATTAAAAATATGTTAAATAAGAGTAATTTCAATTTTTTTTTTAATCAGACAGCAGCCCTACATTCTATTAAATATATCTCTTCTATCTCTAATTGCTAAACGTATATGTGTGTTTGTGTATATTATTACAATGCATAAGAATATTTTTAGTGTAGAGTAACCAAACATTTGAGTTTCCATTACTTTAGGGAACTATTTGCTTTGATATATGACTGTTTTGTATTAGGGTCACCTCCATGTAGAAAATTAGGATTGTAAACCAAGGTTTGACTGTATACTACAAAGCTGTCACTAGAGATAACCAACATAAGAAAATTCAAACTCATTAATACCTCACAGGTTCAACTGCACTTAGAAATCAGATATCACTGCTATACTTTAAAAAAAAAGAAGGAAAAAAAAAAGGTTACACACTGATAAACTATTTTTAAGCCCAGATTACAACAGGCCTCTGTTACCTACCGCAAGCCCAGATATCAACAGGTTTCCCATAAGGATCTTTCCTAAGAACTTCAGGTGAAAGATAACCTGGTGTGCCTGCAAAACCTGCAAATGTAAACATTGAGAGTGAGCGAAGACAGAAACTGATGCTCTACAGATCTTATCACATGGGTGAATTTTGAGATAATTTACAAGTGTCAATTTAAATAAAAAATAAAAAAATAAAAAGCAACTGACCAAACCAAGCTTGCTGGTCACCCTGCACTTCAATGGCCAACCCAAAATCAGCCAATTTAACTGCAGCACCTTTGGCTTTGCTTGCTAAGAGGAGGTTCTCAGGCTTAAAAACAAAACATACACAGCATGTTAAATAAGAAACCTTAAGACATGTTGCTACAAAGATAACATGGGTACATACATTGAGAAATTATATTTCATTTTGTAACTACCAGTGGCTACGGTAGCATCATGCGCCATTATATTAGGGTTAGGAATATTGCTGGTGCCCATATTTTTTTTTCTGGGTACCAGCAATTATATTAGGGTTAGGGATAGGGTTAGGGTGTGGAGCAATATCCATTGCTGGTACCCGGAAAAAAAATACGGAGTCCCGCTTGATGGTACCGTAGCCACTGCGTTGTAACTATGTGATTTGCAGTGGACAATAAATGTTCAAAATTTGTATATGCTGTTGCATAGGTCTGCATATAATTATTCATACTCTTGTTAACTTAATGTGCTACAGAAAGAAACAAATAAATATGTTCATTTTATGTTATTTTTTTCCTGCCCTAATATTGCACACAAGCATATACACACTTTTTCAAAATTAAACCTATAAGTGTAGATATAAATGAACCCATAAAACATCTTATCACTTTATTACTGCTGCAACTGCTACAAGTCAATGTGTTCAATGAATTTTTTTAAAAAGTACCAGAGCTGCTTCCAAACCCAACATAAAATCCAATATGGGGTAAAAAAAAAAAAAACAATGCTCTGGACGTGATGCAAATAAAATGACATCAATAATGATGTTAGCAGCAAGGAGAGGTGGTGTTGACAAGATCAGACACATGAATTGGTGACAGAATCTTGTGACTCCTAACAAAATATAAAAATCCTTGTTTGAATTATTTATATTGGCAACTCCAAATGGTTTAGCTAAATAATTTACGGAAATAGATATGACTAAACACAGATGTAGCCATCCAAGTGAAATAGGTCATTGAAATGAGACTACTGGCAATGGCGGTTGATTTAAAACAACTAATCGAAAATTATCTTAGCTTTTTATTGTTATTTTCATTATACTAATACATGTACCTGATAAAACTGAAGAATTCATCTCCAACAAGCGAGCTACCCCCCTCCCCACCCCACTTTAAATGACAGTCACTGATGTGTTACCTGTCCCCAGTTTTAATGATCTTGTTCATGCCCCATTACAGTGGTAGCTAGCCGTACATCAAAACTAGTTATTGATTGGGCCCTTAATGTTTTACAAGGCCAAACGAAACAGTCCCGGGCCATCCGATCGATAATTGTATAGACCTCCCCCTCCCCCCACCTCCTTATAGAAGGGAAGTGAGGGAGGGACTGCGTGGTATATGAAGGTACACCTGAACTACAGACTGCTAACAACTGGTCGTGATATGTGTGCGGTAGTGACTAGACGGTGAGCACTGTATCGCCACTCACGTCGATAGTTCACACAAAAAAAAACTTGAAGCCTATCAAGTGATTAGACCTAATGGCAAGTGTCAACAAATGGACGGTATAAAAAAGATGCTCAGACATTTCTCATAATACTTATTGTCAACGTTTTGTTTATATCTTATCAGGACATAAGTTCCTAGCGAGAGCAGTTTTATAATTATTCACTATTGTACAAGTTTATTTTTAATTGTGTTTTTTTTTTATTTAAAAGCTAATATGTAGCAGTGTTTTAACTGTAATATAGTGATAACATATATATGGTTATAACGTAATATACATTTTTTATAATAATATTATTTTGAATAATAAAATTCACTCTTCTTTTTGACATCAACATTTTAAATAAGATTTACGCTAACGTACTTTAATAAAAAGAAATAAATATAACAGATTTTATTTTATTTCAATATCATTAAAACAAATTTCGCCATTGGGCAATGTGAGGTAATATTTTACAATAAGATTATCCAACATTGTCATCAACTTTCTAAATAGCACATAACCATTACAAATCGTACACTCTTCATCATCCGGCCATTGCCATTATAATAATGGAATGTAGAGCAAAATTATGGAGAATTACCTTTTTTTTAAATTATAAATCATATTAATTTTTTTTTTAATTAACGATTGAAATTTTTTTTAAAAAGAAGATAAACGCAAATACAGAAATAAAACTTGAAGATGTAATCAAATGACATCAGAAGATCGCAATAGCAAAACTAACTGGCCGGATTGATAAGAGTATTACACTTTAAAAAAAATGTTACTGATGTAATGCAAAGCAACTTCATGCAGGTGGACACCACTAACATCTTTACAGACAGGTAGAAACATCAGGTACACAAGTTGTAATGTGTTGTCGGGCTAGCGTTGGGACCACACTAACCTAACTTTATCGCACTAACCTTGTTGTAGTATCACAGATCGCAGATATTTGCGATAGTAAAAAAAAAAGGTTTTGTGGTTGTGTTGTTGTTTTGGTTTGCTAACAATTGATCTCTTTACATATTAAGACGTCTGATATTAAAATCATTAACTCGTTCAGTGCTTACCGGCATATGCTACTTGATACTTATGTATGTATGTATGTGTGTGTGTATGTATGTATATATATATATATATGTGTGTGTGTATACATACTTTTTTTTAATCGGTTAAATAGTTTCAATAATTTTATATAAATCAGCATTTCACAAGTATTGAGACAAAAGCGTTAAAATTGATTCATGCTTTTTAGTTGCGTTATTTTTTTGCTGTTGTATACAGTGGCGCAACCGGCAAATGCTTGGGGGGAGGAGGGGGCTCACATATAGAAAAAAGACAGTTTGATAGTCTTTTTTAGTAACTTTATATAGTAAAATATGTATTGATGATTTGATCTGGGGGGGGGGACCTTAAAACCCCCCCCCCGGTTGCGCCACTGGTTGTATATATTTATTCAAGGTGTGTACGGTCTTCGTGCCAGTGGTATATATGCCTACCTTTAAGGTTGGATGCAGGTATGAGATACTCACCTTTAGATCTCTGTGCACGATGCCGTGTTGGTGACAATAGTTTACACTTTCTAAAATCTGCTGCATGCAGTGACTGAAAAAATAGCCAGACATTGACAAGATAAACCAAACAGGCAGCAGGAATAATGTTTATTTTATTAACAAACAAAAACGTACAAGCGTTATGTGAAAAAAAAAATTGAAGCAGTAGCAGTTAGCACGTGTTGTTGGTCAATCAGACAAGTCAGTGTGTTCTGGATGCGAGATGGGCAAGAGAGTTAATTAAATAAAGATACTCCACATGGAAAGAACATACCCCATTCAGTTGTATTCCGTATGTTATTTTAAAAAATACTTTTAGTTAGTACCAGACTCTGAATAAGGCATACAAGCGGAAAGGGAGGTGGCGCAAAGCTACGAATGTTGATAAATCGATAAGTGGAATCTGCCCACAAGTCAGAAGACCTAAAATTTAATTTGGTACTCGTTTAATGATCGCTTGTTTCTCTTCGATGCCGTTAGAACAATAAATATATTGTTTTCAAAGCTGCCCTACTTCAGAGTTGTACCTAGTCAGACCTGAAATATCAAAATGAAGATCGCGATAAATTAGATAGAGTGTATGCTAACCACTACTTAGTTTTGTTTTCAAACTCCATGTAAGTATATGCCATGCCGTACTACGGTTCAAAGGGGTGCAAAACTACCGGGTGGCAGCCCTAACAGGGACGGCTAAATCTTACTATAGTATTACAAAAAAATAAATAAAAGTTAAATCGAGAGAAGGGGGAGGGGCGGTAAAATACTGTTTGCACCGGGGCGACGGATAGGCACTGAATACACGCTACCAACTACTTCTGTAACAATGTTACTCAGAATATTGAAATGAAAGAAACAAAATCATGTGAAACTTGCTAGGTGGTGGATGACGCTGTCTGGCAGGACGATCATTAAGTCCCATAGCCGGTATTGACAGAAGACTACCCACCGAAGAAATAGAATCGTCCTCGAAGTGTTTAGTTTGTCTAGTTTTGAGAAAGTTGAACAGAAAACACGCTATTACAAGAATATAAAAATAAATCAAAATGTTTGATACTGTGGGATATCACAGGGTCAGTGTTTACTGGGGGATATCACAGGGTCAGTGTTTACTGGGGGATATCACAGGGTCAGTGTTTACTGGGGGATATCACAGGGTCAGTGTTTACCAAGGGATGTCATGAGGTCAGTGTTTACTGGGGGGATATCACAGGGTCAGTGTTTACCAAGGGATGTCATGAGGTCAGTGTTTACCAAGGGATGTCATGAGGTCAGTGTTTACCAAGGGATGTCATGAGGTCAGTGTTTACCAAGGGATGTCATGAGGTCAGTGTTTACCAAGGGATGTCATGAGGTCAGTGTTTACCAAGGGATATCACCAATTATTTTTGTGTGGCATGCCCCATCTTAGTCTTTCTATAATGTGTAGACCTACCCACCCCAAAACTTCTATCATTAAATTGCCGAATGTCATCATTGCTGAAATGGATATCACTATGGAAACCTGGGATATACCAACATATCATATGAAACAACGTGTTTTACAAAATTATCATTAATATGGACATGAAGCTGAGTATTACAAAGCTGTCAGCATTAGGGAAATGAAACTATGGGTATTCTAAAATTAATGTGGAATGATATATCTAACAATGGAGTGTGGGCAAATGTCAACAGCCTCCCCGGAGACACACGAGCCCCTACGAGGGTTGGAAAAACGTGGCCAAAACCAGAAAGAAAACAACGGTCAGAGAATTGCGGGTCAAGTGTTCCACCGCCGAATTAATAACAAGAGACTGGACATAAAGTCGTTTTACCTTGGCTCCAATAAGTGTCTCCCAAGGGCCAATATTAAACTAATTAGAAATAAAATTGGCTCATTTTAACAACAGATTCAAAGTTATACTTTTAGACAGGCTTGCGGAGCCGGAGCCGAGAGCCGCTACTTTTTGCTGGAGCCGGAGCTGACAAAATCTGGCGGCTCCACGGCTCCCAAATGTTTTTTTTTTACAGCAGAATTATTTTTTTTTAGCTTTAGAATTCCAAATTTGTTTGATTGTTTGCCTCTACAATTTGAAATGTTATTTTTACGAAAGCCACAACAGTAACAGCGTTAAAATGATAGCCTGCACGCACATCACCACAAGAATTCTTTAACGGGGAATCGTTTTGTGTTCGTTTTAAATCTTGTTTACCCTCCGAAATTTTTTTAATGGCATGTTATTTAGTTATATATAAAGTTAAAACAGTTTTATTTCATAGAATAATTGTATCAATCATTTAAAATAAATTTTTACTAAGACGTCAAATAGAACGCGTCATTTCGTATTATTATTTGACCGCGAATCAGGCCCATAGCGTGTGTGGGGGCCGGGGGGCTTAGCCCCCTTGCGTTTTGTCTGGCCCCCTCTGCTTATTTGCTCTACTTAGTAAAATGTATTACCTGAATTTTCACGCAGTGGCCAGGCAATAGCAGGGGGGCAGGTAATTCATTTTTACTAAGTAGAACAAATAAGCAGAGGGGGCCAGACAAAACCAAGGGAGACCCCTGCCCCCCCCCCCCCGCACGCAAGCCTGCTTTTAGACTATTTAATGTTCCAAGATTTTTTAAACACGTCAATTGTTAAAAGAAATTAGTTGAAAGTATTTTATTAACGACTAATGATTTCATTCTTTCTTTCAATTATCACGCTTTCTTTACTTCATCAAAACATATTCATATCCTCGTTTGAACAAATCGAGTCTTTAGTGGGTCCTAATGACGTAATGCATCGTAAAAAACGAATTGGAAATGTTCCATCGTAAAAAAAACGAATTAGAAATGTTCCATCGTAAAAAAAACGAATTAGAAATGTTCCATCGTAAAAAAAACGAATTAGAAATGTTCCATCGTAAAAAAAACGAATTAGAAATGTTCCATCATGAAAATGTCGTCTATGATGATAATGTAATCTATATAATGTAAATGTCGTCTATGTTGATAATGTAATCTATATAATGTAAATGTGTTGTTTTTTGTTTGTGTAAATCTAATGGCTAGCGTGAGATTATAAAGAGGGGGAAAAAAGTGTGCCATAAAAACAAAGTATGGCATGGTATAAACCAATTCAAAGAAATCATTCAATGTTTGCAATGATTTGATGCAATCGTTAATAAGATACACGCTAAATATACATTTTAGCTAATGCGCATTAGCAGCTTTGAATTCTTCAATGCAGTTCTACTGCGAGGAAATCATCAACCAGTTACATATACAACCTAGTATGTTATTAGAATCATAGTGTTGATGACTTTTATACTGAGGGGCGGAAATAATTAGACAGGAGAGAGAATATTGACTTGAGCAGGTACCAGAGGTTCTCAAAATGAAACTGTTACATGATAAGATCTGTCAGTATGTCAATGCGCTAATAGAACGGGAAAAGATGTGGCGAATAATCAACTTATACAATGGAGAAACTCAATAAAGAAAGGGGGGAGTCCGTTGAATAAAGTGCGCATTGGCTGCGTGATGATATATGGTAATTTATTTTCTTCCGCTAATCTCTAAAATCTCCACCCAACACCTGAATAGAGGAACAGCTTCGAGATATCTGAAGGATTCATTGTATCATGTGGCAAGCGGGCCTGTTTTGTTTCATCCTCAACGAGAGAAGGGCGAGTGAGAAAACTGAACATTTTCTACCGCAAAGTTTGTTGTTGTTGTTTTTTTAAGAGATAGAAAAAAAACTAAAAATGGGGAGATAATTGTTGTTTTTTTTTCTCTGTTCATTGCAGTTTGAAGTGCAGCGAGAAGGGAGATAAGGCGTTTTCTTTAAAGAAGAAAATAAGGAATGTATAAATAAATGACATGGTAAATATTTTCAAGCCAGAAATAAATAATGTTATTTATCTACAAACAAGCGACGCACAGTTTTACTTTAATATCTACATCGTCAGTAAAAAAAAAAAAAAACTCCAGGTTTAACGTTATTTGTTGTGCTAATAATTGTCTTCTATTACAAGCTAACATTAGAGTTTATTTCTGTGCGTGTATCCAAAAGTAAGTTCAAAGACTAAAACTACCTAAATAGAATAACTTCGTGTTGGCCTGTATTATACTAGTATAATAGAACTACAAATGCGCTCCTCTTCTAAATATGCATGTACACTAAAGTTTCAAAATGATAAATAGCCAATCGCAGTGAGCGCTGGTGCTAGAAAATGAATAGAAGTTCGGTCCGTGTTAGATAAAATTGCAGCAATTGTGACTTCGTAAAAGCCAGAGACGCGAACATATTACAAATCATTAACAGACACAGAGAGAGAAAGAGAGAGATGAAATAGTCTAGATCCGTTTACATTAAGTCTTCATTGTAATAAGACCAGGGTGGGCTGTTGGCCAATACCATTTTACTTAGCAGACTGGAATCTAGGTGGTCAAGTTGTCCGTGTAATCATCTCACTTTACAATTCGAGCTCCATAAATAATTCATTAAGTGAACAGGGCCCACGTGACTCATAAGTCTGTTATCTATAGAGATGTGAAGCTCACAAGAGATCGTGCATTCAGAATGTCCCCCAATTTAGGATAGATCTTTATTTGAATTCTATGAAGAGATCAAGTCTACAATGTTGATAAAGTTTGGATAAAATACAAGTCAAGAGGAGACAAGTATGAAAAAGTGAATTTATTTTTAGTCTATTATGTAAGTCCACGTCTCTGACTGTCTAGTGCCCTTTCAGCAGTATTAATGTGATTGGTCAATACAAAAATGGTCAGTATTAATGTCAGTAGTCAATAAATAAAATGAACAGTATTCATGTCATTGGTCAGTAAATAAAATGGTCAGTATTCACGTAGTTGGTTAATAAATAAAATGGTCAGTAATGTCATTGGTCAATATATAAAACGGCCCGTAATGTCATAGGTCAATAAATAAAATGGTCAGTATTTATGTGAATGGTCAATAAAGAGAATGGTCAGAATAAATGTCATATGTCAATATGTAAAATGGTCAGTATTAATGTCAATGGTAAATAAATAAAATGGTATGTCCAATAAAGTGGCGCTGTGTTTTTGTCGTGTTTCGTTTACGAAACGTTGGTTTACGATTTGCTTCATCTGGTCAACCATGTGTTCTTTATATACCAGGAAAGAGTCATACGTCTAGCAAGTAGTAACCTACGTGGATCAATGCATCGCGATAATCCAATGTATCTGAAACTGTGTGGCGATCGGGAATGTCTTTGTATAGTGCCAACACTAGTCATAGAATAAAAATTACATTATAAAAAATATTTTTTTTTATAAAAATCAGAAGCTCTTATAAAGTCTATTACTATTACCATCTTACCAATTTATTCAGAAATTATTTTCTGCTTTTTAGTACGCAAGAAAAACGTTGTTTTTTATAAAATATTTTTTTATTTTTTATAATGTAATTTTTATTTCTAACTTTTTAGTTAAAATATTTTTAAAGCATTTTCGAAAAAAAATGCTCTATTGTCTGTCTGTCTGTCTGTCCGTCATCACCCTAGATCTCAACAACCATAAGTCCTAGACCCATGATGTATATATCATTTTGTAGGTCTTGGCCTGCCAAGAAAACACTTTGGTCCATTTCGCGATCTGACCTCTGAGAGCCGAAAAAGGGGGCGTATTAAGTACCGTTTTTGCTTATATTTTAAATATAAATAATAAAAGCTAATCAAATGGGCTTAATCATTATTTATTTATGTAACAGTTATTCAACATAATTACTTCCCTCTCTATCTGCGTACACAAAAATACTCTAAAATGTCCTTTGTCCGAAACGGAAAAGACTTAAATTGCTTGTTTTTTTTTTTTCAATTAATACGAAGAGTTAAAAATTTTGGTGTAAGACAGACCCGATTAAGCATCAAATCATAATGAAATAGTAAGACTATTGCATTGTCATCGGGTTCTGAGCTATATTGAAAGTATCAGAGCTATAGCTTTTCGGAATATTGACCTCGTGACCTCTCACTTGACCTCGCCACGCAAACATACACAACTGTGCGCGTAACCTACACAACCGCACATTGTAAAATCAAAGAAAGTAGTTAAACGTATTCGAGTATCATGTTTATAAACAAATAATACAAATTTTGAATTCTTTCATTTTAAATAATTTTTCAACACATTTGTTTTTATTGCGCTTTTAAAATCAATTTTGGTCACAAAACGTATCGGAAAGCACTGACGTCACACATTCTTTCTTCACTACTTCAGCCACAATAATTTTATTTTCGAAAAATACTTAAGAAACTCATCAAATCATCATGAAATAGTAAGAATATTGCATTGTCATCGGGTTCTGAGCTATGTTGAAAGAATCAGCTATAGTTTTTCGGAAAGTGGTCTAAAATTGGTGCAAAATTCCGTTACTGTATACTATATTTAGCATCAGTAATTTCCCTTGATTTAGACAAGGTTATGACCTATTCGCCATACATATTTAATTTTATTTAAGAAACTCATCAAATCATAATGAAATAGTAAGAATATTGCATTGTCATCGGGTTCTGAGTTTTATTGAAAGTATCAGAGCTATAGCTTATCGGAAAGTGGTCTAAAATTGGATTGCAAAATTCCGCGGACACACAGGCAAGAAGTGAAGTTAAGAAAAACGTAGTAATAGAGCGATATTACATCGATTAGGAATTTACAAAGCTTGCCAAGAACAGTGGTCACAGATTGTTTCATTCAACCGGCAGCGTGAGAGACAAATGTAAACTAATATCAACAATATTACTACTCACACCACCACCCCAACAAACATACGTTACCTTCCTTTATTTGCTTCTATATTATTAGTAACATTTCGCAGGCCAGTAATTAGAAGAACTCTAACCTTATGGGTGTGGTTGGGGGGGGGGGGGTGGAGAGATAGCTTTATAGAGCACCGAGTAAAGAAGTTGTGCAATTACATTTTAAAGTCATATTATTTTAATGTGACAATTTAGTTTGCCTTAGTTTAGTAGACGTTATAAAAATTACAAAATTAATAAATTATAATAACATTATTTAACGACATGCAGAATAAAGTTATATTGTAAAATAAAAAAAAAGATTATTTAATATATACAGTAAGACCCCACTTAACGTTGTTTCTTGTTTCGTTTAGCGCAGTTTCGGATTTAACGCTCTTTTATTTGTATTGTGGGATTCCCCGAAATTGCATGTGCAGCGTTAGGCTTTCCGATATTCCTGTGGTGTTATACGAACGTATTTTTATTGTTTCAAACATATGTTGACGTTATTGTAAGTACTTGTAAGTACGGTATAAATTTATATAATATAACTACTGATATAGTGACGAATATTATGATTTTAGTTTTTATCATGGGTGATAATAAAAAGCTCGAAAATAAAGCAATAAGAAAAAGCATTCCACTAAAAGCTAAAATGTGATTAGAAATATTAGATACTGGTGAACTCAAATTGGTGCTGCATTGAATTTGGCAACTTCAACAATAAGGACTATTCTTAAGAATAAAGAACTTTCAGCAGCGTTCCTAAAAACCAGTTTGACCACTATAACAGATATTATGGACCAATATATTAAAAATGGCCCAAATTTTGACAGAAGTTCAAAGGCAATACGGGGTGTTATGGATGCCTTATCCATTTACCTGCAAATTCTTAGGAGCGGAGCGCAAAAGGAAAACGCAAATAACATTAGATACCTTCTTGATACATAGGCAGAAAATTGGAAATACAGAAGAGGCTGAATGATCTGAAATGTATACATGACTTAGAATTTTATTTATTTTTATATTATATTCGTTTATTAGGTTTCTATATTTGTAAGAAATAAATTTTTGTTTTAGTGGTAAAATACCTGACCAATTTCCTACTCATCTTCCCCTAACCCCATTATTTACATGTTGAGATAACCTCGTTTAACGCTGTTTCCTGTTCCGCTCTACTTTGATGGAACATATACCCGGCTTAACGCCAGCGGGGTCTTACTGTTTATATATATTTAGTACTCCATCTTCATCCAGAACTTTTGATTCCATTATTGATTGACATCATATTGCCATGTGAAAATGATGAGGTAGTATACACTCTACAATGTGTAAAGATGTTACACTAATTATTGGCTTGAAGTTCTCAAATTAGATGTAAACTGTAATGACCGTACATGTTTATATTAACTAGTATTGATTGCCCAGGTAAACAAGAATGATACAGCTAACAAATAGCTAATAATACTAGACAAAAGCTATAACATAAACAAAAATACATAATGCACGAAATCCAGTTGTTATGTTAGCATTAGGCTAAAATAATGAATACAGTAAGGGGAATATTAAATACAGGCGGAACTCTAACGAGAGCAGGCTGGTGGACGAAGGTCAGCTGACCCAACAAACAGACCTTCATGTCCCTGTGAATGATGTTGTGCAGGTGGCAACTGTTGATGCCTTCGAGCACCTGTTGAATACAACGACTGGAAAAAAAAACCAGAGGGGTTGGGGAGGAGAAGCGTCACAGACTGGAGTGAAAGTTACAGGTGATAACAGCAACAACAAGGTTGACAACACACGGACACACACACACACACACACACACAGTACAGTTTAACAGACATGTATTCTCTTGTTATATAATACACAAGACACATGTTACACACACAGTTCAGTGACCAGACATATTTTCTCGTGTCTGATGTTATTATGAAACACCTGTTTGCTCCCAACACAAACATTTATCCAACTCAATTATAGCGTTTGTTTGTTTTGTAAGATAATAGTGCAAATATATTATAATATATATCCTAAATGTATTAGAATAAAACATAGTGTATAGACATTTTGTAAGCATTTAGATGATCAACAAAGTTAATTTAACTATCAGATGAGAATTTGGAAAGAAATAAAATACTAAGTGTTCAATGGAGGGGCTCAGCAGTTAATAATGGTAAGCAGCAAAATTATAATATTGAGATTGTACATAATATGAGATTCTGACGAAAATTCTAATTCTTGCAGAAGATAATCTTGAGACATCATACTTTGTAAAATAGCACAACTTTTGAAATAAATGTTTTGATACTACATTTTCTTAATTAAATACAAAACTGTTTTCCTTAATATCTCTAAATGTGACAAATGTCTTTTACCATTATTTACTGCCAAGCCCTTCAATTCTTTAAAATACAAACTATTAACTGAATCATTATTAAATGAATCGTCGTTATTAAATGAATCAACATCACTGGCAGTTCTGACTTGGCAAAGTAATTATTATATGTCTATTCCCAAACACACTTTCATAACAGGTTAAGGTTCACATCTTTCTTGTTTTAAACAAAGGACAAAATTGAGCTACTGTGTGATTTAAAACAGGGCCACATCTAGGCCATACAACCTCCCCATCCGTTCCTAACCAATTATTTAGCACCAGTCAGCCCCTCTTATGTTCTTAAAGATTTTTGTATAAAAAACATTTCTCGGCGGTACATGAATTTTTTCCGATGATGAGCCAGGGAAACAGTGGACTGTTGACCTTTCCAGAAACTTATTTCCGGTCTGGCAGTGAAGTACCGAAGCAAGGTTAGAGATAGAGTATTGTAGCCAGGTGAGGCATTCTAATTTGAAAAAAGCTGGGCTAAATATTTTAAATCTGTTCATTAACTTTTCAATCAATCCTCCCCCCCCCTCCATTAAGAACGTGTTTTTGCAATAATATTGATGGAAATTGATCAATGTTCTTATTTAATTTCATTGAATAATTGCATAAAGTCGACGTATACTAAAATAGATACTGTAGACTACACCCTCGCCTAGCTCTAAAAACATGTTACATAACAAAATGAAAAGTTTTGTGTTAAAATATTTCCGACTGTTAAAAAAAGACACCTATGAAATTGATAAAAAAAATATGACAACATATATTTCGTAATCAATGTGGAAATGCAACTTAATGAGAACTTCATATGTTCACAGTAACTTTAGTGGGAAACTTGACTCAAGACTGACGCTCGCAAAAATCTTCAGATTACCTTCTACAACAACATACATGAACAAACGACACATAGGAAGAAACTGTAAGGACCTTATCGGCTGAAGGAATGTTTTCAAATATTACCTGGCATCAGCTTCACTGTAGAATTCCCTGGCCACGATGTCCTCAAACAACTCTCCACCAGTTACCCTGACAGAAGAAAGTGGAGGATGACATTAGTGCCAACTAAGAATTGGTTATAACATTGATTTTTTGTTTCTTGTAACAATCTAAATAATAAATAATTTTTTAATGAAAAAAAGCATCACTGAGAGGGGGAATTCAACCCCTGCAGCCTATTCCCTGACCATGAGGCATTTATTAATTATATTATATTGAACATTTCGGAAATTTCTAACAGCCTAATTGTAAATCTTAGTGTAACGTAGTTTTACATCGTAATTTTAAATCAAATAAAAGAACGATTTTTAACAAAAATATGATAACTGAGATAATTAATTTGTATAAACAAAATTTGTTAGGATGAATGCGGCGATATTTTTGATGAACGCTGCTGCTATTTTTATCTCAATTATTACAATTGTTAATATTTTAATATTACTTTTTAATATTTTAGACTCTAATATCTGATATTTATGAAAACAGAAACTATTTAACAATGTAGACTTTAAAAAAAAACATTTAAAGAATAAAAACGTAGGCAACAAGCCATTAATATTTAAACAGGAAACTATTCTTAATTCTTACATTCGATCTACAGCATATCGATACTTTATGTGTAAACATTAAAACTAACTTACAGATCAAATACAAGATAATGGAACCCTTCGTCTTGAATACTATCGTGTAGTCGAACTGAAAAAAGAGAAAAAAAAAAGTTTTACTAAAAAGATGAATGTTGAATACTACAGCACAGACAAATAAAAAACAAAATAGAATTTCTAATACTGAAATCAGTATTACATATTTGTATTCATGATGTGGCGACATTAGTCCAGATCATCAAGACAAATGGGCCCAAAACTTGTAGCCAACTAGCTGATGATGATAGCGTAAAGACATCTTAAAGATTAATAATAAATTATACAAAGAACTCGTATGACCAGAAAGTCATGGAGATACATGTACTATTAAGTTTTAAGAACAGATTAATAAAAAAGTATACAAAGACCTCATGTGACCAGAGTGTCGAGATACTTCCAATACTAGTGAATGGTGACGAGATTCAAACCAAATAACTACACCATTTTGTGTCGGTAAAGAGAGTGGGGGTAGGGGAGTCAGTTTAGGGTGGACATATTAGGCAATAAGGTAAATCGTCAATGAATGAAGAAAAAAACGAACTTCTGGCTCCCCCCTCCCACATAATGTGATTTATTGTGCACACAAAAAACAAACAATAGAATTACTGGCATTGAGCTGTGCCAGACTACAAGATAATTTTACGACACATTTTACTTATGAAACACATTTAAATTTAGTAAAGCATTAAAATGTGAGTTCATAAACAAATATTGTAAAATACATATATTGTTGTTTTGTTTGTTTGTTTTTTGACGTCAATGTACCATGACTTCCACCATCCCCTATGTAAAAAAAAATTGTCTAACTTTTCCACCCCCCATACATGCCAAACAACATCCAAAACCCCACCCAACTAAACTGAGGTTGAAATACAAATATAGACAGACGATAGACAACAAACAGGGGCAGTATGATATCAGAAATGTGTTGCCACGATCACCTCCCTTGACACCCCACAACTCTTCTCCCCGTTTACCTACATTACATCACAGTAGCATGCACTCAAAAACAGACAAACCGTCAGACACATGCGCCGCCCCACCCCTCCGACACACACACGGCCAGACATGGTATACACCTAATTTTTTTTTCTTCTGTCGGCTATCTCTTGAACTCGCGAGCTTCGCCATCACCTGCGAGTTCACAAGTCCTGGAGTGAAACGAGTTCTGGAAATGTCTCTCCGCCTTTGTTGACCTAACGTATACACTGTGCACTTAGAATAGAGCTTAGAACTGATTTTGTCTTTTTAGCTTTTTTATTTCAAATGTATTTTCAGCTCAGATATGACAACAAAGCGACATTTTAACGAAAAACCCAATGAATCTCTACACTGAAGCAGTAAGCGTACATTTGTAGCAATGATGACACAGAATAATTAACAATATTCAACAACAAAAAAACGCATTCATCATTATACAAAGGTGCAAACAGGCTATACATATTTCTAACATCATTGTAGATAATGAGATCAGTAATAAACATAACTGTTACAGATTGCATCATAAACATACTGGTACATGACATACAATTCCACATTCAACAGATGTTCATACGTTATACTGAACACTTCATATTAAAACTCTTTAAGAGATAAAATAAAGAAATCAGATGATCATATAAAATACAAAATCTGGTTCTACGAATTGAACATTTCTGACGGGTGACTTATTCATTCATTTTTCAACAACAGTCAATATTATCATCTTAATACAAATACACTGTATCACTGTCATCAGTACACACACACACATACACACACATATACACACACAAATACACACAAACAAGAAGTTTGGTGGGAGATGTGTATGTGGAAATATTTTATAAGTATTACGCATATCATTTTAAAAAGTAAACTAGAAAAAAAAATAGTGTACATGTATTATGAATTTCCGCATTACACACACCCCTCTCTTCTGTCGTCAATACCATTAACATGCATTCAATGCTGTAAGGGCAATAACTCCCAATGTCTTATCTTGGACAGTTCAACTTCCTCCTGGAGAGGGGTGGGGGTCATAAAGAAGTAAATGTATGTACAGTGTATATAATACACACACACAAACACACACACTAATCATCTAAAACGTTGAGAAACAAAAGACTGGCAGGCCATGAACTTGTAAAGACAGGAAAAGAAAAACATGTTCCAGCATGCACAAAAAAAAGGGAAAGGGGTGACATTTTGAAAAGTTTGTGTGTTTGTTTTAAATACTTTTTTTTTTTAGTGTCGAAATAGGAAATGAATTTTTTTTCTATTTCACGCACGCTGGAGTGCCATAAGCCCCCCAAATCCCGTTTTCGTTATAGGTTATAAATGATAAAATGAAATTTTCTAGTTATGAATATTCCCACTGTAGGATTGTTTTCATTGATAAAATCAACCAGAAGAAAGTCAATGAATCTGTAAGGAAAGGGGGGGGGGGATGATGACAAAGAAGTTTAAAACATTGTTTACCCTGAAGTGACATGTATCACTTTCTCAATATAAACATATCTGTAACACCGTATCACCCAATAAATACACTGTAACACTCTCTCTCTCTCTCTCTCTCTCTCTCTCTCTCTCTCTCAAAATAAATAAATACATATATCCTTCTCTGTAACACTGTCTCTCTCTCTCTCAAAATAAATAAATACATATATCCTTCTCTGTAACACTGTCTCTCTCTCTCTCAATAAATACATATATCCTTCTCTGTAACACTGTCTCTCACTCTCTCTCAATAAATACATATATCCTTCTCTGTAACACTGTCTCTCTCTCTCAAATAAATACATATATCCTTCTCTGTAACACTGTCTCTCTCTCAAATAAATACATATATCCTTCTCTGTAACACTGTCTCTCTCTCAAATAAATACATATATCTTTCTCTGTAACACTGTCTCTCTCTCTCTCTCAATAAATACATATATCCTTCTCTGTAACACTGTCTCTCTCTCTCTCTCTCTCTCTCAATAAATACATATATCCTTCTCTGTAACACTGTCATTCTTTACTTGCACAGCTGAGTCTACTCGGCCATGTATACTGAAACTTAAGGGAGTACTCAGCCAGCGATTGTCCAATCGATTTCTGCCAGACTACCTCACCACAGTTCCGACTACCCCACCCCCTTTTTTTCCCCTCAAACCATACCAGACTTGCCCGTGCGGCCCACCTCTCTCATTGTTGCCTGCGTACACAAACATGGCGCATTATGTGTATGTGTGTGCCCGTGTGTATGTGTGTGTGTATAGTTTTCATGAGAGTTTAAAGACAGTTACTTGCCTCCAGTGTCAGATCTACACAAAGTGTGTGCTCGTTTCATTCTTTTAATTTCTATTCTCTCTCGATTTCTCTCTCGATTTCTCTCTCTCTCTCTCTCTCTCTCTCTTCTCTCTCTCTCTCTCTCTCTCTCTCTCTCTCTCTCTCTCTCGTACTCACTTCCCATTCGAAAAGCGTAATTCCTGAAACTTAAGGGGGAAAAACACTTTGTTTCCGAGCACGAGAAAGGTGACAACAAGAATAATGGAAAGCCATAGGTACATGTAATCTAGCCAGAGGATGTGACGAGGTTCCCGGCCAAATAAAATAAGTTTGTTTAACGAGTTTAAAACTGATGTACCGTTAAGATTAGAAAATGATGTGATACATTCAGCAGCATTATTCCATTAGCCTACCCTTAGAAACCAGAAACCTTGTGACGCAGGAGGCAGACGATATTCAAATGTGCCATGTGTTTAGAAAACAACATAAATGTAGCTGCTGTGAGATATGAATTTAATGTGCACAGGATGAAAACTTTAGAGGGATCGGCGGTGATGATGGAATGAGCCCCATCTGTAAGTTACTGGACTAATTCCCAGTGGCTTCAGCCACCTCCGTCTTCTTCGGCCAATGAGGATTAAGCTATGGGGAGTGGGGTATAAGAGTGCTAAAAAATATTCCAAATATTGCTTATAGTTTCTATATGGGGTCGACAGATGACCATATCATATTGAGGCCTGGAGAAACTCGCACTTTGTCATGCCATGGTTTTAATGGTAAAAATAATGAATGCATACATTTGCTCAATAATTATAAAACAGTTCATCTTACTCCACTGATCAGTGAAGGGAATTTCAGTGCAATAAAATTATGTATCGAACTTCAGATTTCTCATCCCTTAAGGCCATGAGGATAAAGTATTCACATGTTTCTGTAGTCACGGCACGTTAAGGAATAGTGTGGCTATAACAACACCCAGCCGCCTTAACTTCCCTGACTGACCAGGATGTGGGGAAATTATCTGAATTGTCACCGAGAATCAAAACCGAGACCCTTTGGTCGACAGACGATAGCTCTACACATCTGGTAGAAGTTTCAAGCTAGTAGTCGTCAATTACTGAATTTAAAAAATGAACAAATAGTGATAAACTTATTAAACATTGTAATGAAACATCACAACGATAACCCAAACCCATCACTCTCATTATTCATGTTGTACACAGCCAATGCGTCATAGGAAAATGTATGCCTTTTAATATCAAACCAATATATGACCAGAGCTATGCAGATAACAAATTGACGTGCGAAATGAGTCGATGTCATACGTATGTCATCTTAATATCAGGCAATGCCAAATGGCGTGTGACAAATGATGTGGCACACAGGCACGTTCACTGAATTAAAAAAACACAGTAGCTGTGTGAAAAAATGTGTTGTGTATGTGTGTACATGTATGTAGTTTGTCGGATTATCGATTGCTGTATGAATAGATTGCACTTTGAAACAAAAATCATGATATTGAAATGTAATTGTATTAAATCACTATCATCAATCAACAACGAAAATCTATTTTAAAAAGCCACAAACATAATAAAGAGTCAATGTTAAAATAATAATAATCAAGCATCGAATGTTTTTTTTTTGCCAAAGACAATTCTTAGCAAATTGCCCATTTATATGTCTGCTATATATTTTATTTACATATATATATAAACGATGACCAGCGGTACTTCTAGCCGGACAATATGCTTTTACTATCTGCATCCATTGAATTAAGCCTTCTAGTTCAACTAATTGACCTTTGATCAATATATTATGAAATAAAACCACATAGTTAATAATCTCTGACATACTAGAAATAAAAGTTAATTAGTCTAGTATAACATGAGCTAATCCTATTACCTGAACATTTCATGACAGATTCATCAAGTGGATGATGCAATGTGTTTCTCTAGGCCAAAAATGTTCTCTTTTATTCACAATGAATCGTTGACTCTAATTAGAGTCCTACAAAACGTTACTCACGACATGAACATGTTAATGTCACTTAATGTAAAAGTCAGATATTTTTTTATTTCACACAGTTGAGTATAAAAGATGTATACAAAAAGTGAATTCAATTTTTCTAAAGTTTAATAAATCATGTATTAAATACATTGAGCAAGATCCGATATTTTATTTTCCTACTAAAATATTAAACGTCATTTCAATTATCAATGATACGGGTGAGAGAAGGGTGAGCTTTGAATAACAAGAAGACAGCAGTAGTTGGCCATTAGAATAAACAGGATATGTTACTGTCCTTTGATGTCCAGAGATGGTATCGTACTTCAATGAATCTCTGATCCACATTATGTTGTGGAAGAGGGGGGGGGGTTGTAGAGCTGAAAACGATTTACAATTAAATGACCTGAATATGTCCACTTAAAAAAATTATGGTCAGTTGTTCATCACCGGTTAGTTAAACAAGGGGAACAACAGAAAGTGCATGTCACAAACAGTACACAGGACATTACAAACAGCTTACAGAAAGAACATTTGTCACAAACAGTACACAGGACATTACAGACAGCCTACAGAAAGTACATTTGTCACAAACAGTACACAGGACATTACAGACAGCCTGCAGAAAGTACATTTGTCACAAACAGTAAACAGGACATTATGGACATCCTACAACTTAATTTAGTACTGAATAATTCTATTATCATCTGAAGTACTCTTGTAATTATTATTATTATTTGAAAATGGACAATATGAGATATTACTTTATGTAGAACTATTATTACAAAATACAAATAGATCGTATTATTAAAAAAAAAACTCACAATCATTACAAGTATTGTTGTTATTAAAGAAAATATTGATTATTGTAGTTTTTATATACATTTGTAAAGAGAGCATTTAAAAGCCAAAAGAGATCAATAAAAGAGGAGAAACGACATATGTTGAGTTTCCTCCCACACGTGTCATAAATAATAGTTTGTGTTGATGTCTCAAATTAACACCACGAGGTCACATGACCAACAAAACATTTCTTTAAAAAAAAGGTCATTAAAAGTGAATAATTCGAGTGGTGGTCATTTAATATGAATATGCAAGCGAAGTTAGCATGCAATAAATTTCTGGGTTTGACCACTGCAATCGTGACCATGGGCCTACGTTTTAAAGGTCATTGTGAGGGCACAACTAAACTGTTTCCATCAGTGAAACAGAGAAATAACATCAAAATCTGTTCCCAGGACTGATACGGTTTGAAGATCAGCCGCCGCAAGAATCAAATATACTTAGACATATATACATACAAGAAGCATTCATTAATCTCACACAATTAAGATATACTGAGACATATATACATACAAGAAGCATTCATTTATCTCATACAATTACAGATATACTTAGACATACATACAAGAAGCATTCATTTATCTCACACAATTACAGATATACTTAGACATATATACATTATACATACATAAAAGAAGCATTAATTTATCTCACACAATTACAGATATACTTAGACATATATACATACATTCAAGAAGCATTCATTTATCTCACACAATTACATATTTAATTATTCAACAAACAAGCGGAGACATCCCTCCATTTTGTTTTTTACAAGTAAACATTAAAACAGAAAAATTATTCTTCATTTCCCGAGGAATCCCAATCAACCAATCAAAAGCACACAATGCATCATGTGACTGATGTGATGAATGAGAGTATTTAAATCATGAACGTGTCTGTACACCATTCAGAGCTGCTCTGTCATGGACAAACGTTTCAAGAATTCTGATTCAGTTTCACGGAATCTATCAAAGAAACGATGCAATATTGTGAGCCATCAAGTCTCCATTCATTTCGAAAAGATTTTTTTTTCTTTTTGTAAAGGGGTGTTGTTTGGCTTTCTCAATCATTTTTTTTTATAGCAGACGTAATAAAATAGAATGTTTTGAAAAAAAAAAGAGTAATGAGTCCGACTACGATGATAGGTTGATTAAAATGTTGGTTGTAATGGATGCATGCTGAAAATGTCGGTAACACGGGTCAAACTGAAATCATCAATAGACGGAAATAACAAATGAACCAGCAATAAATACATAAATTGAGTAACACATATAAATTAAGTAACAGCAGTAGATTAAATAACAGAAGTCTATTAAGGAACAACAGTAAATTAAAGTAACAGCAATAAATTGAAAAACAGCAGTGAATTAAAGTAACAGCAGTAAATTAAAGTAAGTAACAGCAGTGCATCATCAGACTAATAATTGGGACACAAATCACACAAAGTACACAGATCGGTTTTTCATTTAGTAAAAAAATAATTTAATTTATCAATCATTTCAGTAACCAAATAAGATGAAAATTCCGTTAAGTAAAAATACAACCAGATACAATATATATTCTTTAGTCCGGTGGGTTCCATTCCAGGTTCTATTAATTAAATCTGTCAGAAGAAAGCCATATCAAATGTGGAGAAGAAAAGTCTGAAGTACTCTAAAGCGAAGCAAAAGGTGCACGTTTGACATGGGCCCGAATTAGAGGGCATGAGGGGGTGCCCAAAACTTTATTCGGTGGGGTGATACAGTTGAGGTTCTTAACTCAATTGGGAGTTTGATGGAAGAAGAGTATGATACTATTAACGATACGTTTGCATAAACAATATGTCCAGTACCAAATATCAATAATATTATATACAGAGCCACAGTCCGCAGACATTACTTCTGGGGAAACTATATAATTATTACTACCAATACAATAGTTCCAGAAAGGATAAGTTACACGGAAAATATAGGAAACCGATATCTTCACCTTTTTTTGGTGATATTGAGAGCATAAAAAAAATTCAATCCTACATTTCATCACTTCATATGTTTGTTTTTTAAGAAAAAAGTAAACAGGTTGTTCAAGTCGTAGAAGAAAGTTATCCATCAATGGCCTGTGGCTATGGAAAAAAAAACAGGAACTAGAAAAAAAAAATCCCATATAATTAATGGATAAAAAATAAAACACAGAATCAATGGGGCACTAGGCATCGTCAACAGAGACACGCCAAATAAAGTCAAGAGAAAACATTTAGTTTGTTCATTACTCGTTTTATTTCACACGAATGTATTATTAAAAGCAATTAGTACTAGCGGTCTTCTCAATTTGTCATCCGCTACAATACGCCATAGTAAAACTAGACCAAGTCTAGTGGTAAAACTTCAGACCACTGGACTTCCATTACGGGACAACTGGACCTCCATTATGGGGGAAGAGAGGGGTATGTATCACCTATGACAAAAAAAAAAAAGAAGCCAACAAGTCAAACTCAGACAGATGCATGTGCATTACGAGAGCAGTGAGTGAGCAAAACGTTGACAAACAAGAAGTGTCATTAATGAGGAGACACACTGTTACAGCCAATGGATGACCTCGATCAGAACTTCAGGTCAAGTGGACATTTCATCATTAGAAGCTGCATGAAATGTCTGTAGCCAATTTATGAGCAAAATAAAAAAAAATAAGTCAGTCCGCCAAATCTGTGAGGCAGCTATTGATTGATTATAAGGATGAGCAATATTCAAATTAAAAGTTTTCCTTACAGAAGTAGAACGATATTCATATATAATGAGGGAGTGTTTGTACACATACTTGGGTGCACACATAATGTTTATAAATATAAATTCTCATACATGTGTGTGTTGTTTTAATAGGCACATAATATGAATATGGTTTAGTTATGGTTTGGAAATAACGTGCCAATGGTTGTGGTACAATGCACAAATGTATTATGAGCAGCGATCGGAACAAGTATGGGGGCGTGGTGGGCGAGAGTCTGCCGTCAGTACAAAATGTGATATATACCATGATATACCATTCTATGACAAGATATACCATTATATGACATGATATATCATTCTATACCATAATATACCATTCTATGACATGATATACCATTCTATACCATAATATACCATTCTATGACATGATATACCATTCTATGACATGATATACCATTATATGACATGATATACCATTCTATGAAATATTATACCATTATATACCTTAATATACCATTATATGACATGATATATCATTCTATACCATGATATACCATTCTATGACATGATTTACCATTCTATACCATAATATACCATTCTATGACATGATATACCATTCTATGACATGATATACCATTATTTACCACTCCATACTATGATATACCATTCATGACGTGATATACTTTTCTATGAGATGATATACCATTCTATGACATATTATACCATTCTATACCTTAATATACAATTCTATCTATGATTTAGATCGATGTGAATTAAACCAATCTACGTATTTCTAGTCAATACATTTTTTTTTCAAAATTTCAGTATTTACTGCGCCATTTTTTTCTGAGCTTCCAATAAAATTACATTTTAGTAATATATCTATTTCAAAAAATAAAATATGTATATTTCTTTCAACATATTGAAAAGTTGGCAATAGAGAAAAAACACATTCCTAAGATTTGCCCCTCAGTACTACAGGTTGTTTTTTTAATCCAGCTAAGTGTTTATGGTCAGGAATTCAACACATTATTCTTGAAAATAGTAGCTATAGCATTATTGTAGGTAAATATGGTTTGTTTTCTTTAAAATAGGTCGCTCACCTGTTGCTTGGCGTTTAACCAAATCGACCGTAGAAACATACCTTGGTATATCTAATTATTTTTTTTACCTATGTTGGTTTTTGGTGTTCTCTAAACATTGAATAACATTAATACTTGTAAAAGTGAGTGAACAAATAATGACATTGGACTGTTACATCATATTTAGTTAAATTTAACCTTTAAAAAAACAAATGACAAAGTCACTAAAACTGGTAACACCGTCAATCAGCTTCTTTAGCAAATTATTTTCAGTTTCATAGAAAATGAAGATAAAATTAAATGAGATGTTATTATTCAAACTTATAAAATGTTTGATTGTTTGCAAATAGGATCACAGACGTGATCTGCTTTTTTCAATAATAGTCGCTTATGAAAAGGTGAACGGTTTCCTTTTTTATCTAAGCTTTTGCTGTATGTTCTGTGGGTGTGTTTGTCCTCACATCTTGTCTCATTTGTGGACCTGTTCTAGTTCAGTGAGAAGGCTCAAATTTGTTAAACGTGTTGATTGTACATTAAAATACACGACTGTAATAATTTCGATTCCACCTACAACCATTTTGAAGTGTAGTATGTTGCTACATAAGTTGCGTATGTTGCTACTCTAGTTGCGTATGTTGAAACTAAGTATGTTGCTACATTAGTAGTGTATGAATTTTGCTACATTGGATGTGTATGTATGTTGCTACATAAGTTGCGTATGTTGCTACACTAGTTGCGTATTTTGCTACATTAGTTGCTTATGTTGTTATACTAGTTGCGCATGTTACTACACTTGTAGCGTATGTTGCTACATCAGTTTTTTTGTTATTCAGCCAAGAAAAAAATCCGAACAAAAATATATCTGCATTAAAGATTTCCATTTGTTCCTCAGTAGCTCTTTGGTTTCCCAGTGTGCTATATAAAAGTCTCCCACACTATGTGACTTATTCTGAGCTGAAATAAACACAGAGATTAGTAAACAATAAAACTGAGACACGGACCAACAAAAACCCAGATCATAAAGTGATGAACCACGAGATGATTACAACTAATGGGCATCTGAAAATGGACCTTAAGGACCATTCACCGGAACCAGGAACAGCTCAAGACTAATAATTTACGGATAGGAGGAAGGGGGGGGGCGAAGATGGTAAAGAAATAATTTTGGTGGTTGTGTTTTATTTTTCCTTTGAACTGTTTCGTCTTGGAAATAAGGGAGTTTGTATTGGAGCCAGTTACACATGTTTTCTGGAAAGTGTTTATGTTTTTTTAATGCGAAATAAACAAATTGCAACACTTAAGACACAGCTGTAAATTAATTGAACATTGCAAAATTTATAAGCAAATGGCTATTTGTCTGTTTGCCGGATGAGCATAAAAATATGTTGGGTTGTTGATGGTTTGTTTGTTGTTTTCCTTGGCCGCACACCGAGTGTCTCTTGATCTTACCGTCTGTGTTTAAATAGTATGGGGTCAGAGGTGATGATCTAACAGTTAATTAAAAGTATATCTTCATAAAGTGCACAAGGCAAACGACTAGTTTAAGATAAATGCATAATATATTATCAGTAATATATTATCTCAGAATAAATTTAAAACTAAAATCAATCAAACAGGTAAGAACTTTAAGTATCACTCAATCAACTGTTAAAAAGGTAATTATATTGAAAGCTCACAAAAAATATTGTCGCAATAAATACGGAAAAGATAAAACTTTTGTTTTGATTGACTAAACTCGTAGAAATAGTAGCACTAACATTAAACATTAGTATTTAGCACTAGCATAAAATATTAGCACTAACATGAAATATTAGCACTAGCATGAAAATATTAGCACTAATATAAAAATATTTGCACTAACATGAAATGAAATATTAGCACCAACATGAAATATTAGCAATGACATAATTCTATGATAGTACTCTATATCTTGAAGTCGTCTTCTACTCAAAGAAAAATGGGACGATAAATAATTGTATTCTTTTTTTTTTTTAGCGAGATTAGCCCCCTTTAATTCATAGCTCAATGTTCCAACTCAACGAGTCAGAAATATATGTTTCATATAACTTATAATTTTCTTTTTAAAAAAAATTGCGTTTCAGAGTTCACAGCATTTGGTCATTTATTGGACATCTTCGCCTCGTGTTATCCAAGGATTAGTCTATAGCATCAATTCATATACTTGGGATATTGATTTCTTGTCAACAACAAACACTCTACATTTGAATCTCGAATTAGTCTCGGGTGACAGTCATTTTCCTTCTCGCGATTGGTCAAACTGGAAGGTCAGTGCCACAAGCAGAAAATAAAAACGCTGGAAAGTAGGAGGAAATAAAGAGAAAGGGGGGGGGCGCACTCGTAGATATTTGGCGTTATTTCTCTGCTAATGGCCACAAGGTCTGACATCTAGCGTCTGTCTGTCGGTGTGTGTGTGTGTGTGTGTGTGTGTTAACGTCACAGGAGGTCCAACGTATGGAGCTTAAAGCGAGGTTCTGTATTGAAACTGCCTGAAGGAAAGTCACTTCTGAAAGAGAGTTATCATCATCAACAGCGGGTCTGACAGTGATCAATTTTTACTGCGTCTCTGTTATGTATGTGGGGGAGGGTGGGATCTATCTGTGTGCCAGCGGTGGTACAACTTTACACAACTGTGTCAAGTGTGAGTAACCGACATTATACGATATGACAGTAAAAAAAAGTCTTCGTGGGTGAGTGTGTACATATTCCTATTAAACATAGTACACATACATACACACACAAAGAAACACATATACACACAAAGACATACACACACGCACAAACACACACACACACACACACACACACACAAACAATACTATTTGTATAGTGGTGATGACTTCCAATCATACATCAAACTAGATAAAAAAAAAATATCTTGAATATGACCGATGTGCACTGAAAAGATGGATTAACAAAGATGTAAACATTACAGACACACACAAAAATCAAATACAAGTTATACTATACTAGCTGTACCCCGCAAAGCCTTTGCAGGAAGATAGACTTGTTAAGCCATTGCCGAACCTAGGATTTTGGGGCCCTGCATTTTGACATTCGATACCATCACATGAGTTTATGTATTTAATATTTATTGTAAAAAATAATTTTGGGGGCTCCCCTAAAGCAGGAGCCTGGTGGGACTTTCGATTTTGGACCCCCCCCCCAAACCCTAGTTACGCCTCTGTGTTAATTTTTTTTAAGTTATGAAATAATTAAAAATCTAATTAGTTGTTGATTCTTTGTCTTACAACATCCTAAAAGATAAATTATTTCAATTTTTAAAAATTGTCAAAGATATCTAATTAGTTACTTTTCATTAAACAACTAAAAGGGTACATTCTGAAACAAAAAACAATAAAAATAAATGTCACTGGGAGAAATCGAACCCGGAGAGTCTGCATAAAAGTTAAAATTGTCCAAGCTGCATAACCATCCCGCCACCGCGCCAACCGAATTAAGATGCAATTTGAATGTACTATAAGAAAAAATATTGCTCGGTTATGTTTTCATTGCCTTTTGACCTAGTTTTTTAGGCCTATATTGTTATTTTGTAATTAAGAAATAATTCAAAGCCGTATTTATTAAAAAAAAATATTATAAAAGCTGAGAACTTAATTAGTATAGAAATTTGCAGAATTTCTTTTTTAAAATATTATATTGCCTTTATTTACGAAATTAGATACGAAAATGCGGTCAATAGTCTTATCGTCGCCGACGTCGGAGATTTTCGATTATTACTATTGTTTACGTCTGACGATGTTATAATGCTCTGTTGTAATAAAAACTACAATGATTTGAATGATATTATATGCTAATTATTAATTTTTGTTATTGGGGACTTTTACATTTCATAATTAAAAGCACAGAAACTATTGAAAACTGTAGATAATATCAAAAAGAAAAATTGAATCGAGACACAGGGGATGACGCCATTTTGAATTCTTGTTTTCCGCTTTCGATTTAACGCACACTGGAAATGAATAATATTATATATGATGATAATGAGTTTTTTTTTAACTCCCTACTCTTTAATCAAAGCTGGACTTTACTTGGAGTATATCAATCCTAAGAAGTGACTAAGAATGGGATAATGTCACGTGGTGTTATCAACGTAAACACTACTGGAACATATTTTAGCCCCCCCCCCCCTTTCCCCTCCACCCATCCCTGTAACCAAGACTGCAATGACCACTGAGCCATGGGTGAATGGGGTCGCTACGATTCGAACTCGTTAACTGTGCCAATCAGGTTCACAGTCCCACCCTGCCAGCGAGTAATTCAACACGTCCACACACAATAACAATGTTTAAAGAACTTTAAAATAGTTTATTCTCAATCGTTTTAAAGTATATTTGAAAAAAAAAACCAATGTAAAAAAAAAAAAGTCTGAGCTGCTGTTATCTTCCCGAACTGTTCTAGATGAGCATCTTTTCTCGCTCCGAACTGTTCTAGATGAGAATATATTCTCGCTCCGAACTGTTCGAGATGAGAATCTATTCTCGCTCCGAACTGTTCTAGATGAGAATCTATTCTCGCTCCGAACTGTTCTAGATGAGAATCTATTCTCGCTCCGAACTGTTCTAGATGAGAATCTATTCTCGCTTCGAACTGTTCTAGATGAGAATCTATTCTCGCTCCGAACTGTTCTAGATGAGAATTTATTCTCGCATCTGATAAAACTTTCACCGGATTCCCCATCTTATTAATTTATTCTTTCCATCTCGAGCGACCTACTTTTCTGTTCCCAGCGAACAGTGAAATCCAATGAATGTTTAAGACCCCAGACAAGACCCGCCATTGTGTACAACAGAATGAAATTCAATCACAGTTTTTTGTTGTTGTTGTTTTTTTTGTTTTGTTTCGTTTTTTGTTGCTGAACTTTTGTTTTTACCTTACATCTTATCTCGCTGTAACGGAAACACGATAAAACAATTACATCTAGAAAATATACACTCACACATACATGCACAGAGAGATAGAAATTAACATCACTACACAATCATAAACATTGGCCAAGTAAATGTGTGAACGTATTCACTTATACCGACACAACTACATAAAAACCTGTTCATAAAATTAAAAAACATAAATCTGATTTACGAGAGTTAAAAACCGGTTGCGAACTACCAACACTCCCAAATAATACAACCAATTTCAGAACCAGGCAGAACGGAGTATATCTGAAATATATATCTGAAAAAAAAGTTTTCTGTGCAGGCTTTCCTAAATACAGTATCTGCCAACGACTGTTAAAACATAAAATACAATGAGATGGTACAAAGATAGATATTACTCCATATATATTTTTGTTACTAAACAAATAAATTTCAAATTACAATATGAGCAACATAATAGTTTTAGTAATGAGATCACACCCATCGCCGACTCCGATCTAATTCAAGGTAGATTGACGAGAAGACGATGAACAACAGGTGTAAATAGAAAGAAATTTGCCGGAATGGGGGAAATCAGATTGTAGTGGAACACGGTGAGTTTAGACACTGCAATGGAAACAAAATTCAGTCAAACATAGTCGCTTAAACAAGATCTTTTCTCAAACTGACAGTAAGAAGATAGCCCATAATAAGAATAACAGTGGAGTTATTGGGTATGATAGTATGGTAAATTTAACATGTGTTATCTGAGGATCATGATATAGTGTGTGTGTGTTTTTCATGCTTAACCAATGAAAAAAAAAAGTTCAAGAAAATGAACTTCCGTTAATTTAACTCGCCAGTCACACATAAAACCCCACTTTCCAACCTTTCCATAAGCTCGTTATTTTCACTAGAAGGACTTTCACTTGACCAGTCCATAGAGTAATCAATATTCCCCCTATCCCTACAATAAATCCCCAACCAGACAAATTTACTACACCGCCCATGAGGCTATAACATTTATTCTACTCAAAGCATGAAGACTCCCTAAAACCACCACCTCATTTTTTTCATATCACATTTATGTCCTTTCATCTCCTGTCTCCAAAATATAACAAAGTAATATAAAAACCAAAATATAACAAAGGAATATAACAGCTAGAATATAACAAAGGAATATATCCAACCAGAATATAATAAAGAAATATGTCAACTAGAATATAGTAAAAGAATTTAACAACCAGAATGTTGGGAACTCCCACCAAGACCTGAAAGAATCCCGGTTATCTGAGAGGGAATCGAACCCGGGACCTTTAGATTGACAGTCCATAGAGTAATCAATATTCCCCCTATCCCTACAATAAATCCCCAACCAGACAAATTTACTACACCGCCCATGAGGCTATAACATTTATTCTACTCAAAGCATGAAGACTCCCTAAAACCACCACCTCATTTTTTTCATATCTCATTTATGTCCTTTCATCTCCTGTCTCCAAAATATAACAAAGTAATATAAAAACCAAAATATAACAAAGGAATATAACAGCTAGAATATAACAAAGGAATATATCCAACCAGAATATAATAAAGAAATATGTCAACTAGAATATAGTAAAAGAATTTAACAACCAGAATGTTGGGAACTCCCACCAAGACCTGAAAGAATCCCGGTTATCTGAGAGGGAATCGAACCCGGGACCTTTAGATTGACAGTCCATAGAGTAATCAATATTCCCCCTATCCCTACAATAAATCCCCAACCAGACAAATTTACTACACCGCCCATGAGGCTATAACATTTATTCTACTCAAAGCATGAAGACTCCCTAAAACCACCACCTCATTTTTTTCATATCTCATTTATGTCCTTTCATCTCCTGTCTCCAAAATATAACAAAGTAATATAAAAACCAAAATATAACAAAGGAATATAACAGCTAGAATATAACAAAGGAATATATCCAACCAGAATATAATAAAGAAATATGTCAACTAGAATATAGTAAAAGAATTTAACAACCAGAATGTTGGGAACTCCCACCAAGACCTGAAAGAATCCCGGTTATCTGAGAGGGAATCGAACCCGGGACCTTTAGATTGACAGTCACGCGCCTTACACCGTACGATCATCGGTCGCCAATCTAGCTGCGTTAGGAATCGGTCATTTCATCAATTTTAATTGCCCATGTTTTGCCCTATATGTGTTACAGTTACATTAATAAAAGGTCAAATAAAAAATTAGAAACAGATTTAGATATGGCAGACTAATAAAACTAATGGTGTCATTATACGAAGAACTCCATCTGTACCGGTATAAGTAATCCTAACCTTTAGAAGTAGTAATGGCGGTCACATGTAGCCAAATTAGTACAAGGTTTCATTATGTACTCAATAGTTTAATATCACATTGAGCTTTTGTTTTCTGAGACCACTTTATTCGCTTTTTAAAATTATTGACGAGATGCTCAGTTTTCAATTTCCACAATGGACTTCATTGTCTACTCCACTTGGGGTGATTTTGCTACGGTTTACCGAAAATCGAATTTTACATTTCAGAAAGTCGTTAGTGCCGTCAGTCTTAGTCCTGCTCAACGCGAGCCACAATGACCAACGATACACAGAGCTGGACACTTGAGGCCACCAGTTGTTTGTAGCATTAAGTGGGATCAGTTCACTTTGACCCTATTCGACAAAAACCAAACTAAAATAATATCGTTAATGTGAGAAGTTTACATGTTGCCAGTAACAAATGGTGGGGGGTGGTGGAAAAAATATCAGTATGCACTGAGGTAATAATGAGGTTATTCTAAAAATAACTCTTTTTTTTCTTTATGTGAAGATGGAGCCAAATCCAGACTTGCTTGAGAGTTTAGAGGGATTCTTTTTTGTCTTGTGCATTGTGGTGTTGTGGACAGTGGCCTGAGGGGAAGAAAGTTTTAAGTGGAGAGGACAACTAGGGTAGCTTGAAACAGTTTAGCATAAGGACATACTGGATCATTCTTGTGCCTGGTGGGACATCTGACATGTAGTTTATATGTATTGTGACTAAATGTTCGTGTGTGTGTGTTGTAATCTCTCTGTGTGTATAAGCAATTTGTGACTTGCTAAGTGTAAGTAATTGTGCTAATATTTTTCAGTTAGTGTGTAATAAAAATTTGATACTATAGAACTGCACGAATAAACAAAAATATACAATAAAAGACACAATCTTAACTTAGTGAAAGACGAAGTCATCGAGCATAATGAAAGATAAAGCCATCTAACATTATAATGAAAGATAAAGCCATCTAACATTATAATGAAATACAAAGTCATTTAACATAATTAATGATAAACATGAATGATAAAGCCATTAATCATTGTTTTATTTATACGTCTATATGGAGATTATGTTACAGAGATACTAATACATATTGTAGGGGGTTAAACTTCACATGATAAATAAGATAGTATCTAAGATTAAAATATATACTGACGTTCACCAAGTTCTTCTGGTAGTGTCGCAGAATAACAGACATTCAGTCAAGTGAAAACAAGTAGTCATAAGTCATCTGTTGACCGTGTTAGCTGGTCAATAAAACTGTGAGCACGGACATGCATTTCAATTAACCGCGGCAGAACACATCATATTTATAAACAACGTGATATCGACGGTCTCCATTCTCCTCCAGCCTACAACTGAATCGAGTGATCGATACGACAAATAAAACATAACTAACTAGCTTTGGGGGAATCAAAGTGGATGAAACATTTCAGGACTGCATGAAATTATCAACAATTACTTCACGTTCATTAATCAGCAAACTTAACGGTTTGAATCAACGTCGAATCGAGACATTCTAATATTTTTTTTTTACGATACGACAAATAAAACATAACTAACTAGCTTTGGGGGAATCAAAGTGGATGAAACATTTCAGGACTGCATGAAATTATCAACAATTACTTCACGTTCATTAATCAGCAAACTTAACGGTTTGAATCAACGTCGAATCGAGACATTCTAATATTTTTTTTTTAAATAATAGCATGATAAACATTTGGGGGGGGGGGGGTGCCCCTAGGTAAAGACCGTCAGATGATTTGATTACCGGGTTACTAAGTGTACAGTTGTCTTTAAACTGATGATATTGATTTCAATATCAGCGGGTCACTATTGATGAACGATGAGCACTCACTCACACACACACACTCACACACACATGGAGCACGAAAACAAAATATGAAAATTTGTTGCTCAAAAAGCATGCACATAAGTGAAGCTAAACAAGACAGATTACTCCGTTTGCTATGTGGTAAATACACTGTAGGCAAGGGCATTCATTAATAATAGGAAAACTTTTCAACTACAATGGGCCACAATATATAACAGTGTACGTTAGCTGTTTCACACTATGTATGATCGATAAACTATTTAAATAAAGTTGTTTTTCTTTCTTTTCATGTTGTATTAATAAAGGTTCTAGTGAATGTGAAAAAAAAAACACGTTACTCAAGTACGACACAATTTTATGAATAAAAGCAAATGCACTCAGCGAACCCTGGGTTGAACTAATGCGTAACGGGAAAATGAACAATTGAAATACTACAACTGTGGATGGTCAATGTAAGTCACTGTGTTAGACGAATAATGACCTAAGCACAATGGTGGAACGTATTTATTATATGTAAAGGACATACAACTCATGTCCCCCCCCCTTCTTTAGTTGCCCCACGCCATCAAGCTGTACATTAAATACAAGGATACATTATTTATTTCCCACGATGGGTGCACTTCTAGAGCGAATGATACATTTTATGATAAAAAGTAATAGGAGGGTTTAACATAAACAGTATAAAAGGTGACGTGTAATGGAATTGTGTAGATAATCGATTACTTAGACGAACAGTGTAACTATATAGTGGCTAGAGTAGAATCGATTGTATGAAAAATGCCAGAATAATGTTTATGTGAGTGAAAGCATTTGTGTTCCCAAACATTTTCAAGTGACGGGTCACCTAAACAAATAAACAATGCACAATCTGCTAAGTTGTTATGTCTCGGCTTAAATGTAATTTCAGTACGCAAGTAATTTTAAATGGAGGAGTGCATATGTTGATCTGTGTAATAATTTGTGATTAAATGAAAGGGCGATTTGTTGAAACGATAACAGTGAAAAATGTTTCAAGTAAAAGAAGCAACAACAAACAAAAAACAACAATAACAACAACTCAACTTTCACTCCAGACCCCAGTTTTTAAGGCCACTCTCATTTACTATTCATAGACTTCTGGATCTCTGGACGATGCCATTCAACCATTGGTCATTTTCATGGGATCAAGCTAAATTATTAAACGGAAGCTATTGATAGCACCGCTTGCAGGCGAACATTTGTCTGATGGTTTATCATCAATAGCTGTTGTTTAATGCAAAGATATCTGGCACACCAACCAATAGCTTTTTTTTATAAACAAATCGGCCAGTCCACCGACCAAAAACTTTCACGTGTGGATGAAAGAAAAGGGAAAATGAGCAATAAGGGGAAATAACCATCAGCGAGAACACAAAAACAAGAACCTTTTTATTATGTGCTTTAGTACGAGTTTATAATGTGGACAAACTTTCATTATGAACAATAATTGTTTAAATAGATGTTATTTAATGTTATGAAGGGTATAATAGCTGATACAAGAAATGAGGACTACTTGAGTAAACAATAGTACCCTGATAACCTATTTATTTTTAAAGTTTCTGGATGGCTAGTGCAGCATAGTTTTGGGTAAGAGGGGAGGGGGAGGAAGAGTTTTTTTTTTAGGGGGGTAGTGGAGGATAAGATTTGTGGTGTTAATAGAACTTTGTGGTAGAGGGGTGGGGGGGGGGGGGGTAGAAAGGGCGCTAGAAAATATATTCTACTTTAGTTTTTCTGAAGTTTCACGAGATCAATAGATGAATGTCTTGATTCATGTTTACACACTTCAATCTTTTATTATGCGTATTAAACGACCATTGCCATATAGTATACATACCATAATTTATTTTATCAATTTATTTACCTAGTAAGAAAATAAACTTTCGAGTCACATAGAAAATATGTGTCACATGGTGTTAGTGAAACAAAATAAAATGTTCCGTGTTAAAATAATTCACAAATAAAACAAAATAATAAAAGTTGAGTACAAGTGTAAACTCGTCTCCGCTTGTGTGTGCGCGCGCGCCTGTGTGTATGTGAAGGAATGCCGGAGTCAACAACATGCAGTGAAAGCCTCCCTTCACCATAAAGCTTAACACAGTCCGTCATCTGGAGGTGTCAGATATTTTTAAAAGTTCAGTTAACGTCCATTATGTAAAATTATATTTTCTTTTATTCACATGGGCATGTCAAGTTGAAGTTGTAAATGTTAGAATGGAACAAGTGAGAACATAGTATATGAACAAATGTTAGAATGGAACAAGTGAGAACATAGTATATGAACAAATGTTAGAATGGAACAAGTGAGAACATAGTATATGAACAACTGTTAGAATGGAACAAGTGAGAACATAGTATATGAACAAATGTTAGAATGGAACAAGTGAGAACATAGTATATGAACAAATGTTAGAATGGAACAAGTGAGAACATAGTATATGAACAAATGTTAGAATGGAACAAGTGAGAACATAGTATATGAACAAATGTTAGAATGGAACAAGTGAGAACATAGTATACGAATAAATGTTAGAATGGAACAAGTGAGAACATAGTATACGAATAAATGTTAGAATGGAACAAGTGAGAACATAGTATATGAACAAATGTTAGAATGGAACAAGTGAGAACATAGTATATGAACAAATGTTAGAATGGAACAAGTGAGAACATAGTATATGAACAAATGTTAGAATGGAACAAGTGAGAACATAGTATATGAACAACTGTTAGAATGGAACAAGTGAGAACATAGTATATGAACAAATGTTAGAATGGAACAAGTGAGAACATAGTATATGAACAAATGTTAGAATGGAACAAGTGAGAACATAGTATATGAACAAATGTTAGAATGGAACAAGTGAGAACATAGTATATGAACAAATGTTAGAATGGAACAAGTGAGAACATAGTATACGAATAAATGTTAGAATGGAACAAGTGAGAACATAGTATACGAATAAATGTTAGAATGGAACAAGTGAGAACATAGTATATGAACAAATGTTAGAATGGAACAAGTGAGAACATAGTATACGAATAAATGTTAGAATGGAACAAGTGAGAACATAGTATATGAACAAATGTTAGAATGGAACAAGTGAGAACATAGTATACGAATAAATGTTAGAATGGAACAAGTGAGAACATAGTATATGAACAAATGTTCGGAGGATTTGGGGGGGGGGGGGGGGAGAGGATGAGTCAACGAATCTTAATACAGAGTAGAAAGTTGTGAGAACATCATGATGTTAATAGTAATAAATATACAGCGAATTTTACATTATCCGGCTCGCGATTATTATAATCTGAACCACTTGGCTCAGTAGATTTACTTTTATTCGTAATAAAAAGGAAAAAAGAAACGTTTTTTGATAAAGAAAAAGAAAATGTATTTTTAATGGCATATGTAGGACGAACAAATATATCTACAAAGATTATGCAGCATATTCCGCTTTAAATAAGGCCGGATAGTTGAGAGATTACTGAGGTGGACTTTGAAGTCAAAAATAAAAAAAAAAATAAAATACAAAAACGAATGCGTTACCCAGATTTAAAAAATGGTAAATCCTTACTGCGAAACTATGGGCAGTATTATAGATAGTTTAAATGTATATATTGTCCGTGTTCTGTTATGTAACGTGAAGATACCATTTGAAACATAATACATGCCCTTGGCGAATATGTAAAGGTTTTACTGTTCAAAGTTGTATGTATTACCCCATAAAAGAATGTTTCGTCCAATTATTTACTTATATCAAGTCAATGAATAAAGCTTGCTACGTATTAAAAGATGCATACGTGTTATTTACATTTATACATCGACACAAAATCGTCATGTTGAATTTTTAAGAGCTTACTTTAAACATTTATACTAAAAACCTGGTTAATAAACACTGGCTACAATTTAATATATGACCAGATATGGCAACACGAGTAGAGATAAGAGCAGTGAGATGATGGGAGTAAGTTGAGGGCGAGTGGTTGCCACTGACTCTTGCAGAGACTTTAAGAGAGTGTTTGATTTCATCTTGGGCAGGATTATTCGCGTGGGCTAAGAATCCTTCCACCACCGAAATATGGACCAATAAACGTTTGAAATCCTTCATAAATGAACAGTGTACAACTTTAACTTACGCCACAAGGAAGGGGAAGGGGGGAGTTTTTCTTTACATTAATTCTTTATCATATATTTTTGTATGCTTTATATTACTGTATACCAATGGTGCCCACATGTCGACCTCATACGTGGTCTGCCCCTGGTTTAAATAGTTTATGAAGCTATTGATTAGTCAGAGCGGCTTTCAGAGACACAAAGTTTACATGTCTTATTAAAAACATGAGCACGGCAAGTCTGACATAGACACAAGAACAAACAAAGTTGTTAATTCTTGTTTTTTTTTTTGTTTCAGTAATACAAGGAAATTGGCGATTACCCAGGTGAAGTTTTGTGTCTCCACTCTTTCAGTTAGTTGTCTGTATTGTGTCTTCACTCCGTCAGTTGTCTGTAATGTGTCGTCACTCATTCAATTGTCTGTATTGTGTCTTCACTCCGTCAGTTGTCTGTAATGTGTCGTCACTCATTCAATTGTCTGTATTGTGTCTTCACTCCGTCAGTTGTCTGTAATGTATCGTCACTCATTCAATTGTCTGTATTGTGTCTTCACTCCGTCAGTTGTCTATAATGTGTCGTCACTCATTCAATTGTCTGTATTGTGTCTTCACTCCGTCAATGGTCTGTATTGTGTCTTCACTCCGTTAACTGTCAGTATTGTGTCTTCACTCATTAAATTTTGTCGCGTTTTGTGTCTTCACTCCATCAATTGTATGCTTTGTGTTCACTTTCAATTTTGTCAGTTTAGTGCCTTCAGTTTATCCATTGTCTGTTTTGTGTCTTCAATCATTAAATTTTATCTGTTTTGTATCTTACATTCAATCTTGTCGATATTGTTATAACGGAAAATAGAATTTGTTAGTAGTTTTTTCTTTTGTTTTATTTATAGCTGAATCAAGAATTGTAGAATCTTCATTGAACTGTACAGATACGGGCAGGTTCTACATTCGACACACACACTAATGCAAAAATAAATAGTTCAAATCTTGAAAAGATTTTTTTAAAACAAAATCCTTAATAAGAAACGACATCACACTCTAATATGAAACTAAACTATAATATTCAATTATCAGCTGATAAAATGGTCAATTTTACCCAGAACTATTTGGAAGCAATATTTATTGTTTTCACCCTGCTCCACCAGATACTATAAGACATAGTAAAGTGTTCAGCACTAAAAATAGAATGGGGAAACCGATATGTTCTTAAAATCACGTTTCGCCTTTATCGTTATCTTCCCTGAGAAGAGGCTGAGGGCTAAATATAGGCGGCAGATGTTAAACATTTTGGTTTCTTTTAAATTTACCCGTCAACGTGATGTAACATTATATTTAAAACTAAGCACATACAGTAAAGTTTGAATATTTTGTCTTTTCTGTTAAAGAACGCCAATCCAACAACTGATTTTTTTTGTTACTTAATAAAGTTAAACAAAACAAGCAATTAAGCCTGTTCCATTCTGGACACAGGACGTGTTAGCGCATTTTCAAGTTATGTATCAGTACGTTTGTTAGCTTTCAGTAAATATTTGTAAATTTTGGAAATGTTTATAAATTCAATTGTGTAATGCATATATCTGTAAAAAAAAATATTATAAAGACGTTTCTTTATATTTGAAAAAAAAATTATTTTCTCTTAAATCTAACTACAAGTGGTTTGTGGTTACTGAAATAGGACTCATAATTGAAAACATTCGAAATTGTAGTCATTTAATCGTCCGAAAACTCCGTCAATTGTTGCATAGCTCTGATACTTTCAATTAAACTCAGAACACAAGCTTACTATTTCATTTGATGAGTTTCTTAATAAATCTTGGTGAAACTACGTGCTGCAGTATTTCGCACCAAATGAATGGGTTATTGAACGTACAAGGTGTACAATGGGGTCATATATATAATATATAAGCCCCTTCGGAGCCCTGAAGCCCGGCCCTCAGAGGTCCTATCGCGAAATGAACTTTTGATGTACACATGGAAGGCCAAGACCTACAAAATGATATATACATCATGGGTCTAGGACTTATGGTTGCTGAGATATAGGGCGCTCCATTATTAATATAGCTTATATAGTAAAAAACGGTACTTTATAAGGCCCCTTTTACGGCCCTCAGAGGTCAGATCGCGAAATGGAAAAAAGTCATTTCTTGGCAGGCCAAGACCTACAAAATGATATATACATCATGGGTCTAGGACTTATGGTTGCTGAGATCTAGGGTGATGACGGACACACAGACAGACAGACAGACAGACAGACAAAACGGGGACAATAGAGCATTTTTTTTCGAAAATGCTCTAAAAAAGGATTGTACATTACTAACTACCCCCCCCCCAGTGGCGTAGTGAGGAGGGAGCAAGGGGGCATCATGCAACAGGGATAAAATCACAAAGGGGCGCCAAACTGTATATTTTACATAAAATATTATATGGTTTTCGAATTTGGGGGGGGGGGTGCTAAAAAGGTATTGAGCTCCGGGCGTGAGTTAAGCTCGCTACGCCACTGCCCCCCCCTCCCCTTTCCCTCCCAGACGACACACGTTGAATCTCCAAAAAAAAAAAATAGACACTTTTGATACATTTAATAAATACAATTTTCTGCCAAAAGTTTTCGGGGAAAAAAGTAAAATTTAAAAAGAAATTCATGGAATCAAAATGAAATGATATTTGTATGGCTGTATGTCTAACGGAGCTATGAATTATCCCACAATAGCAACATCAACAACAAAAAATCTGTAACATTCAAATGTGGCCAGTTTTTTTTTTTTCATCAACTAACATCAGCAATTATCGACTGGATGCGTTAACAATGACTGAGCCTGTATTGATTGAAACTACAGACAATTAGCGGAGATCATCGTTCAATAACAAGCGAACAAAAAAACATTATCAGTAGACCGACAGAAGAAATGTTTCGCGTGTAGAGATTAACATTGAAAACTGAAAAAAAATACTATTTTTTTTTACATTTCAAAGCAATAATTTCTTACAAAAAAAAAGCTTTTTATAAAAAAAAAGGAACTGAAAAAATAAAAACTCAATATTGTTTATAGCATACAAATATTTATAACATTTTTGCTAGAATATAATTGTGGGTGACCTACTATATGTACTCATTATTATTATAAATATGTGTAGGATATTTTTTTTTATTTTTCATTGCATTTTTTTCCCTCCATATAATTAACATATTTTATTCTTTTTATTTGTAAAAGAATTAAACTTGCAATTGTTGCACATATCCGCCTGACACTAACAAAAACGTCACAACTCTGAGTACGTGTAAGACTAAAATAATCTCCTAACGTGAGCACTCTACAGATTCACTGTTTACTCCCGAGTTTACTTTGACATCGAAATTTCTATTTTCCCCCCTTTTTAAACATTTTTACACTCTAGAAGTGATTAGCGTCAGAAATGTACAAGATGTCAGTTAATTGACTCATCAAACATTTCACAACAATGTTCTGTCATCGAGAATAAATATGTTGTGAAAAGTTCTACTTAACGAACGGATTTCAAAAATTGAGTTTAAAGATTTGACAGAGACTAACAAATATTTCCCATGGAAAGTGTATAAAATATTAATTCGGTGAATAAAAACAAAAATAGATCATTAAGATGGATAAGTTAAGTTTAAACTTCATGTTCGAGTAAAATTAAAACAGTTTGGTCCATATATAAATAATATACTACTAGTTCAATTAAATAAACAAAGATTTATAATATTTCAAGCTGTCACGCTTCCAGCACTTATCTGGGACTTTTATAAAGTAACCTAATAAATGAATATGTCAGATGTTAATTAGAAATCGTATTAATCATTTTTGCACTTTTCATTACACGGATTCTGGCAAATTTTATCATGACTGTAAACTTTTTTAATTCTCAAAAATTATATAAAACATCATTCAGAGTTTATTTATTTAGATATAATATATACACAAACATTTCAGTTATTCAAAGAGAAATTAATCATTACTTTGAAAACAAATTACGGCTTAAAAAAAAAGACAGCAGATTTACACACCGACTTACCCCACACACCTAACTATACGAATGTTATTTTTAGAACGAACTATCTACATGATACGTTTATTTTCCTCCTTTCTGCAAAGATACATTAAGTTCATGACGCACATGAAAGATAACCATTGTTTTTAGAGCATTGTCCCCGTTTTGTCTGTCTGTCTGTCTGTCCGTCATCACCCTAGATCTCAACAACCGTAAGTCCTAGACCCATGATGTATATATCATTTTGTAGGTCTTGGCCTGCCATGTGTGCAACAAAAGTTCATTTCGCGATCTGACCTCTGAGGGCCGTAAAAGGGGGCTTATAAAGTACCGTTTTATACTATATAAGCTATATTAACAAAGGAGCGCCATATATCTCAGCAACCATAAGTCCTAGACCCATAATGTATATATCATTTTGTAGGTCTTGGCCTGCCAAGTGTACATCAAAAGTTCATTTCGTGATAGGACCTCTGAGGGCCGGGATTCAGGGCTCCGAAGGGGCTTATATTATATATATGGCCCCATTCTACACCTTGTACGTTCAATAACCCATTCATTTGGTGCGAAATACTGCAGCACGTAGTTTCACCAAGATTTATTAAGAAACTCATCAAATGAAATAGTAAGCTTGTGTTCTGAGTTTAATTGAAAGTATCAGAGCTATGCAACAATTGACGGAGTTTTCGGACGATTAAATGACTACAATTTCGAATGTTTTCAATTATGAGTCCTATTTCAGTAACCACAAACCACTTGTAGTTAGATTTAAGAGAAAATATTTTTTTTTCAAATATAAAGAAACGTCTTTATAATATTTTTTAAACAGATATATGCATTACACAATTGAATTTATAAACATTTCCAAAATTTACAAATATTTACTGAAAGCTAACAAACGTACTGATACATAACATGAAAATGCGCTAACACGTCCTGTGTCCAGAATGGAACAGGCTTAATTGCTTGTTTTTTATAGCCCCATTTTAATATAGTTGATTTATCAACTTGAAATATTCAAAAGGCTGTAAAGCAACGGTTGCATCCCATTGGACAAAGTGATGACTTTTTTTTATTTGATAGATTAGTGATGAAATTAACATTCTGAGTCACAGCCTTTGCTACTTATGTGAAATCAAAAACACATTTAGACAGGTTGAAACATAGGCGGTTAATTTATCACATTTGTTTTTATTTAAATGAATCGGAAAGGGGCATTCTCAGCCGTATACTGTGATAACAAGATACAATGACAAATCTTTCTAAGAGTAAATATTATAGATTCTCTTATTTAGAATAATGTTTGATGGGTCTTAAAAACAAGATATATTTTATCCCAGTGTAGGGACCATTTTTATTCCGACATCCCACAAACATCTCCACCATCCTCTTATTTCCCCCCCCCCCCCCCCCGCCCTATTTTTTTTTATTTAGCGATCTGAAGGCTAGATTCAGTCAAGGCTAAACCAAAGACCATAATTTCTTGCCATCTCCCGTCGATGAGAGGACGACAACCAAGATCGGCCTATCAGAGATGGTGATGTTGAATAATTAATGGTCGAAGGTTTCCAGAACAGGTGGTTTCCGTGACAGCGTCCTGCTTTCGGGTGATTAGATTGGTCAGCGGCCAAAAGACACAAGCAGTGGATGTTCAACAAGAGACGGAGTCTGAGGCTCAGGGTGGACGGCTTGTTTTAGTGGGTTTAATTTATCCTGTATTTGTTAGTATCGACCACTTGAATGGAATAGATAACTACTGTATCGTTAAATTAACAGAACAGTGGGTCTAGTTCAGTGTTTCTCAAACTTTAGACACCTTTTTTTTATTTTCGTAACACTGTGTGCCCTAAGTAAAACAAACAAAAAACTTGTAAACATTGTTTTCAGGGTCATGGTTTCCCATCAATTTAATGTTTTCGCTCTAGCCGTCCATGTTTACCAAATGTCCACAGCCTGGTAAAGCGCGTACCCCGCCCAAACTCATCAGGGGTAAGAGTATCACACTTCGGGATACACTGGTCTAGTTGTTCAGATGTTTAAACACGTGTTTTTAATAAAGAAAATAATAGGAAGTGTTGAATTATAAAAGTAAATAAACTGCACACAATTTTAAATCTTCCTTTTGATTGTAAAACATTCTAAAATATTAGCCAATCTTCACATATAACCGCAACAAATGATTGTGTGTTCACAATCCATCAAACCAGGTCAGTAATCCAATACTGAGAAGAAAGTCGTGGAATAATGAAACTTGTTTTAAAAAAAAAAAAAACAAGTAGAGCGTGAATTTAGGCCAGGTTTACAGCACAGCGTCACTAACACATTGCACAATATTTTGTTTTGTTATGGCAGTAGGGCACCATTAGGGGAATGTTTATATACTTGCAACACGAGCTATATGTTTATCTACAATCTGGATGAGTCGAACATCTAAGGAAGTGGGTCACTGACATGACAAAGTGAGTTGTATTTAATTACTGTAGTGAGTAACAGATAAAACTGAAGTAAATGACATTATGTTAGATAATTCAAAATCAAAAGCAAGTTTTTCAGTGATGGAAGGAACATGGTATATATATCTTATATCTCGTTTAAGAGAGTTGTATAAAATGATGTAACGCAACAAACAACAAAATCAGGTAATGCGAGTATATGATTTTTAAAGTCGGATGTTACCTTACCCATTAAATTACTAAACAAAGGCTTGAAAGTGCCAGTACAGCATAAAAATAACAAAGTAAAGATTCCCGAGAGCAAAAAAAAACGTAATCGCTCTGGCTATTTTATATTATTACCAGTAGACATCGCTGAGGGGATTTAATCATCAAGGTATCGATTACTTAGTGTATCGCGGAGGCTGATCTTCGTAAACGATTCTCGTGTTCTGGCATGGCATGTTAACGTCACACAAACAAATAGCTACTTCAGCTGTAGTGTTAAGCATGTCTGATTGTAGTAGATGTAACTGTCACACAAACGTCTAACTATCACAGCTGTTGTCTAAAGTATGTTGTCCAACTGTAATTGATGTAACTGCCACACAAACATCTAACAGTTGCTCTTTAAAGCAATTTGTCCAATTGTAGTCCGTGTGACTGCCACACAAACATCTAACTGGCACAGCTGTGGTGTAAAGGGAGAGGTGGCTAGCTGTATTTGAAACTGCCACACCTAAATCCAACTAGTACAGCTGTTTTGCAAAGCATGTTTTGACCAAATATATTTTCATTAAGATAATAATGATAAGAAATAATAAAAATGACTGCATATATTTTTTTAAACTATCATCACACTGAAAATGTAATATGTTACACCAATTTCAATAGGAAGGATCATATTAATTGTAACATAATTTACTGTGTTTACTTTGAAAATACCATGCAAGTCTAATTCATGACATGCGTGCAAGAAAGAGGTGATGTAATTAACTTATTAAAAAAAATCTTGGCTATGTATAAGTAAATAAAACAGAGTATAAATAATGAAATATATACATACAGTTTAATGATGGTGTACTTCAAATTAAGTATAGTTGCTATGTCGAATGTAATTTTGAATTATGAAGACAAAGATGGATAAATAATGTAAAGATATATAGGTGAGACATCTACAAGAGTATAAGACAGGTGGTTGTTGATAGAGGTGAAATATGCACACAATTGAAGATCTGTCTTCATATTAATATGGCTAAGACAAATCCCTTGTCAATGTCTCAGGGTAGAATAAAACACATACAAACATCTAAGTCCCTTTCCACCCTCAAGACAAAAACAAAAAACAGGTTTCATTAAAAATTCTGTAAACAAGAAGTGTTTCATAACTTACCAATATTAGGGTGTTTAAGTAACCTGCATATCCGTGCTTCTCTCTCCAATTTTTGATGATCTGTAACGAAAGGAAGATATAAAAAAGGTAAATATTTATTGGTAATGTCAATGAAAGAAAACGGATGTACAAGTTTTGTAAGGTGAAATAATGATTTGAACAACTTATTCAGGTAATGCCTGTTACAGGGGTCAACAAAAATTAAGTAAAATACCCCAAATGTAGTTTTTGAATGTAATGCAAACACAGGAGACATCAAAGATATGACGACAAAATGTAACCACACATGTTAAAAACTGATTAACTATGTATAAATGTTGCAAAGGGAAATATTCGTCCGGTGGGGGTGTGGGTGGTGACATTTCACTGCTTATGGCACAATAAATTTCTTACAAAAAAAAAAAGACTTTTGTCAAATATAAGACAATAGTGAAACATCATGTTAAGTAGTGCTGTATTAAATCGTTTATCTTCTCACGTGACAAACTAACGAACGAAAAAATGCATGAGACGAAAAAACCATTTAAAGTAGAGCCGCTGTTCGATTAAAAAAATTGATCGAAATTAACGCATGATTAAAAATTTTAATCGCAAATTAACGCACATTTTAATCGACACAATATAATACAATTGTTTGTATTCAAACTAATATGTCATAATATCAAAGCACAACATTGGCATAATAAACAAGTCATTTTAATTTACGAAAGAGGTTTAATGAATTATAACATATTTATTGAGCATTAGCATATATGTCTATTGAATTAGTTATTGAGACCAGTTTATGGACATGTATCAATCACGTCAATGATGCGAATTGTTTTCTTTTTATTTAACAACAATGTCTAACCTTTTTTTCGTACCATAGTTTCGGAACTAATGACGTGCGTCAACCCCTCTTCCCTCCCTCCCTGTCGTATTTTGCTTAACACGTAAGTCTGTTTACCCCACCATCCATTTCCCATTCCAAAAAAAAAATACACACGTCATTTATATCTCAAATGTAACTTTTCTTTAATAAAATAATAGTATAGCCAGAAAGTTGTCGCTCACTTATTATTAAAGCGTTTTTTTTCTTTATTCTCCCCCCCCCCTTTCCCCACCTAGTCACATTTTTAACACTCTCTCTCTCCACTTAAAGATGTCCCAAAAACATGTTGACACCGGTTCCATTGTTTCAAACTAGGAGCACGCGTCATAAATGACAACCACAGTCGTCGAGTTGAAGGACAAATTTACTTTTAATCTTCTTTATCTGTCAGTCAGTTAAATTAATAAAAAAGTATCTTGTAAAATGACACTCTTTAATGTTACCGTTTCAAACGTTCAAAGCAAAATTTTGTTCGGTCGGCTTTCATTTTTAATCTTCTGTTGTTCTTTCGTGTGTCAACATTAAAAATTCTTTCTTTCGTTTCATTTTGGTTACAGCAACAGTTGTATCAGAGTGTTTGCCGGTCTAACTCTTAGAGAAAAATCTATTGATGTTTTTATTGCTATATGCAAAGCACAAACGAAAATATACCTTTCTTTCCATCATATGACACCGCTAGTTTCAGAACGTTAATTAATATAAAATATTAAATTTAGCTCAGTATCACAATAATTCTGAAAAATACATACACTGTCTCGTGTACTGATGTTTGCATAGCATAGTCTAGACCATGTCTAGACATTGATTTCAAGTGTCATGAAACTGTTAGTGCAGCTGATACAAGACGCTGTATTTTCAAATGCGATAAAAAATTGGGCGCAAAAAAATGGTGATACAAAATTTCTAACATCTCGTTATTTTGACCTAATTATAACAGAGTTCACCAAACACTTGTCTTTCTTTTATCTCCACCAATACACTACAGTACCCCACCAATACACTATAGTACTCGACCGGGAAGGGAGCAGGAAGTTCACTGGTCGAAGGGCTACATAACAAAACATCTTCATTTAATATTACAATTGGGGCTTTTGTCGACGTACCTAGGGGCGAGGGTGTGTGAAAATTATGACAGGTTGGGGGTGGTAGATCTACTTAATAAGTGAACGGACTTTAACTTCAAATTGTTGCTTGAAATTCCGTTATTTATCGATTTGGTGAGCTTTCAGCATTTTGGTCAAATTAACGCATTTAGGTGTTGCGTTAAAAATTTTAATCGCAATTTTTTTTGACGCGTTAATCGCAAATTAACGCAGTTTAATCAGCAGCCCTAATTTAAAGGTTACAATTTTACAGTCTCTTAATTTTAAAATGGTGCCCATACATTATTTTTATTTCAGATTGATTTAAAATGTTCATTTCAACTTCCATACGCAATGATTTAATTTACAGAATGGTACAGGTAAATGTATTCCAAAAGTAGCAGATCAAACATGCCTTTGAATGTGTTTTAAAAGGTAGAAAAACAAATCAGGAATGAAAAGCCATGCACAATGTTGGCATTGTTTAAACAACTCTTCATATTGATTAGCAAACTGGTCTGCCAGCAACGCAGTGAAGCAAGAAATCAGGGATGTATTAGGATGAACATATTCTTTTATAGGAAGTATTAATATTTGATGAAATTCAAGTTCCAAAACAGATACAAACATTGACATTTCTCATACAATACTTAACGAAATGTTAGGAACACATTTTAAAATGCAACAAGTAAATTTGTGAAGTCAATCTTCTTGGTTTGTTTTAATGTTAAGGTCAAATAATAAAATAAAACAAAAGATCACTTGTCAAAGACATGCATTAATGTCACACATGAACGTTGTCACAATTAGGCGTGAAATCAACATTTAATGCAAGTCTAGAATCAGAAGTGGAGAAAACGTAGAAAATGTAATGAGCAAAATTAACAAATCTCCCTACTGGACATTAGCAAACAACTTCAGATGATATGCTGGCCAAAGATAGAAGTAATCGACACATATAAGAAAACTATGACATATTTGTAAGATAAAAAAGGTTTCCTTTTTCGTTTTATATCAGTACTAGATATTAAGCCCGGCGTTGCCCGGGAAATCTAGGTGTAATGTGAAACCCCTTCCTAATCAATTTAATTAATTTAATTGGGTAAATTAGGTGCTGATTTATGCCACCTTCCTAATGTGCAGCAGTTCAACAGGAAAATTATTCATCACCTCATCGTCATCTGTTAAAATACAGCTTAAGTAGGTCACGTATTCTCCCTCCAGCACGTCCATAATTTCTCGACGTCATCATTTTTGGGACACAAAATTGCCCTGTGGGACATGGTGTCCTTAATTGCACTTATTTTCAAATTAGTTCCATAGATTTCAGTAACTAAATTGCCAGTGCATAACATTAAATTGGGAATTTCAACCACTTCATCGCCCAAGTTATCAGCATTCATTACTTCACATTTCCTAATCTTAACACCATTCAACATGATCATCCATTTGGTGCTCTGTCACAGGGAATACCCTGTGATATACCTCCCACCTTTATTTTAGCAAATGTAATATTTACAAATAGTATACATTTAAATTAATAAAAAATGTGTATTTTCGGATGCAGAAGTTTTGTTTTTCACAAACGTAGATAGTGACTTAATTTGTATTGAAATCTGCAGAATTTCTTTTTTTTAATATTATAAACTTTTTTTACGAACGCGCTCGCTATTGACCCTGACTCACGTTTGACTCACTTTGACGATGTTAAAATGCTATCTATTGTAATTGACGATGTTAAAATGCTATCTGTTGCAATAAAAAAAAAATAATTTGAATGATATTATATATTATTATTATTATTTAATATTTAGGACTTTTACAAACCACAGAAACTATTTAAAACTGTAGATTTTTGAAAAATAAAAATCGAATCGCTTGAACCAAAGCGCCATTTTGAATTATGTTTTCGTGACTTCGCTGGTCACGTGATTACTTTATCAAATACTATAGTTTTATTTATTATTTCTGGAGGTCGTTTATTTATAGAACGGATTCCCCACCCACCGCGACCAGGACAAGCTTAGCTGCTTTATAATGTGGACTAGCTGTACCCTGCAAAACCTTTGCATAGAGTTAAATCCCCTTAGGCTTGATGAGTAGGCTATGTTATTTTTGGTTTTGGGCAGATCCGATTTTTTCGTGATTGTATTTTAAACTGGAATACTGTTGTATTAATTCTTTTATTTCGATTCAAAGCAGAACCCAAATCGCTTTTATTTTATTAAATTATAAGATACAGAATAGTTTCAATGCGAAACGCCCAAAACTAAAACAATTTGGATCTGGACAATTATCAGAAGCATATTTTTGACACTGGATTCGATCGATACTTTGACTTCAAAACCCTAACAGGTGTTTGTACCAACAGTTCGGCCAACTGCACACATTGTTTTGGTCGGTATTCAAACATTTTTTGTGATTTTTTCCGGGTGTTTTTTTTTCTTGTATAATAACAATATACTTCAACTTCAAATTTTTGAAAAATAAAAAGTGTATTGTATTAACTGAAAAATGAGTTTTAAAGTTAGATTCTTTTTTACCCAATAACGTTTTATTTCGGATTCTGAAAAGTTCAAATTGGGAAAAAAAAAAGAACTTCTTAGCAGTTGAACGATTCGGAACCAGAATTGGAATGAGTTGGAATGTTTTTGTAGTACCGAGCAAGTCATGATAAAACAAATTCCATGAAAATATAGAAAACAAAAACCATTCCAATTGTTTGTCATAAACAGACAAGACTGATTAGAAATACTGAACATTTTATAACTAAACAGAAGTAATAATAGTTGCATTAAAACCAACAGAGAGGATTGTTGCTGTTTTTTAAGGTACTCGGAATTTAAATTGTATAAACGGAAAAAAATAGCTAAGACGAAAGGCTACAATACAATACGGATTGGTTAGTGAGTCAGACTGGAGGTACTGATTGATGAGTTCAGGTCACAGAGAAAGATTTACAAAAAAATAACTAAAGTAAAGGGAAAAAAAAAACAAATTGTCCAGACTAACAATGACGTAAATTGTCACACATAGTAGTTTGTTTGGCTTCTTCTGGTTCGTAGTACTTTGATCTCAAATTAAACGGAAAGTAAGTCTGACGTTTTTTTAATGAACAGAAAGTACTTGACTCTCTCAGATGACTTACCAGAACTCATCTTCCATTCCGTGTGAACAGTAGACGTTGAACAGTCTCTCATCAGAAACCATATATAGAAAATATATCTCTTTCGAATACACTTTGATTGTTAAGCGTCTGATTTTAATTGATATTTGTAAAAGCATATCGTTAAATTAGAAGCATCGATAACAGATATTGTTTGTATTAAATACTTTATAATCTTCCACCCATATACTGTGGTTATTAATTATCTCCCACCCATATACTGTGGTTATTAATTATCTTCCACCCATAAGCTGTGGTTAACATAGTTTTGACTTTGAAAATAATTTACAGTGATTTAATAACCAATATTTGGACATTTCCGGCTCAATACTCAACAAAAGTATCACATGCAAAATACACACCAGATATACAATTTAAAAAAAAATAATGATATACATCTACAAAAGCGGTAAGCTTTCTAAATAAAAAAAATAAATATAAAGGCTTGGACAAGATAAAGTCGATAATAACATGCAGAAATCAGAGGCCAATAATGAAAGCATGCATCATCGATAATTTTTAATGAGGGAAAAAAAACAACCGAAAACAAGCAGGATCATAGGCTATGCCCGTGGGGCTGAAACTTTTGTTTTAGCGACACTCCCACAAATTTTAATTACAATAAAAGAAAGAGAATAAAAACGTCAATAAATGTGTGTGTATATGTAGGTTTTATCCTGTAACTATGGAGATTTCGAAGTTTTAGTTTTGTAGCATACAGAGAATGCTAATATACATTATGCGTATAGAATATCGATCCTATTATTGTAAATTTAAAATTTTGTCGCAGCGACCCACATTTTAAAAACTGTTATCCACTGGACAGTTTTCTGATGGGCTTTTGTCAAAGGTCAGATATATCTGTCTTTGTGGTTATACTTCGTGATTTGTGCCACACACAATAAAATACATGACCACATTAACGGCTATTTAGTTGAGTACACAACCTCTACGTAGACTCACAAGACTGGCCTTTTATTTCCACACCAGCCCGCGCTAAACTAAGATATGGCCTCAATGGCCACATTACTAAATTAAGATCTGGGAAATCCAAGGAGACAAAGAGACAGTTTGAAGTTGTTACGATCTGAACCCATTACACAGTCCTTGCGAGCATATGTCTCTGTGTTCACAAAAGAATGTTCACGTTTGAGTAAGGTTTTGTTGGGTTGAGGGGGGGGGGGAGGGGGAGGGGTTAAGAGTGCGATGTTCTAAATCTATAAAAGGTACAATATTTCTTTTACTTAAGAATCTTAAAAAAAAAAAGAATGAAAAAAGATTATGGGCTGTAGACGAAAGTGAAAATATTAAACGGTAGTCTAATGGACGAGAAGATTTATACAGGAGAATGTCCAGACACAAGGGAGTTTGAAGTATATGAAGTGAAATATTTATGTCAGCAAAACTGTATTCTTTCGGGGTTGGGGGACGGCGTAAGTATGTTGGCCCCGGGGGGAGGGGGAGAGAGAGAGGCTGGAAAAAAATAGGAATGGATAAATGTAATATATCAAGATGTTACAGATAGACGATGGATGGGTGGACTGACGGACGGTGATACTGACGGGCAGGACGGTCAGACAGACAAAGTTGTTTAATGACATAACTAGCCCATAAAGATAAATAACATTCCAAACCACGCAAACATAGAAACAAAGTCACAAGTTATATAGGTAATACACCGAGATACTTTAAAACAATTCATTGCTGCAATAAATCATAGTAAATGTAACTTTTTATTCCCACTTGCATGATATCTGTTTAATATTGCTGATAAAATGTAAACTGATACAGGAATAGTTAGATTGCGTCACATGTTTAAGGTGTATGAATTCTCAATGATCAAAGATGGGGGTGTAAGACAAAAGTTTCATTTCAAGCATAATTAAATTAAAGCAATGAAATTGCAAAACTACCCCTCCTTAACGCAGTTACGTTTTAACGTTTTTTTCTTCATAACCGTAATAGTTTTTCATTAACATTTATTTTACCATCATTTTTCATCAAAATTAATTATCAGAAGAGTTTAGACCAGAAATGGGCAACCTGCAGCCCGTTTGGCTATTTGACCCGGGCCGCACATTTAATCGATATTAGTTCCTATAAAAAAAAAACTCATTCCACTAACTCTAGCTGCGGCATTCCAGTCAAATTTATAAACCCATTTTGGCCCGCACCAAAAAAGCGCGAAAATATTAAAGTGTTTGTTAAAATCTTGCGACTGTTGTGTTCATTTGGTATGGTTAACACTTACAGTCAGTGGAGCTGCACCACTGTGTAAACAATGATTGAACACTTACGTCAACATACTTATGATTCATCTTATATTATAATGAAAAAAAATGTCATCTAAGTGAAACTAAATTTATGTTCTTTTGTTGAAAACGAATTTTATTTTACAAATAAAACACTTTTCTTTGAAACTGAATAAGTAATGAGAGAAAGATTTGTGTTTATTCGTTGTTAATAAAGTACAAAAGGTGTATAATTTTAATTGTGTTATCATTCTAGTAAGGCGGTTCTCAGCCGGTGGTGCACTTACCCTAGAAAGTACGGGAAAGGTACGCATTTAAAACAACAAAGATTTTAAAGAAGGTCGCAAGTTTGGTGCGTGACTGCGTGACTCATCAACAAACCGCGTGCCAAGTATCGCATTAGAAAGGTAAGCACATCCCATTATAAAAATAAGAAAATTTATTCGCGAACTTACGTGTGAGGGGTTCCCTTTGAGGTACCAGTCAAGAAAAAGGTTGACAACCAATTATTGCAACTGAGAATCCCCTTTCCATTTCAACGACTAAAAGTAATGCAAGTGATCTAAAGGCGAACCTGTGTGTGTGTGTGTGTTCCTCCCTCCTCCCCACTCCCCTACCGCAAATGTCATAATGTCTGTTGTGAAATGTGACACAGAGTACGGCTTTAATACATCTATGGGAATTGATAAGCAACATGCCAGTCGTGTTATCTCAAAATAATTTTCTTTAGTATTGCATTACTAGTATTTATGTAGATAGTACGTCTGTGATGTACATGAACTATTTCAACCCATGTACGAGAAAAAGTTACAAATATGAAGAAAAGGTTTGTTTGAAATAATGTATTTAACATGATCCAACACATTGCCATTTCGTGAAAAAGTAAAGACATCTAAGTACTTGTGAATTTTTAAAAATACTCAGCGCTAAGACGATTAAACACGAAGTTTTTAATGAGGTAAAATTCAACCGGGAAACCGGGATCCCGCCATCCCGGGAAACACTATTTGGGAAGTAACCCACGCGTTAAGTGGGGTATGACGAGTTGTGTGATAGTGAAATTTTGCTGGGATTTATTGGCAAGGAATGATAAGTCTTACAGTTGTCAGATATTTCCTCTCAAAATTCACGACAAAAACTTTTTTTCCCACCTGTTCGAGATAGTGTAAAATGCCCCATGGAATGTACACCGCGGTAGGCCTAGTCCCCTAGTTCTACTTTAAACAGTTACACAAATTAGGTCTTACAGTATGGAATCAAGTATCAGAAGTGACGTATATAAGAACAATTGTGGGGAGTATGTTTTTTTTTGTCCCTTATGCTAGTATTTGAAAAAAAAATGTTAACTTTCTAATGAAAGTAACTTTAAGGCTACAAGAAAATTGTTCATTACTGGCAACAATGAATCTATATAATACCATAATACTCTAGTCCAGATGTCTACTTACAATAAAAGTTGTTTAATTGTTGTTGTTTTTTTATTTATAAGAATTTATTTGCACTTCATATTCAGAATGAGTTTGAAATTAAGTCGTCAAATAATTCAAGTTCAGTATACATACAAGCACATATAAACCATACATACACCTCACCTATACTCGCATGAAAGCCCTAATTATTTCTGTTTGGGGGGTCTTAGAATCGTGTCTTGTATTTATACAAATTCCCTGTGGTCTCAAGAAAATCTACAATAATAATTAATCACGAACTCTTCTTACGAGTTTAAAAAAAATATTACTTGATAAGATACTATAATTTGAGGTACATCTTTAATTAAGGAAATAGTTCAAATGAAAGTAGGGTATTGAACGTGAAAGCAATCCACAAAGATAGACAGAAGAGTAACACATAGTTTTGTAGCTTCGTTATGGCCCTGTTTAGCTACATTATGCTCATGTAGCACCATAATGGCCATATGTAGCTACACCATGCACACAAGGCCCGTTTTAAGGCCGCGTAGGCCCTAGGCACTTTCAAAGTCATAGGCCCTCCCCGATTTAATTTTTTAATATTTTTTCAAGAATGCACTGGCACTTATTTGCCATTCTGGCTTTCGTAGGCCCTGATAAGTCCGTAGGCTCCTAGGCACAGTGCCTACTGTGCCTATATGATAAAGCGCCTCACAATAAATGTACCTTCAGTATTGCCTCGTGTAACTAACTACATCAGGCACAAATGTATCTTCAGTAGGGAGCGACCGATAATCGGATCGGTATCGGTATCGGACCGATATTGGCACTATCGGTTAATATCGGATCGACCGATTGTTGTAGGGAGCAACCGATAGTCGAACCGATATTGGCACTATGGGTTAACTATCGGACCGGCCGTTTTTTGGCTGCCAATACATTGTTTTTTTTTCACAAATCTAGTAACTCTAAACTGGTATACGTACAGACTTCCAGTTAACTGTTCAACTGAGTGAAGTGATTTACTGATATAATTAAGTGGTTTTAATTTTTCAAACTTTTTTAAAATCTGCTACAAGTAAATTTAGTAAAAATTACAAAGATTAACGAAGAAAATTATTTTAATTTCATCACAGCCTTCACATGTTAGGAAGCTACAATTAACAATTAATACATTTTTACTTTTTAGTTTGACATTAATTATTTACAACTTTATCTTACTTTTCTGTTTGTGTACAAGTAAAAAGTAAACAACAAATTGTTTGTTATAAGTTTAATTTTAAACAATAAACATGCAGATTTGAGATTATGCAGGCAAGGTTCGATTGTCTGTCTTCCGGTCTGTCTTTTCAAATCTTTTTGTTCTGCAAGACACCCTTTCATTAATAGCAAAATATCGTATCGGTATCGGCAAATAACTGGGGAAAAATATCAGTATCGGACTATCGGTAAAAAGGCATATCGGTCGTCTTCAATCTTCAGCATTGCCCTTTTTGTAACTAACTACATCATGCACACATGTATCTTCAGCATTGCCCTGTGTAACTAACTACATCATGCACACATGTAACATCCATATGGCCCTATGTAGTCATCAATATTTTTTTTTACTAAAAATGCAAAATCTTTAAAATGCAGAAGATGTAAAGTAAACAACAAAAATTCTGGTATTTGTGTAGCTTACGTTTTCTTTAAGTTCGATGCTGCCATCTTACAGTTTCCCTCCATGCCACGTGATTGGGGGAGGGGTCGCTCTTAAGTTCGTTGAATGATGTCTTTCATGACATCATCTATAAATTAAGTTGCATCAAAAGAAGTGTAATGTAACTGACGTCTTCCAAAATGATTGCTCAAATTTTCTGTTTTGTTCACTTGTAATGTACGAACTGTCAGTGGTTTGAAAATTGAGAACAAAAAATAGTGTGTCACCAGCCACAAGCTTGGGTCTGATAGTTATTGTATGTCACCAGCCCCAAGCTTGGGTCTGATAGTTGTTGTATGTCACCAGCCACAAGCTTGTGGCTGATAGTTGTTGCAAGTCACCAGCCACAAGCTTGGGTCTGATAGCGTTGTTGCATGTCACCAGCAACAAGCTTGGTACATAGCTGCTGCAAGTCACCTGCCACAAGCTGAGGGCCTGATAGTTGTTGTATGTCACCAGCAACAAGCTTGGGGCTGATAGTTGTTGCAAGTCACCAGCCACAAGCTTGGGTCTGATAGTTGTTGTATGTCACCAGCCACAAGCTTGGGTCTGATAGCAGTTGTATGTCTCCAGCCACAAGCTTGGGTCTGATAGTTGTTGTATGTCACCTGCCCCAAGCTGAGGGCCTGATAGTTGTTGTATGTCACCAGCCACAAGCTTGGGTCTGACAGTTGTTGTATGTCACCTGCCCCAAGCTGAGGGCCTGATAGTTGTTGTATGTCACCTGCCACAAGCTGAGGGCCTGATAGTTGTTGTATGTTACCTGCCACAAGCTGGAGGAGTCTGATATTTGTAGTTTTTGTTACATTTTGTTTTATTTTATTATTATTGTTATTTTTTTTTATAAATAGAACAACAACTGAAACTGTTGATTTTAGTATGTAACCTTTGGACTAACTTTTGACCATTAGTACAAACATTTATAAAGAACAGTCAAAAAAATATATTGAAAACAACTCAATGCTTTAGAAGTTTTGTCTCTAATGTCATTTGTTGATGCCCCCCCCCCCCCCCCGATGCAACAGTCCGGATGTTTTATATCCACCCACCAATGGCGTCACTAAGGTTGGTGTCACCCGGTGCGGAAAATTCAGGTTGTCACCCCCCCAACCACACACACACACACATAAAGACGTCCACCGTGAACAATGGAATTTATTTCGAATTTTCCTACGCTTGACCTTAGAGAACCGCCTATAACTGTAATGTTTGGGAAGTAGAGTTAATGAGTTTTAATTATATAAGATGAAAAAAAAAACAAATTACACAATATAATTTAACGTGAAAGTATTTAACAGCGGCAACAACCAGCAAAACAAAGTCAAATTATGTTTATTTCGACAATAAACTTTATTTGAAATTTTCCTTTCCTGGTCTTCGAAGCTGCAAATCTGTCAATATCAATATATTTTACCATATCACTTTCAATAGATAACAGACCGAGATCAGAAAGTCTTGACTGTCCCATAGTGGATGGCAGGTATTTTTTTTTCAACTTTGAAAGCTCCTCCAACATGAAGCTACAGACACACAGATAGTTATAAATAATTGCAGGGTCAGTGAAAGTGCTGGCAAAGATTTTTATTTTAGGAAGCCCCATTGAGCAATGAATTTAAAACATAAAATACTGACCACTCTTTGGCGTTGTCAAGATCATTCTTGCTGCCTTCAGGTGTCTTGCCTCGTATCTCCTTTAAAAGCTCAACTTCTGGATAACGCATCATAAAAATGAGAGCGATCAACATCTGGTCAGTGTGATTTCAGGTGCTGTTGAACGAAATTCCAAAAAAACTTTGCAGTCTTTATATCTCTATAACATTTACCTAAGCTCCAGACGCCTGCGTGGTGGCAACTGTGCCAGTGCTCTACATGGGATTGATGGTCGTGCGGTCTTCGGTAAGTACAAGGGGATTTTTCAGGTCATGGTTGAAGTTCCCCTCCATGTCTCCCTGTGGTGCCTCCATGGCCATTACACTGTGGTGGGGATGAAAGAAGGGCACTGAAAAAACCTAAAAATCGTCCTTATGGGAGGATAGATGGTCGTGCGGTAAAAGCGCTAGACTGTCGACCTTAAGGTCACTGGTTCGATCTTCGGTGAGGACCAATGGATATTTCAGGTCATGTATAAAGTCCCGCTATGTCTCCCGTGGTGACTCCATGGTCATTGAACTATCGCCTCTTGGTGGGGGTGAAAGAAAGGCACAGTGAAAACCGTCCCATTAGTGGTTTACAAGATCTAAGGTCATCCTTACCGGAACATCACACACTGTTATGCATGTTGGCACCTTGTGATATAGCTCTACATGGTTGCAAACTATGCTACTGCTCTGCATGGTGGTACCCTAGGCTCTGTATGGTGGCATCCTATGCTCTGCATGGTGGCGCCCTAGGCTCTGCATGGTGGCACCCTATGCTCTGCATGGTGGTACCCTAGGTTCTGCATGGTGGCACCCTATGCCTTGCATGGTGGCGTCCTAGGCTCTGCATGGTGGCACACTAGGCTAGTGCTCTACATGGATGCACCCTGTGCTACTACTCATGTTGTTAACTATGATCGGTTATAAAACCCTGCTAGACCGAGTTTTTTCTGGACATTGGAACACCCGGTGCGGCCCACATCCCCTTTACCCCATTGGTGACGCCACTGCCACCCACCAACATCTTTTCCTTGAGACGCCAACTCTGCAATCTTCTGTAGTTTAACAGTTGCATAATTCAACTTTTTGCTAAAGAAAACAAAAGTCAACACGATTTTGCTGATAGCAGAACATTTGATTGAACTATTACATCTTAAGTCTTCTGTGACATCTGTTACAGATGTAACAGATGTACTACTTACGACTAAAACATGACCAAAGAACTCCGGTTAAAAAAGATTAATAATAATAATAATAATAACTGTTGAGTTATAACTTTTAATCTGTCATTTTGTGTGATCATTTAATCAGATATTCCGTCAAGTGAGGATCTTTATGCCACTAGTAATAACTAGTGTTACACATAACAGCAAATAGATACTTCAAGCGAATTGCAACCTCGGCAAGTGAATTAAATGTTTCTTGTGCCACGTAAAGGTCGGTGTACTGTCCTACATATGTGCGATCTGTTGTTATTTGTGAGCATACATCTTCAAGGATCATCTACCGAAGAGTTTATTTTGGTTTGCTTGTTTTTTTTTGCTTCAACTGTTCAAATCGTAAGGCGATTTAGTTAGATTTTATTAGTTCATTACGTACATGTTCAATTTATTTTGAATAAATAAAAATCCTAGTTTTATTTTCCTTTCTATTATTTTTTTCATCTTACAAGTTAACGGGTCGAATTATTAAAGTATTATGTTAAATAAAAAAAAAGGAGATTGAAATATTTATTTTCCTTAGGTACTCTAAGTCTAAACTATTTAAACAGTTATAAAATAGTATGTTTGTATATACGTATAGACAGAGCTATGTAGTGAAGTCTGTGTTTTAACCAGGCTTTGCGGAGCCGCCAAATTTTTTTTCCGGCTCCGGCTCCCATAAATATGACGGCTCCGTCACGGCTCCGGCTCCCTATTAAGATAGTATCACACGAGACAAAAATTTGTAATTGCGCCACGCAAACAAGCAGTTGATAAAAAGTTATGCAAATTCTTGCCATGCGTTCACCCCCATAGTCAGGAACTTGAAAAATATACGCATGTCAGTTTAACTAAAAACAAACCATTTCAGAGCATCCAGAATCATATCATTATATATATACATGTAGGCCAGCCCCGTAGCGTGAAAAATTCTTACAGCAGGGCCAGGCATTCTAAAGCAGGGACCAGGCCAATAGTGGGGGGGGGCAGGAAATAAATGTTACTAAGTAGAGCAAACATGCAGAGACGGGCCAGACAAAACGCAGGGTGCCTGGCCCCTGGCCACCCCCCGCACGCTACGGGCCTGATGTAGGCCTATATATTTATATATATATTAGCGTAAAAGGATACTGCAGGTTATGCGGCCGCAATTTTTTATCGCCGAGCTAGGAAAGGGCGCGCGAAAGAGCGCTGCTGTTAAATGTGTTTGCACTTTTCAGATTGGGAATGTTACAATACAATAGCACAGGGCTCTCTGTGTTGCTAGTTAGCTACGGCTATCTGCAGAGGCGTAGCGAGGGGTGGGCAAGAGGGGGGCATCATGCTCCGGGCGATACTCACAAAGGGGGACCAAATGGTATATTTTACATGTACTATATTGTTTTCGAATGTGGGGGCGCTAAAAAGGTATTAAAAAGGTATTGTGCCCCGAGTGTGTGTGTGCGCGTCTGTGTGTGGCCTTAAAATACTAACCATAAAGTGATTTTCCCCTTTTCCTTAAAAGAAATTGTATTCAATTATTTGATAAAGCGAATAGCTTAAATGTAACCTTATCTAGCACAACTATGGTCACCTTAGCTATTATTATATTCTTTGATTTCTACCCTCTATATCAACATCCAAGACTTTTCAGACACACTTTGTCAAATTTTGACTTTCCGACCAAAAAATGACGTAATGGGTCATGCATTAATTACGTCAACAAATTTTATGCAAACTGTTCTGAAAATGTGAAACCCTTAACAATATACAGGCTCCATCGGGATAGAAATTTCGCCCCTGGACAGAGCAGTCACGACTCACGAGCCCCCCCCGTGCTGTTATATTTTCAAAAAGTTGATTGGCTAGCTCAGTCCAGGCCCCTAAACTCCTCGGGCCCCTGGGCATATGCCCCTCTGCCCCCCCCTCCTCGGCGTGTCTGACAATATATAAGATTTTTTAACTGCAAATCTCATGTTTAATTAGTTTGTAAGATCATTTCCTACATCTTAGCCTATAAATTATGTAATGTCCTCACACTTCTTTCTCTCTCTCTTCTCTCTATTAGAATAGATCTGGAACATTCTTATTTTATCATTGTCTGTATCCCTTGTCATGATTTCATTCCATCGTTTTGCACACTCTGTATGATACACATCTAGCACTATGATTTGCAGCTGATATGTATGCCTGTACACCAATTGTATGTCAGACATTATCCCAGATCATCACATTACCAATTTTCATTCACCGACCAGTACAAATGAGATAGATGTCAATATTATAACAATTACTAGAAGTATTGAAATGTTTTATTTGCAAAAAGACAAACAAAAATATTCATCTAGTCCAAAGTTCCAGATTTTCTTTCAGATTTCCGTTTAAGTGAGTTATCGTTTGCCGACTCCATTAAGTATACTAATGATGGTGGATAACAAGTTCATCTTGCTGGGTTAGTTCACGTTTGCCAACTCCATTAAGTATGCTAATGATGGTGGATAACAAGATTCTCATCTTTTATTTTATTTGTGTATACTACTCAACATTTTAAGGGCCCCATATTTCGTGGGGCCGCTAGACCACGGCCTGGTCGGCCTGTCTGTAAATCCGAACCTGATTACAGAGATGATTACAGCTTGTTACTCTAGAATATGCCTTTTTTTTTTATTCTGTTTTTATTATCATGATGTCTAAATTATTGTAATATGGAGAACAACAAGATTTATCCAGTGATGGGCATAAGTTAACTAGAAAGCTACTAACTAAAAGGTGAACTGACTTTGTTAACTAAAATCGAATTTTTAACAAAATGAAAAAAGGTTAGTCAAAAGCGTACTTTAGCTTATTTATTTTCTTCTTTCTAACTAAAAAAAATTTAGCTCAGAATATTTGTTATTTTCATAATATTCTTAGAATACAAAATATTACTTTTTGTTTTGTTTCTTCTACTTAGTGACATTAATATAATCAATATAATGCTTCTTTTTTAAACATTTATTTTCGTTCTAAACACATGTCACGTGTCAATCAAGTGGAGAATACTTCATCCAATCATATTTGTCTACTGAAGCACACATATGTCGTTTCTACCATTTCCCGTCCATAAAAGCAATACTGCTTTCGCATCTGTGTGATCTGTAAGTCTATGTAATCTGTAAGTCTACTCTGTATAATATGTAAGTCTATGTAATCTGTAAGTCTACTCTGTATAATCTGTAAGTCTATGTAATCTGTAAGTCTACTCTATTATCTGTAGGTCTACTCTGTATAATCTGTAAGTCTATGTAATCTGTAAGTCTACTCTGTATAATTTGTAGGTCTACTCTGTATAATCTATAATCTATGTAATCTTTAAATCTACTTCTTATGAAAAAAAAAAGGTTAAATTAAACTTTTTTTTAATCAGTAGTTGTGTTTCAATAAATTTAAATACATTTTTTTTCAAGCTGACAATTAGTGAAAGTTGAAATTTAAAAAAAAATAGTTCTCATTTTTAGACTTTTCCATGTTAAATAAGATTCCAGTCTTGTGAATTTCTATCTAAGATGTGTTGCCTACTTACCAAAATATTGCGGGCAGGGTATTAATTGAACTAATCAAAAAGAGGGCGAGAAAAACTGGGGCAATCATTTTGGTAATGCAAGAATATCTGTGAAGAAAAAAACGTTTTTAGGAAATTATTTTGAAAAAAAAATAACACAATTGTTTTTTATTAAAATGCGCTAAAAAAAAAAGTTTAAAATATACCTCACAAATACTTGTATTAATCATCTTTACTAAATATATAACCGTGAGTGCCCATCTAGATAGATAGATTGTTTATCAATTTATTGCTACTTATTAACTAATCTAAAGTCATATTTAGTTCAGTATATTGTAATCACCAACGTTTTACATTTTATTTTATTATAATTTATATAAATAATATTATGACGGTTTCTGTTATTTTTTTAATGCAGTTTAATAAAAAAAACTGCATAGTTTATTTTTTCTTTTATACTTTTTAGTTTTGAAAAGTATTAAACTTTCTGTTGTTCTTGCACACTCTGATATCATTGAATGAATTTTGCATGTCCTAATAAGACTAAGAAATAATTAGCTATTTTGAATGTTTATGCACCACTGCTGTTTTGCTTCGTGTCTATTTTGAACGTTTATGCACAACTGATGTTTTGCTTTATGTCTATTTTGAAGATTTATGCACCCCTGATGCTTTGCTGTGTCTATTTTGAACGTTTATGCACAACTAATGTTTTGCTTTATGTCTATTTTGAACGTTTATGCATAACTGATGTTTTGCTTTATGTCTATTTTGATCTCATGTGAATTTTACCCCATTAAACAAGTACTAAAACTTTTTTCGCTACGTAACAGTGGACCCGGGGGCAGATTAGGGTTACTGTGGGCCTAAAGACTGTAATCGAAAAAAAGGCAAGATTTAACGAATAAAATGACAAAATATATTTTGCCGTGCCATATTTTTTTATATAATATACCTGTTCATTTAAGTATCAAACAGTTATTCAAGTTCTCTTAAGCCGTTATCTGATATGAAGTTAGTGGCAACAAAAGACGGAGTACCTTTATAAAAACAGGGTTATTATTTTCAGGGCCACGGGTTATGGCCTTAAAGGATACTTCGACCCTGCTCTGGATCCACACAATCAGAATGATCTACGATTAGTCGTTTATTTAAGAAGTGGACTTAGGTTAATTTAAATTTTGAATTGCTCTTTATTCAAAAAAAATTATAGCACCTTAATTTTGACATAAGATTGCAGTGAATAAGTGTGTTATCTTTGACTTAGAAATGTCTCACCCTTTATCAAAAATATTGAAAAAAGAAATAACTTATTTCACTGGTTCTCAGCAATCTATTGGAGCTTACTGACCACTAAATTCGTGAGTTTTACTCCCGCGGACTAATAAATTTGCCTTTTTTTTCATTGCCGTGCAGTACTTAATTTGGCAAGTCTGTTTAAGACAAATAAAAAAAGCTTCACTATTTGTGCACTCTTGCACAGGTGCTACTTTCCATTTTTTTTTATTTTTTTTTTTAAGTGATAATCTTAGGGCGAATTCTTTCCTCTTTTCACACATTTCTAGAAAGTAGTTAGATTTGTAATTTTATTGTATTATTTGAAAAAAATTAAAACAGTGTGTTGTCATTCATAATCTACATGCGTATCAGCTTTCAGCCTCTTTAATAAATTTGAACAGGTCTGAAATTGAGTTACAATATCTGAGGACACACAAAGCCAGCCCAACACACCCAGAAAGTAAAATTAATTCAAAGCTTATAAAAAAAATCAACAATATATCTAGATGTGCAACCACGCTTTTATTTTTAGTAATAATAATTCATACTAGCTGTACCCTGCAAACCATTGCATAGAGTTATATTCCCTATGTTTGATCAGTAGGCTAGGTTATTTTTGGTTTCGGACAGATCCGATTTTTTCTCATGATTTTTATTACTATTGTTTACGTTTGACGATTTTAAACTGGAATACTGTTGTATTAATTCTTTACTTAATAATTTATAATCGTCTATTGAATGCTCACCAGCCTCCAAGAATGTTTTTGTTATTTCATTTTAAGGTATTTAATGCATTTCCTTATCTACCTAAGTATAAATGCTATTTTTAACTCACCTCAGCAATGAAACTGTTGAACCGTGTGGTTACAATTTCTACATTTTCCCATTTATTTATAGCATTAAAGTCGTGATATAGTTGCATGAACATTTAGCATGGAATTTTTATCAGTTTATCTAAATATAGACATTTTGTAAGAAAAAGCCTTTTTTCATAAATATGTACATCATGAGTAGTAGTACAATCAAAAAGTTGTGTTGTTTTAATGGTAGAACTAGATAAGACTTACTTTCACAAAGTAATCAATTAACATTACAGTTAGTTTTATTGTTTATTATTTTTTATTACACGAAGCATGTCAGCGTCCCATCTGTTGACCGTGAAATACAAAAACAAAAACAAAAACGAGCAGATAAATGAATGTAAACAACCTACGTAAAACATTAACAAATAATCTAAGTTGGCAGCATTTGTAGCTGGACGTTGATCACATTGAACGTACAAGCGAAATTAAAACTAAACAAAATTCCCATTGCCCATTTTATAATTCCGTTTATGTCCGTGAGGAACTTTTCCCTATTACCTAACGCTTTCCCCTTTGATTTATGACCCCCCTCCCCACTCAAGTATTGATTTTTTACCATTCTTTATATATGCGTGTCAGCCACAATTGGCAACCCCCCCACACCCAAAGGCTTAATGTAATAAGTTAAGGATCCGTAAGTGATAATACATATTGGTATGATGGAGTCGTCCATTAACTACCTCAACACATTTCATACTTTTTAGAACCCCAACCCTCTCCCTTGTAAACAACTGTGTAACTTTTGATGACTTCCACCACCACCAACCCCCCGTTCTAGTAAAATAAATCATTTCCCCCCATTGCCCTATAAATACAAACTATTCATAAGAAAAATTTATACGAAAAATCCCCCCCCAAATATAACGTGAAATGATAACAAACGTCCACAATTCCGCCCCTAATTGTAATCAATGAAATCTAATCTAACTAGTATAACAAAATCAATGAGTCTACTTCCCCTATATAACGGGTTATAACAAAATGGAACCCATCTGCCCACACAAATATTATATAACACTATGCGGCTCTTTAATGAGTTTTGTTTTGCTCCCAATGAGCCAGCCTTTAAATTATTTATTAGTTTTATTCACAAAATTCTGATAACGCAACATCTGTATGGTTTACACTAGATTACAAAACACCCATGGGACTTTCACCGACCTATACAACTTTTACCCATCAGGAAATATCATACCCTTATCCCAAGATCATCGAAGTTGATTTAGCACATACACATGATGTTTGAGGGCAGTTATTTGGGACCCTAAGTAACAGCACATTCGGGGCCCTGAGCCGCCACTTGAAAATATTGGGTCCAAAGATATTTATGTCTTGATGGCCTTTTGACAATCACCAATATTCAAATCGTGCGTCGATTTTCAATTCATCTCATGCAGAAATGTAATTTGCACACATTTTTAAAATGTTCGATCATTCTATCAATGATTGAAATTAGACAAAATGCTTCGACAGGGAAGTTCAGGCCGTCGGCTAATTAAATCGTCTAAATAAGCTTGTTCCAAGCTCCAGCTTATGTATTGCTGAAAAAGTACAATCTGAAAAACAATGTACTGATTGGGTCGTCTCTCGTCATATAATTCACAAAACCATAACTAACAAACATTCAAGTGGTTAAGTGGCTACAGACCACCAAAATTACGATAATTCTTAATTATGAATTAAAATATGACAAATCCCTTGATTCCCTTCAATTTTTCATAGTGTTGATATTTTAAGCGGTGTTCTTCGGGAATCGACAGTAATTTTAACTCACTAGCGGTTTGGCAGGTAAGTGATGGTTTCAGTTTTTTGTATTACACAAATTTTATTTTATTTTTTGTCGGTTTTCTAATTGACGTTCAGTAGTATTCATTTAAGAACATCCGGCACCATTGATGTGTAAATTTTAGCAGCAAAAATGTTTTACCGATGTATATATAATACATATGTAGTACATTAGTAAACACAATTTAGTTCATGTATAAGTTGACATTTTCATTCTAGTTAATGGGACACGTGTGATTGTAAGCTAATGGGACAGAAAATAATGATAATAATAATAATATACTTTAAAAATAGCAGTAAGATTGACAGATGTTGGGACCAAAAAAACTGTTTATCGCTTTAAAATTTTGTAATGAAAGTACATGAAGGCTACTATCTATAATTTGGCCCTTGAATTGAATTGATTAAGTGTCATTAATGGATTTAGTTTCATTTGGTTTAGCCCCAATATGTTCGCATAGAAATACATGCACGGCCTTTCTTATTTGTTGGGCAAATAAGGGCGACCGCCCCCATTTTCTAAGGGAATGGGAGTTTTATTTTGACATAATCTGATACCAACTTTAAGTTTAACCTTATTTTTTTTTTTAAAGTAAATTTTTTCAACCATCAAGCTACTTTAAAGGCGTTTACTAGTTTTAGTAAGAAAAGCAAACAGCGAGTTTCACTTTCTGGTAACTCCACAGTTAAAATTACCTAATAGGGAAGTGTAGCCTTAGTTGCCTACTGGTCAGTGCCATAGGGGCTAAATTGACATAACAGTTAGCAAGAAGACCCCACCCATCATAGATTATTAGGACCCAAGATTCGCTAACAGAGATATTGACCGCGTTTTTTGCCTCGGGTCAAAAACGTTCCCTTTTTTTTTTAAGGGCGCTCAAGTATGCATTTAGAACCCCTGAAAAACATAATGGACAGAGATATCCCGTTTACATGTACAGACTCAAATATCAACCCCACACATTGTTTTTATCTGCCGTGGTGCTGCATGCGGGCATCCAACCAAAGGCGGTGTGTGTATCAGACCCGTTCATAGCTTTTAAGTGGCCCCGGCCAGAGATGATAATATATTTATATATAGGAGGCCTAAAGAATTTCAATACCTTTCTTTAGCACAAGACTTAATATGTCGTTGTACTCTCGAAAAGGGGGTCCAGGTTTGCCGATCCTTATGAGTGGCTATTTTGAGCACAATATTTCTTGGAACAGTGACATTAAATATATATTGGGACAGTGACATATTTAATATATTTTGGGACAGTGACATATTTATTATATCTTGGGACAGTGACATATTTAATATATTGTTACAACTTTAAAAAGTCTTGTTTATGGAATTAAAACAACACACAGGCTGGCGTGGGTTCCAAGAGTATTTACTAATATCTATCAACTTAAATAAACAACAACAACTGCAACATGGCCAATTTCTTCCGGTTTACGTCACTGCTTCTACTGCGTCATCGCGTTCACTAGGTAGGCTGTACGGTGCACTGAGAGGTCAACACTGCCCCCCTTAAATCTGTCCGTCCTGGACAGGTCAGTTCTCACAGCAGTATCTGTACAGTCTGTCCACATGAACCAGAGCTCTGTTCTCAGCGTGACCGTTGATGCTAGCTAGGAGCATGTCTTTTGTCAGGCTGTGGAGGTTGATTATCCCCGTGGTGGGGCGGGGAGGATCGTGTTCGTCCCCATAGAAATCTGGCTGTTCACCAGGTAGGTTTTTCGCAGGTGCGTTCGGGATACTGACCTCCTTGATGAGGCCCAACAAAATCAAGCTCTTGTTGTTGTAGAATAACATGACGATGGCGAAACACACGTTGTAGCAGTAATGAAATGTTTTGCGTTTGAGCCAGAGCTAGATGAATGTACACTGAACTGACCAGATTAAAGTTAATGGCCAGGTTCATCTCTGTCCTGCTTCGTTCGCCTCTGCTCCGATGCGCTCTGCTGGTCTCCTCGCTCATCTGAACCTTTCGTCTCCGCTCCTCCGGTGGCTCATATTGGTTCAAGGCGGCTCCTGGTGGCTTCCAATCAGAGTCATTACCTAATTTCGGTGGCTCTTCATGGGTCGTCAACTCACCAGGTGGCTTTTCATGGTCACCAGCTCCTCAGGGGCTCTTCATGGGTCACCAACGTCCCAGGTGGCTCATCACTGGTCATCAACGTCTCAGGTGGCTCATCACAGGTCACCAACGTCTCAGGTGGCTCATCACAGGTCACCAACGTCTCAGGTGGCTCTTCTTCATGGGTCACCAACGTCCCAGGTGGCTCATCACTGGTCACCAACGTCCCAGGTGGCTCATCACTGGTCACCAACGTCTCAGGTGGCTCATCACAGGTCACCAACGTCTCAGGTGGCTCTTCATGGGTCACCAACGTCCCAGGTGGCTCATCACTGGTCACCAACGTCCCAGGTGGCTCATCACTGGTCACCAACGTCTCAGGTGGCTCATCACAGGTCACCAACGTCTCAGGTGGCTCATCACAGGTCACCAACGTCTCAGGTGGCTCTTCATGGGTCACCAACGTCCCAGGTGGCTCATCACTGGTCACCAACGTCCCAGGTGGCTCATCACTGGTCACCAACGTCTCAGGTGGCCTATCACAGGTCACCAACGTCTCAGGTGGCTCATCACAGGTCACCAACGTCTCAGGTGGCTCTCTTCACGGGTCACCAAATCTTCTGTTATCGAAGCGCGGCAGATTGTGCACGAAATTAAGACCTGTAAGGGTCTTGCCGTTGCAGTGCCAAACGTTGGCACTAGCATCAGCTCCACAGTTGTGGATGTCCATGCATTCGTGGCCATTGTTTAGGTTGTGGTTCATTCTTCTGACGTTGTTTTTATCAGACTCTACTTAAGTTGTCCAGATATTCAAGGTAATCAGCTGCGGTTGCAACAAGCTTTCAGACATTCTGCAGACTGATCAATCTCACAGGGCTCAGATCGCTGGGCGGCTCTTCTGGATTAGTTCCTTCTCGTGTGCGCCACGTTTTGGATGACCACATCATCAGGTATCACGTCGTGGATGACCACATCCTTAGGTGCCACTTCATGGACGACCACATCCTCAGGTACCACTTCATGGATGACCACATCCTCAGGTACCACTTCCCTGATGACATCCTCAGATAAAACTGGCTGCATGTCTAAGTCAATGATTAACTTTGTCTGTCTCTGAGTCATGTTTTCTTTTGTTGTCGTTTCATTCACTACTTTCACTTTTGGTAATTCAATCTTTGCTTTCTCGGTTCTAGCGTTGGGATCTTCCTTCAGATCTCCTATTTCGTCTCTTAATGTTAAACGAAATTCTTCACTTCATTTCTTAACTGCCCGATTTTCGTGGTAAACGTGGCTCTCCGGGTCCATTCCCTCATCAATAAGAGCTTCATGAAGCCCATACAGTTGTTGTTTGTTGCCGCTTGCCAGTCCCTTTCTTCTAATTCTTCCTTTAACTCTCTAACTAAAAGTTCGTTTAATTTCACGAACATTGTAAGACTGTCCTAATTTTTGGACACCGTTATAACTCTTTAAAATTATGTTTATAAAATCAAAACATAACACAGGCCGGCGTTGGTTCCAAGAGTATTTACTAATATATATAAAAACAACAACAACGGCAACATGACCACACTCTTGCCGGCTTCTTACGTCACTGTCTCTACTGCGTCATCGCGTTCACTCCGTAGACTGTATGGTGCGCACCGAGAGGGTCAACAATATGTTGGAACAGTGACATATTGTATTTAATATATCTTGGGACAGTGACATATTTAATATATCGGGACAGTGACATATTTTGTTAGGGCCAAGTAGAATCTATACAAGAAAAAAATACTTCCACACCTTGACAACAGTTTTGTTAGGGAAAATAAAGGCAGCCAGGCATTGTACATATTTTTCACAAACGCTTAGAATAGCCATGGGTAAAGAAATAGATGAAGTCTATTTCCTCTTGACCCCGATAGTTTGTATAAACTTTAAAAGGGATTTTTTTCTTTAAATCATCCCCAGACAGCTACAGTTAACTGACCATTTCAATTCAATTATACCTCTTCCTCTCCCATTCTTTCTTCTATAACACAACGTACAGTATATATATATATATATATATATATATATATATATATATATATGAAAGGGGGGTATTACAAAGACATTATTTTATTGGTTAATAATCTAATAAAGTAGCGAAGCAACTTACCTATACAAATATAATATATATATAATTTACCTAAGTTATACAAATATAAAATGGCGAGTCACTACATCGTGATTTTCGTTATTTCTGTATTTTTATGCTTTTGTTAACAATGTATGCATTACTCTGATATTCTAAATAGTATTTATAATATCACCTGTCGTACGATGTGAATTGCCCAACGATACCAGCGACCAGGTACAGTGACAAGGTACCAGCGACGAGGTACGAGTGACCAGGTACCAGCGACCAGGTACGAGGATCGAGTACCAGTGACCAGGTACGAGTGACCAGGTACGAGTGATAAGGTACCAGCGACCAGGTACGAGTGACCAGGTACCAGCGACCAGGTACGATTGACCAGGCATGAGTGACCAGGTTTCAGTGACCAGATAATTACGTATCAGCACTGTCACATTATGTGTTTTTGGATTAAATCTAAGCCCTCCCTTGCACCTCCTTATCCCCCCAGGTTGCGTCACCGACTCATAGGGAGATAACAAATGGGATAGTCAAACGCTTTGGTCTTCCCATGTGTTCGAACTGTGGTCGACAATCGTCTAGCGCCAGGGGAATTAACCCACTTAGCACATCTGCGGACGTCAATTGGGAAAGATCAAAGTAGACAGGGGGAGGGAATCGGTACCCTTATCAGTCTGAAATGGGAGAGATGTGGGCACTCTGTCCATTTATCACCCCCACGCTTTAAGGTCACAACTGGCCAAACGTGATGAGTGTGGCCTATAATGGTCGCCTCCACTGGTCAGCGAAGCGGAAGTCTGGGCAAGCATGAATCGCAAGATTGAAGCGATGTACATGGTTCGAGACTTGGGTCAGTTTTGAGGCAGTGGGTAAGAGAGGAGAGAGTTGAGCTCGGACTTCGAGATAGTCGGGTCAACGTGACCTTGCGGTGGTAAGACAGGTTGATCTTTGTTTGGGCCGGTGTGAGTAACCATGATATAGGCAACGGACTCAGCCCTTGTACAGCTAAGAGGTCGTGCGCTAATGGCATGCGGGCCTCATATTTATTAGGTGGAATTAGGCAGACCAGGTGCATGTAGACGCTTGGACGGTTCCTTAAGGCAGGGATGTCAAATGTGATGGATACCTCATGTTGAGCATCTAAGTCCTCAGTTCTTCTTAGAGCTACTAGCCACCGATACGACCATTCGGTCTTTCTGTATTGTAGATGTATAATGTATTTATTGTTAAGGTAGCCGATAAAGCTACTTGCTCTTTTAGGGTACAATGTTTGTCCTTTGATGTAAATAAATATTTGTTGCATTTACAATTGTTGTGTACTCATTTCCTTACTATGTTGTGTGCCTCCTGTAAAACCCCGTGGCTGGGAAAAGTACAATTACTAGCCCAAACACAGTAGGTGATCATACTCTATAGACAACAAGCCCAAGGACTGAGCAAAGACCCATTGACAAGCACCATTCTATGTAGTGTTACTTCATTTATTTTTATTGTCGGAAATAAATGCTAAAGTTGCTGGAGCTTTTCTCAATGAAATATAGTGACTATGGTTTATGGCTGATCGTCATGTTATGTCTATCAAAGCCAGCCATATTAATTGACATCATTAGGCTAAACCCATTTATTATACACACATACCTGGTAACTTTGAAATGATGATTGTAATAATTGTAGTGCATGTTCATTAAATACTAATTAAACTATAAATATAAAATTTAGAAAACAAGAAAATGTTGATATGTATTTTTTTAAGTAGATATGTAGTTTTTAAAGTATAAAATAAGTATATAGTATTGATAAAAATATAGATATACAGCAAAACAAACAACAACATTGAAGCAGTAAGTTGCAATGCAATATTTTTTTTTAATTTATGTTCCTTCTCAATGATCTTAAGCATTCATTTACCGATTCCTATAGGTCCAGTAGCAATTTGAATAAGGGTGGTAAGCCAGTCACTTTTTTCTTGAGTGAGTTCTTTTCCAGATAAAAGAAGTGGAGCTATTTGGAAAATAGTTTCGAACCAACCACTTTCTTCTTGAGTGAGTTCTCTGTTTCCAGATAAAAGACCTCCTGCTATTTGAAGAATAGTTTCGAACCAACCACTTTCTTCTGAGTGAGTTCTTTTTTTCCAGATAAAAAGACCTCCAGCTATTTGGAGAATAGTTTCGAACCAACCACTTTCTTCTTGAGTGAGTTCTCTTTTCCAGATAAAAGACCTCCAGCTATTTGGAGAATAGTTTCTGAATCAATCACTTTCTTCTTGAGTGAGTTGTCTTTTTCCAGATAAAGACCTCCTGCTATTTGGAGAATAGTTTGAATCAATCACTTTCTTCTTGAGTGAGTTCTCTTTTTCCAGATAAAACACCTTCAGCTATTTGGAGAACAGTTTCGAACCAACCACTTTCTTTTCTGAGTGAGTTGTCTTTCTGATAAAAGACCTCCTGCTATTTGGAGAACAGTTTCGAACCAACCACTTTCTTCTTGAGTGAGTTGTCTTTTTCCTACTTGACTAATTTCAACTACGTGCAAAATAGTGTCGAGCCAGCCACTTACTTGTTGATTGAGTTCTCTTTTTCAGTGATAGTATCAACCTAGATAAAAATCCAATATATATAAGTTTTCAACTCGAAATCACGTATTATTATCTCATACTCATTCAATTTTTTAGATAGATCCCATGCTTTTAACTCTCAGCAACTATTTGTCGACTTTTAAAACACTAACTCCAAACTGAAAGCCTTGTAGCACTATCAACAAATAGAAGTATAACGTGCATTTTAGCTTTATTGCTTATAATAAAAATGTAACATTATAAATAAAATAGAGATTAATACGCAAATACAACATGCACAAATATTTTAAAAGGTTTAAAATACGCTTTTTTTTAATTTATTAAACCAAAATATAATTAGAAACTATAAATATGTATAGAGAACATAATGCTAAAAAAATTACATCGCCAATATTGATTATAATTTTCATCCATTATTCTTGTAATTAATCAATGAAAGTAGTTTAAGGACTAACTATTACCAGCATATTTTGTTTAATATAATGGTGAATAGATTTATAAGACATACAAAGTCTTTTATAATAATACTAGTTATCAAAGGCCCGGTACCCGGACCGGCGAGTAGGCACATAGTTGGAGTTGAAATTGGTGATATATATTTTAGCTCGTTAACAATCAGTCTATATACTTGCAGTGGCCCCAAGGACATGAACAGATTATTGTAGCCAAAATACATTTGAGAATAGGGACACCTAATAATACATCAAATAAAGTTCATATGTTAAATAGTTCCTCCCAAAGAAAATAATCCTCACTATGGGTAAACATAAACAACAACTCTTAAAATCATATTCCTTCATAATATTTTAATGGACTCCTTTCCAAACAGTTATTCATTTAATGTTTTATGATGTTCAACATGGCGTATTTAAAAAAAAGAGAGACGTGAGTGAGTGCTTGTGTTAAGCAAAACGCTACATGTTTATCAGGTGGTTTATTTACTGTTATACACATTGTAGCATAGAAAAATTAACTAAAAAAAATTGCCGACCCGGCAGTGCAGAACCTAGGGATTTAGGGGCCCGGTGGGCTTGGCCTCTTTGGGGGCTGCCCCTGCATTTTGACATGAGATACATTTTTGACGCTTCTCAAGCTTGGTCCCGAGAAGAAAGAATCGTTGTTTAGCTTTTAGCTGACCTTCAATTAAAAACATAGTATTTCATCAATGCAGTTCAGGCCGCAGACGCAGAAAACATTAGGCCTCTTAAAAAAGAAAGACATATCAAAGCTTTCAACATTATAGTTCTGTGAAGCCAATGCCGAACCAAGGGATTTTAGGCATCTTTGGGAGCCACTACATTTTGACATGAGATAAAGTACTTAATATTTAGTTTATAAAATATTTTGGGGGCCCTCCTCAAACTGGGCCCCCTCCATACACCCTCTGTGTGAAGCCCCCATCATAAATGGGTTAGTTTGCATTGTAAACATTGTGTACGGCGCTACTCAAACTCAACCCTTATTCAATTATTCGTGACGTAATAGTCAAAAAATTAAAAAGAAATGTGACGTATTATAGGTTAATAATAAAGGGAAATAATTGTACATTAGAAATAGACATATTTTAGAAATAATAACAATTTAAACAATATAAATATTACATAATATTTGGGTATCCATAATTTTGGTTTAAAATTGAGATTGTGAAACATAACACAGAATATTAATTGAACGATTTCTGTTAATATTTCTTTTATTATCGCTTCTCATTTAATAACAAATTGAACACCATAGATTTATTACGTTACTGTGAGATATAAATAAGCCTTCCTGGTCTGAGAGACGTGTTGCGAATCCAGAGGGATGGATCATAGGGGTTCTCTAGTCAGGAAAAAACCCCATTACTTGCGAGGGTTGTGGTACTGTGGTCAATGAGGACTATCCGAGACCGCAGTATTCACAGCTGGCGGTGGTGACGGATGTGGTCAGCACACAACACCCTTCCACTCCGTCCCACTCAAGCACACCTGCGCAGCTTGCCATTTCCGGCTGAGGGTACAGGCACACTACACCCTCCCCTCTGTCCGAGTGGCAGGAAAAACCCCCTTTCCTTGCCATTCTGGCCGACCGGCAGTACACGCACCCTGCTGGTCTGGCCGGTTTGGCAAGGATTAAAACCCATCTTTCTGCCATCCTGGCAGATGATAGCGGGCACACTCACCCCGCCGCTCTGTAGGCATGGCAGACGTGCATCAACGCCGCCAACAATGTTGGTGTGGTAGGCACACTACACCCTACCATGCTGGCAATGGCGGCGTTAAAAAAAAATATTTTGGCATGATTTTGTGTTACTTCTCCTAAGATTGCTTAATTACCCTTTGGTAATAATTGAGGCGGTCGAAAACAGTATTACATTGTGATTGCCAATTGGCATTCATGATCTTACCTGTTACCTGCCGTATGTTAGTGTACGGTGTTTAGTCACTTCGGCACTAAACATATGGCTGGTCCAATGTCAATTCTGGCAGCCATGTTGGAGATTATTCTTACTCGGCTGGCCAGTTGGTAGCCGTATCATGCATGTTAAGAAAAAAAAACAGTAAATGTTTCTGCCATCTTTGAATTGTTTATGCCGCCAAGTTGAATGACAGACGGAAGTCGCGATGACAGACGGAAACCGAAACATATGATGTAAAATTTGTATTATAGATTATTTTGAATTATAAAATGCACTCTTCTTTTTGACATCAACATTTTGAATAAGATATACGCTAACGTACTTTAATAAAAAGAAATAAATATAACAGATTTTATTTTATTTCAATATCATATCCAACATTGTCATCAACTTTCTAAATAGCACATAACCATTACAAATCGTACACTCTTCATCATCCGGCCATTGTCATTATAATAATGGAATGTAGAGCAAGATTATGGAGAATTACTTTTTTGTTTAATTATAAAGCATATTAATTTTTTTTTTAATTAGGGATTGAAAATTTTTTTTAAAAAGAAGATAAACGCAAATACAGAAATAAAACTTGCAGATGTAATCAAATGACATCAGAAGATCGCAATAACAAAACTAACTGGCCGGATTGATAAGAGTATTACACTTTTAAAAAAAAATGTTACTGATGTAATGCAAAGCAACTTCATGCAGGTGGACACCACTAACATCTTTACACACAGGTAGAAACATGAGGTACACAAGTTGTAATGTGTTGTCGGGCTAGCGTTGGGACCACACTAACCTAACTTTATCGCACTAACCTTGTTGTAGTATCACAGATCGCAGATATTTGCGATAGTAAAAAAAAAAAAAGTTTTTGTGGTTGTGTTGTTGTTTTGGTTTGCTAACAATTGATCTCTTAATAATATTAGACGTCTGATTTGAAGATATTAAAATCATTAACTCGTTCAGTGCTTACCGGCATATGCTACTTGATACATATGTATGTATGTATGTATGTGTGTGTGTGTGTGTATATATATATATGTGTATACATACTTTTTTTTAATCGGTTAAATAGTTTCAATAATTTTATATAAATCAGCATTTCACAAGTATTTGAGACAAAAGCGTTAAAATTGATTCATGCTTTTTAGTTGCGTTATTTTTTTGCTGTTGTATACAGTGGCGCAACCAGCAAAAAATGCTTGGGGGGGGGCCTCACATATAGAAAAATAAATGCTGGGGGGGGCGCACATATAGAAAAAAGACAGTTTGATAGTCTTTTTAGTAACTTTATATAGTAAAATATGTATTGATGATTTGGTCTGGGGGGGGAGGACCTCAAGCCCCCCCCCTGGTTGCGCCACTGGTTGTATATATTTATTCAAGGTGTGTACGGTCTTCGTGCCAGTGGTATATATGCCTACCTTTAAGGTTGGATGCAGGTATGAAATACTCACCTTTAGATCTCTGTGCACGATGCCGTGTTGGTGACAATAGTTTACACTTTCTAAAATCTGCTGCATGCAGTGACTGAAAAAATAGCCAGACATTGACAAGATAAACCAAACAGGCAGCAGGAATAATGTTTATTTTATTAACAAACAAAAACGTACAAGCGTTATGTGAAAAAAAAATGAAGAAGCAGCAGCAGTTAGCACGTGTTGTTGGTCAATCAGACAAGTCAGCGTGTTCTGGATGCGAGATGGGCAAGAGAGTTAATTAAATAAAGACACTCCACATGGAAAGAACATACCCCATTCAGTTGTATTGCGTATGTTATTTTAAAAAAATACTTTAAGTTAGTACCAGACTCTGGATAAGGCATACAAGCGGAAAGGACGGTGGCGCAAAGCTACGAATGTTGATAAATCGATAAGTGGAATCTTCCCACTAGTCAGAAGACCTAAAATTTAATTTGGTACTCGTTTAATGATCGCTTGTTTCTCTTCGATGTCGTTAGAACAATAAATAGATTGTTTTCAAAGCTGCCCTACTTCAGAGTTGTAACTAGTCAGACCTGAAATATCAAAATGAGGATCGCGATAAATTAGATAGAGTGTATGCTAACCACTACTTTGTTTTGTTTTCAAATTCCATGTAAGTATATGCCATGCCGTACTACGGTTCAAAGGGGTGCAAAACTACCGGGTGGCAGCCCTGACAGGGACGGCTAAATCTTACTATAGTATTACAAAAAAATAAATAAAAGTTAAATCGAGAGAAGGGGGAGGGGCGGTAAAATACTGTTTGCACCGGAGCGACGGATAGGCACTGAATACACGCTACCAACTACTTCTGTAACAATGTTACTCAGAATACAGTGGGTATTCGGTTAACGAACTGTTCGGACAGCGAACAAATCGGACAACGAACACTTTCAGGAAAGATTTTTGTGTTCGGACAACGAACAAAATTCGGATAACGAACAAAAACTAATTCTAACGAAAACGTCTCGGCTCTCGAAACACCCGACATCAGTCCTCAATTTGCCCTGAAAATGGATGTGCGCGTGCGCTGACACGTCATCATTCATACTACGTAGCAGTGAGGCAGATACGACGCGTAGGGTAGTGTGCGACGATACATTGTCAATAGTGTACCATACATGTGTAGTTAGTTTATGTCCTTGTGGTTTTCGTATGTGCTTCTCTAAACACCTTATGAAAAAACCCTGAAAATTTGAAAATATTATGGGACCTGAAAAGAGTGGAGTGTCAAGAACTGTGCTCACCATAAAAAACAAGCAAGAGATTATAAGTTATAACTAAAGTAGAGAGTGGACAAATAATGACTGATGTTACCAGGCAGTACGGCTTGAACAGGTCTACTGTAGGCACAATCCTAGCTAAAAAGATATCATCAAGAAGACTCAAGCCGCTAAAGGAGTAACGAAAATAACATCTGAGAAGCAAAAAAGTGTCATCCATGATAAAATCGAGAGTTTGCTTTTAGTTTGGATAAATGAACGGGAGGTGAAAAGAGATGTAACTAGAATGGCCATCATTCAAAAGAAGGCTGGAGAAATTTTTGAGAAATTGAAAGAACAAACTCCAGGATCGTCCTCCGAAAATCTAGAATTCAAGGCTACCACTGGGCTGGTTTACAAGATTTAAAAGGAGATCTGGCATTATACAAGCTGATGTCAATAGGGTTGCAGATCTTCACAACGACATTGCTATCAATCATTTCCTGAAAGTCCTGAAGGAGAGAGAAAAACAATCGACATTGGACATGTTTTTTAATGCCCAAAGAAAGGAATTGAACAGATTAATGAGCAAGACTATATGTATGTATCATATTTGTAATAAATAAACTTACTAAGAAATTATTCTTGTACATGACATTTTTTTTTAATTTAATTTTTAGGATCTTTAGAACGAATTAATCGAATTCCCATTAACATATATGGTAAATCGATGATCGGTTAACGAACGATTCGGATAGCGAACATAATTGTGGAACGGATTAAGTTCGTTAACCGAATACCCACTGTATTGAAATGAAAGAAACAAAATCATGTGAAACTTGCTAGGTGGTGGATGACGCTGTCATTAAGTCCCATAGTCGGTATTGACAGTAGACTACCCACCGAAGAAATAGAATCGTCCCCGAAGTGTTTAGTTTGTCTAGTTTTGAGAAAGTTGAACAGAAAATACGCTATTACAAGAATATAAAAATAAATCAAAATGTTTGATATTGGGGGATATCACAGGGTCAGTGTTTACTGGGGGGGGGGGATATCATGAGGTCAGTGTTTACCAAGGGATGTCATGAGCTCAGTGTTTACCGGGGGATATCATGAGGTCAGTGTTTACCAAGGGATGTCATGAGCTCAGTGTTTACCGGGGGATGTCATGAGGTCAGTGTTTACCAAGGGATGTCATGAGTTCAGTGTTTACCGGGGGATGTCATGAGGTCAGTGTTTACCAAGGGATGTCATGAGGTCAGTGTTTACCAAGGGATGTCATGAGGTCAGTGTACTAATTATTTTTGTGTGGCATGCCCCATCTTAGTCTTTCTATAATGTGTAGACCCACCCACCCCAAAAATTATATCATTAAATTGCCGAATGTCATCATTACTGAAATGGATATCACTATGGAAACCTGGGATATACCAACACTATCATCATTATGAAACAACGTGTTTTACAAAATTATCATTAATATGGACATGAAGCTGAGTATTACAAAGCTGTCAGCATTAAGGAAATGAAACTATGGGTATTCTAAAATTAATGTGGAATGATATATCTAACAATGGAGTGTGGGCAAATGTCAACAGCCTCCCCGGAGACACACGAGCCCCTACGAGGGTTGGAAAAACGTGGCCAAAACCAGAAGGAAAACAACGGTCAGAGAATTGCGGGTCAAGTGTTCCACCGCCGAATTAATAACAAGAGACTGGACATAAAGTCGTTTTACCTTGGCTCCAATAAGTGTCTCCCAAGGGCCAATATTAAACTAATTAGAAATAAAATTGGCTCATTTTAACAACAGATTCAAAGTTATACTTTTAGACTATTTAATGTTCCATGATTCTTTAAACACGTCAAATGTTAAAAGAAATTAGTTGAGAGTATTTTAATAATGACTAATGATTTCATTCTTTCTTTAAATTATCACGCTTTCTTTACTTCATCAAAACATATTCATTTCCTCGTTTGAACAAATCGAGTCTCGAGTGGATCCTAATGACGTAATGCATCGAAAAAAAAACGAATTAGAATTGTTCCATCGTAAAAAAAACTGTCAGTGGCTAAACGACTAATTGCCAGGGTGTTAAGAGTTCACATTTCTAATGAGGAGGTAACAGACGATGTAAATGTCGTCTATGTTGATAATGTAATCTATAATGTAAATGTGTTGTTGTTTTTTGTTTGTGTAAATCTAATGGCTAGTAAAGTTCCCTTAGCCCTGTCGGGCCATCGGGGCAGATGAAGTGTAGAACTCATCTGTTTCTATAACCTCAGCATATAAAGGGATTGTGTGGTTAGCACAATGCCCAGCCGCCTTTACTTCCCCAACTTAAAGTCAGGTACCCATTCAAAGCTGGGTGGACTTGTGGGACGACTTTGCACCGAATATCACCTGGAAAAATTCTGGACCTCACCGATACTCTCAGGTCGACAGTCGAGTATCTACACCACTCAGCCATCCGTCCCACTCTAATGGCTAGCGTGAGGTTATAAAGAGGGGAAAAAAGTGTGCCATAAAAACAAAGTATGGCATGGTAGAAACCAATTCAAAGAAATCATTCAATGTTTGCAATGATTTGATGCAATCGTTAATAAGATACACGCAAAATATACATTTTAGCTAATGCGCATTAGCAGCTTTGAATTCTTCAAAGCAGTTCTACTGCGAGGAAATCATCAACCAGTTACATATACAACCTAGTATGTTACTAGAATCATGTGTTGATGACTTTTATACTGAGGGGCGGAAATAATTAGACAGGAGAGAGAATATTGACTTGAGCAGGTACCAGAGGTTCTCAAAATGAAACTGTTACATGATAAGATCTGTCAGTACGTCAATGCGCTAATAGAACGGGAAAAGCTGTGGCGAATAATCAACTTATACGATGGAGAAACTCAATAAAGAAAGGGGGGAGGGGGAGGAGTCCGTTGAATAAAGTGCGCATTGGCTGCGTGATGATATATGGTAATTTATTTTCTTCCGCTAATCTCTAAAATCTCCACCCAACACCTGAATAGAGGAACAGCTTCGAGATATCAGAAGGATTCATTGTATCATGTGGCAAGCGGGCCTGTTTTGTTTCATCCTGAACGAGAGAAGGGCGAGTGAGAAAAATGAACATTTTCTACCGCAAAGTTTGTTGTTGTTGTTTTTTTAAAAGAGAGAAAATAAAAACAAAAAATGGGGAGATAATTGTTATTTTTTCTCTGTTCATTGCAGTTTGAAGTGCAGCGAGAAGGGAGATAAGGCATTTTCTTTAAAGAAGAAAATAAGGAATGTATAAATAAATGACATGGTAAATATTTTCAAGCCAGGAATAAATAATGTTATTTATCTACAAACAAGCGACGCACAGTTTTACTTTAATATCTAAATCGTCAGTAAAAAAAAAAAACTCCAGGTTTAACGTTATTTGTTGTGCTAATAATTGTCTTCTATTACAAGTTAACATTAGAGTTAATTTCTGTGCGTGTATCCAAAAGTAAGTTCAAAGACTACAACTGCCTAAATAGAATAACTTCGTGTCGCCCAGCATTATACTAGTATAAAGAACTACAAATGCGCTCCTCTTCTAAATGTGCATGTACACTTAAGTTTCAAAATGATAAATAGCCAATCGCAGTGAGCGCTGGTGCTAGAAAATGAATAGAAGTTCGGTCCGTGTTAGATAAAATTGCAGCAATTGTGACTTCATAAAAGCCAGAGACGCGAACATATTACAAATCATTAACAGACACAGAGAGAGAGAGAGAGAGAGAGAGAGAGAGAGAGAAGAGAGAGAGAGAGAGAGAAAGAGAGAGCGAGAGATGAAATAGTCTAGATCCGTTTACATTAAGTCTTCATTGTAATAAGACCAGGGTGGGCTGTTGGCCAATACCATTTTACTTAGCAGACTGGAATCTAGGTGGTCAAGTTGTCCGTGTAATCATCTCACTTTACAATTCGAGCTCCATAAATAATTCATTCAGTGAACAGGGCCCACGTGACTCATAAGTCAGTTATCTATAGAGATGTGAAGCTCACAAGAGATCGTGCATTCAGAATGTCCCCCAATTTAGGATTGATCTTTATTTGAATTCTAAAAAGAGATCAAGTCTACAATGTTGATGAAGTTTGGATAAAATACAAGTCAAGAGGAGACAAGTATGAAAAAGTGAATTTATTTTTAGTCTATTATGTATGTCCACGTCTCTGACTGTCTGGTGCCCTTTCAGCAGTATTAATGTGGTGGATGACGCTGTCATTAAGTCCCATAGTCGGTATTGACAGTAGACTACCCACCGAAGAAATAGAATCGTCCCCGAAGTGTTTAGTTTGTCTAGTTTTGAGAAAGTTGAACAGAAAATACGCTATTACAAGAATATAAAAATAAATCAAAATGTTTGATATTGGGGGATATCACAGGGTCAGTGTTTACTGGGGGGGGGATATCATGAGGTCAGTGTTTACCAAGGGATGTCATGAGCTCAGTGTTTACCGGGGGATATCATGAGGTCAGTGTTTACCAAGGGATGTCATGAGCTCAGTGTTTACCGGGGGATGTCATGAGGTCAGTGTTTACCAAGGGATGTCATGAGTTCAGTGTTTACCGGGGGATGTCATGAGGTCAGTGTTTACCAAGGGATGTCATGAGGTCAGTGTTTACCAAGGGATGTCATGAGGTCAGTGTACTAATTATTTTTGTGTGGCATGCCCCATCTTAGTCTTTCTATAATGTGTAGACCCACCCACCCCAAAAATTATATCATTAAATTGCCGAATGTCATCATTACTGAAATGGATATCACTATGGAAACCTGGGATATACCAACACTATCATCATTATGAAACAACGTGTTTTACAAAATTATCATTAATATGGACATGAAGCTGAGTATTACAAAGCTGTCAGCATTAAGGAAATGAAACTATGGGTATTCTAAAATTAATGTGGAATGATATATCTAACAATGGAGTGTGGGCAAATGTCAACAGCCTCCCCGGAGACACACGAGCCCCTACGAGGGTTGGAAAAACGTGGCCAAAACCAGAAGGAAAACAACGGTCAGAGAATTGCGGGTCAAGTGTTCCACCGCTGAATTAATAACAAGAGACTGGACATAAAGTCGTTTTACCTTGGCTCCAATAAGTGTCTCCCAAGGGCCAATATTAAACTAATTAGAAATAAAATTGGCTCATTTTAACAACAGATTCAAAGTTATACTTTTAGACTATTTAATGTTCCATGATTCTTTAAACACGTCAAAAGTTAAAAGAAATTAGTTGAAAGTATTTTAATAATGACTAATGATTTCATTCTTTCTTTAAATTATCACGCTTTCTTTACTTCATCAAAACATATTCATTTCCTCGTTTGAACAAATCGAGTCTCGAGTGGATCCTAATGACGTAATGCATCGAAAAAAAAACGAATTAGAATTGTTCCATCGTAAAAAAAACTGTCAGTGGCTAAACGACTAATTGCCAGGGTGTTAAGAGTTCACATTTCTAATGAGGAGGTAACATACGATGTAAATGTCGTCTATGTTGATAATGTAATCTATAATGTAAATGTGTTGTTGTTTTTTGTTTGTGTAAATCTAATGGCTAGTAAAGTTCCCTTAGCCCTGTCGGGCCATCGGGGCAGATGAAGTGTAGAACTCATCTGTTTCTATAACCTCAGCATATAAAGGGATTGTGTGGTTAGCACAATGCCCAGCCGCCTTTACTTCCCCAACTTAAAGTCAGGTACCCATTCAAAGCTGGGTGGACTTGTGGGACGACTTTGCACCGAATATCACCTGGAAAAATTCTGGACCTCACCGATACTCTCAGGTCGACAGTCGAGTATCTACACCACTCAGCCATCCGTCCCACTCTAATGGCTAGCGTGAGGTTATAAAGAGGGGAAAAAAGTGTGCCATAAAAACAAAGTATGGCATGGTAGAAACCAATTCAAAGAAATCATTCAATGTTTGCAATGATTTGATGCAATCGTTAATAAGATACACGCAAAATATACATTTTAGCTAATGCGCATTAGCAGCTTTGAATTCTTCAAAGCAGTTCTACTGCGAGGAAATCATCAACCAGTTACATATACAACCTAGTATGTTACTAGAATCATGTGTTGATGACTTTTATACTGAGGGGCGGAAATAATTAGACAGGAGAGAGAATATTGACTTGAGCAGGTACCAGAGGTTCTCAAAATGAAACTGTTACATGATAAGATCTGTCAGTACGTCAATGCGCTAATAGAACGGGAAAAGCTGTGGCGAATAATCAACTTATACGATGGAGAAACTCAATAAAGAAAGGGGGGAGGGGGAGGAGTCCGTTGAATAAAGTGCGCATTGGCTGCGTGATGATATATGGTAATTTATTTTCTTCCGCTAATCTCTAAAATCTCCACCCAACACCTGAATAGAGGAACAGCTTCGAGATATCAGAAGGATTCATTGTATCATGTGGCAAGCGGGCCTGTTTTGTTTCATCCTGAACGAGAGAAGGGCGAGTGAGAAAAATGAACATTTTCTACCGCAAAGTTTGTTGTTGTTGTTGTTTTTTTAAAAGAGAGAAAATAAAAACAAAAAATGGGGAGATAATTGTTATTTTTTCTCTGTTCATTGCAGTTTGAAGTGCAGCGAGAAGGGAGATAAGGCATTTTCTTTAAAGAAGAAAATAAGGAATGTATAAATAAATGACATGGTAAATATTTTCAAGCCAGGAATAAATAATGTTATTTATCTACAAACAAGCGACGCACAGTTTTACTTTAATATCTAAATCGTCAGTAAAAAAAAAAAACTCCAGGTTTAACGTTATTTGTTGTGCTAATAATTGTCTTCTATTACAAGTTAACATTAGAGTTAATTTCTGTGCGTGTATCCAAAAGTAAGTTCAAAGACTACAACTGCCTAAATAGAATAACTTCGTGTCGCCCAGCATTATACTAGTATAAAGAACTACAAATGCGCTCCTCTTCTAAATGTGCATGTACACTTAAGTTTCAAAATGATAAATAGCCAATCGCAGTGAGCGCTGGTGCTAGAAAATGAATAGAAGTTCGGTCCGTGTTAGATAAAATTGCAGCAATTGTGACTTCATAAAAGCCAGAGACGCGAACATATTACAAATCATTAACAGACACAGAGAGAGAGAGAGAGAGAGAGAGAGAGAGAGAGAGAGAGAGAAGAGAGAGAGAGAGAGAGAAAGAGAGAGCGAGAGATGAAATAGTCTAGATCCGTTTACATTAAGTCTTCATTGTAATAAGACCAGGGTGGGCTGTTGGCCAATACCATTTTACTTAGCAGACTGGAATCTAGGTGGTCAAGTTGTCCGTGTAATCATCTCACTTTACAATTCGAGCTCCATAAATAATTCATTCAGTGAACAGGGCCCACGTGACTCATAAGTCAGTTATCTATAGAGATGTGAAGCTCACAAGAGATCGTGCATTCAGAATGTCCCCCAATTTAGGATTGATCTTTATTTGAATTCTAAAAAGAGATCAAGTCTACAATGTTGATGAAGTTTGGATAAAATACAAGTCAAGAGGAGACAAGTATGAAAAAGTGAATTTATTTTTAGTCTATTATGTATGTCCACGTCTCTGACTGTCTGGTGCCCTTTCAGCAGTATTAATGTGATTGGTCAATACAAAAATGGTCAGTATTAATGTCAGTAGTCAATAAATAAAATTAACAGTATTCATGTCATTGGTCACTAAATAAAATGGTCAGTATTCACGTAGTTGGTCAATAAATAAAATGGTCAGTAATGTCATTGGTCAATTAATAAAACGGCCCGTAATGTCATAGGTCAATAAATAAAATGGTCAGTATTTATGTGAATGGTCAATAAATAGAATGGTCAGAATAAATGTCATATGTCAATATGTAAAATTGTCAGTATTAATGTCAATGGTAAATAAATAAAATGGTATGTCCAATAAAGTGGCGCTGTGTTTTTGTCGTGTTTTGTTTATACGAAACGTTGGTTTACGATTTGCTTCATCTGGTCAACCATGTGTTCTTTATAAACCAGGAAAGAGTCATACGTCTAGTAAGTAGTAACCTACGTGGATCAATGCATCGCGATAGGCCAATGTATCTGAAACTGTGTGGCGATCGGGAATGTCTTTGTATAGTGCCAACACTAGTCATAGAATAAAAATTACAATATAAAAAAATATTTTATAAAAAAAAACAATGTTTTTCTTGCGTACTAAAAAGCAGAAAATAATTTCTAAATAAATTGGTCACATAGTAATAGGCTTTATAAGAGCTTCTGATTTTTATAAAAATGAAAAACGTTGGGCGCATGTTTTATATTATGTGAATGTTTGTATTACAGTATTAGAATCATCAAATGTTAACAATTAAAGTAAAATTAATTCTAGTGTTGTATAACCTAAACTCGTGATATAGAATGGAATACTTATAAAGTCAATTGAATCAATATATTAATATAGTGTCAATAGTGAAATTATTTTAAACAGGTTTTCATTTATATAAATTAGAGTAAGTTATAAGGGTTTGGGTGTTTGTGTTCATGCGCCCAACGTTTTTCGTTTTTATAAAAATCAGAAGCTCACCATTATTTACTGCCAAGCCCTTCAATTCTTTAAAATACAAACTATTAACTGAATCATTATTAAATGAATCTTTATTAAATGAATCATTATTAAATGAATCGTTATTAAATGAATCAACATCACTGGCAGTTCTGACTTGGCAAAGTAATTATTATATGTCTATTCCCAAACACACTTTCATAACAGGTTAAGGTTCACATCTTTTTTGTTTTCAACAAAGGACAAAATTGAGCTGCTGCCTGATTTAAAATAGGCCACATCTAGGCCATACAACCACTGTGTGATTTAAAATAGGCCACATCTAGGCCATACAACCACTGTGTGATTTAAAATAGGCCACATCTAGGCCATACAACCACTGTGTGATTTAAAATAGGCCACATCTAGGCCATATTACTACTATTGATTTAAAATAGGCCACATCTAGGCCATACAACCACTGTGTGATTTAAAATAGGCCCACATCTAGGCCATACAACCACTGTGTGATTTAAAATAGGCCCACATCTAGGCCATACAACCTCCCCATCCGTTCCTAACCAATTATTGAGCACCAGTCAGCCCCTCTTATGTTCTTAAAGATTTTGTATAAAAAACATTTCTCGCAGTACATGAATTTTTTCCGATGATGAGCCAGGGAAACAGTCAGTTATTTTAATGACCTCTCCAGAAACTTATTTCCGGTCTGGCAGTGAAGTACCGAAACAAGGTTAGAGATAAAGTATTGTAGCCATGTGAGGCATTCTAATTTGAAAAAAGCTGGGCTAAATATTTTAAATCTGTTCATTAACTTTTCAATCAATCCTTGCCCCCCCCCCCCCCCCCCCCCATTAAGAACGTGTTTTTGAAATAATATTGATGGAAATTGATCAATGTTCTTATTTAATATCATTGAATAATTGCATAAAGTCGAAATATACTAAAATAGATACGGTAGACTACACCCGTTTAGCTCTAAAAATATGTTACATAACAAAATGAAAAGTTTTGTGTTAAAATATTTCCCGAACTGTTAAAAAGGGCACCTATGAAATTGATAAAAAAAATGACAATATTTATTTCATAATAAATGTGGCAATGCAACTTTATGGGAACTTCATATGTTCACAGTAACTTTAGTAGGAAACTTGACTCAAGATTGACGCTCGCAAAAATCTTCAGTTGTATCACCTTCTACAACAACATACAAAAACAAACGACACATAAGATGAAACTGTAAGGACCTTATCGGCTGAAGGAATATTTTCAAATATTACCTTGCATCAGCTTCACTGTAGAATTCCCTGGCCACGATGTCCTCAAACAACTCTCCACCAGTTACCCTGACAGAAGAAAGTGGAGGATGACATTAGTGCCAACTAGGAATTGGTTATAACATTGATTTTTTTTTCTTGTAACAATCTAAAGGATAAATCATTTTTTAATGAAAAAAAAAGCATCACTGAGAGGGAGGATTCAACCCAGGCAGCCTATTCCTTGACCATGAGGCATTTATTAATTATATTATATTGAACATTTCGGAAATTACCAACAGCCTAATTGTAAATCTTAGTAACGTAGTTTTACATGGTAATTTTAAATCAAATTAAAGCACGATTTTTAACAAAAATATGATAACTGAGATAATTAATTTTTATAAACAAAATTTGTTACGATGAATGCGGCGATGAATGGCGGGCGACATTTTTGATGAACGCTGCTTGCTATTTTTATCTCAATTATTACAATTGTTAATATTTTAATATTACTTTTTAATATTTTAGACTCTAATATCTGATATTTATGAAAACAGAAACTATTTAACAATGTAGACTTTTAAAAAAAAACCATTTAAAGAATAAAAACGTAGGCAACAAGCCATTAATATTTAAACAGGAAACTATTCTTAATTCTTACATTCGATCTACAGCATATCGATACTTTATGTGTAAACATTAAAACTAACTTACAGATCAAATACAAGATAATGGAACCCTTCGTCTTGAATACTATCGTGTAGTCGAACTGAAAAAAAGAGAGAAAAAAAAGTTTTACTAAAAAGATGAATGTTGAATACTACAGCACAGACAAATAAAAAACAAAATAGAATTACTAATACTGAAATCACTATTACATATTTGTATTCATGATGTGGCGACATTAGTCCAGATCATCAAGACAAATGGGCCCAAAACTTGTAGCCAACTAGCTGATGATGATAGCGTAAAGACATCTTAAAGATTAATAATAAATTATACAAAGAACTCATATGACCAGAGAGTCATGGGGATACATGTACTATTAAGTTTTAAGAACAGATTAATAAAAGTATACAAAGACCTCATGTGACCAGAGTGTCGAGATACTTCCAATACTAGTGAATGGTGAGCGAGATTCAAACCCAATAAATACACCATTTGTGTCGGTAAATGGAGTGGGGGTAGGGGAGTCAGTTTAGGGTGGACATAATAGGCAATAAAGGTAAATCGTCAATGAATGAAGAAAAAACGAACTTCTGGCTCCCCACTCCCACATAATGTGATTTATTGTGCACACAAAAAACAAACAATAGAATTACCCGCATTGAGCTGTGCCAGACTACAAGATAATTTTAGGACACACTTTACATTTAAATTTAATAAAACATTAAAATGTGAGTTCATAAACAAATATTGTAAAATACATATATTGTTGTTTTGTTTGTTTGTTTTTTGACGTCAATGTACCATGACTTCCACCATCCCCTATGTAAAAAAAAATTGTCTAACTTTTCCACCCCCATACATGCCAAACAACATCCAAAACCCCACCCAACTAAACTGAGGTTGAAATACAAATATAGACAGACGATAGACAACAAACAGGGGCAGTATGATATCAGAAATGTGTTGCCACGATCACCTCCTTGACACCCCACAACTCTTCTCCCGTGTACCTACATTACATCACAGTAGCATGCACTCAAAAACAGACAAACCGTCAGACACATGCGCCGCCCCTCCCCTCCGACACACACACGGCCAGACATGGTATACACCTAATTTTTTTCTTCTGTCGGCTATCTCGTGAACTCGCGAGCTTCGCCATCACCTGCGAGTTCACAAGTCCTGGAGTGAAACGAGTTCTGGAATTGTCTCTCCGCCTTTGTTGACCTAACGTATCCACTGTGCACTTAGCATAGAGTTTAGAACTGATTTTGTCATTTTAGCTATTTATTTCAAATGTATTTTCAGCTCAGATGTGACAACAAAGCGACATTTTAACGAAAAACCCAATGAATCTCTACACTGAAGCAGTAAGCGTACATTTGTAGCAATGATGAAACAGAATAATCAACAATATTCAACAACAAAAAAACGCATTCATCATTATACAAAGGTGCAAACAGGCTATACATATTTCTAACATCATTGTAGATAATGAGATCAGTAATAAACATAACTGTTACAGATTGCATCATAAACATACTGGTACATGACATACAATTCCACATTCAACAGATGTTCATACGTTATACTGAACACTTCATATTAAAACTCTTTAAGAGATAAAATAAAGAAATCAGATGATCATATAAAATACAAAATCTGGTTCTACGAATTGAACATTTCTGACGGGTGACTTATTCATTCATTTTTCAACAACAGTCAATATTATCATCTTAATACAAATACACTGTATCACTGTCATCAGTACACACACACACATACACACACATATACACACACAAATACACACAATACACACAAACAAGAAGTTTGGTGGGAGATGTGTATGTGGCTAATATTTTATAAGTATTACGCATATCATTTTAAAAAGTAAACTAGAAAAAAAAAAAAATAGTGTACATGTATTATGAATTTCTCTCCGCATTACACACACCCCTCCCTTCTGTCGTCAATACCATTAACATGCATTCAATGCTGTAAGGGCAATAACACCCAATGTCTTATCTTGGACAGTTCAACTTCCTCCTGGGGAGGGGTGGGGGGGGGTCATAAAGAAGTAAATGTATGTACAGTGTACATAATACACACACACAAACACACACACTAATCATCTAAAACTTTGAGAAACAAAAGACTGGCAGGCCATGAACTTGTAAAGACAGGAAAAGAAAAACATGTTCCAGCATGCACAAAAAAAAAAGGGAAAGGGGTGACATTTTGAAAAGTATGTTTCTTTGTTTTTCAAATACTTTTTTTTTTAAGTGTCGAAATAGGAAATGAGTTTTTTTCTATTTCACGCACGGTGGAGTGACATAAGCCCCCCAAATCCCGTTTTCGTTATAGGTTATAAATGATAAAATGAAAGTTTCTAGTTATGAATATTCCCACTGTAGGATTGTTTTCATTGATAAAATCAACCAGAAGTAATTCAATGAATCTGTAAGGAAGGGAAGGGGGGATGATGACAAAGAAGTTTAAAACATTGTTTACCCTGAAGTGACATTTATCACTTTCTCAATATAAACATATCTGTAACACCGTATCACCCAATAAATACACTGTAACACTGTCTCTCACTCTCTCTCCCTGTATCTCTCTCAATAAATACATATATCTTTCTCTGTAACACTGTCTCTCACTCTCTCTCTCTCCCTGTATCTCTCTCCATAAATACATATATCTTTCTCTGTAACACTGTCTCTCACTCTCTCTCCCTGTATCTCTCTCAATAAATACATATATCTTTCTCTGTAACACTGTCTCTCTCTCAATAAATAAATATATCCTTCTCTGTGACACACACTCTCTCTCTTTCAATAAATACATATATCCTTCTCTGTAACACTATCTCTCTCTCTCTCTCTCGCAATAAATACATATATCCTTCTCTGTAACACTATCTCTCTCTCGCAATAAATACATATATCTTTCTCTGTAACACTATCTCTCTCTCTCTCAAGAAATACATATATCCTTCTCTGTAACACTATCTCTCTCTCTTTCAATAAATACATGTATCCTTCTCTGTAACACTATCTCTCTCTCTTTCAATAAATGCATATATCCTTCTCTGTAACACTATCTCTCTCTCTCAAGAAATACATATATCCTTCTCTGTAACACTATCTCTCTCTCTCAAGAAATACATATATCCTTCTGTAACACTCTCTCTCTCAAATAAATACATATATCCTTCTCTGTAACACTGTCTATCTCTATCTCTCTCTCTCTCTCTCTCTCTCTCAATAAATACTTATATCCTTCTCTGTAACACTGTCTATCTATCTCTCTCTAAATAAATTAATACATATATCCTTCTCTGTAACACTGTCTCTCTCTCTCTCTCTCTCTCTCAATAAATACATATATCCTTCTCTGTAACACTGTCATTCTTTACTTGTACAGCTGAGTCTACTCGGCCATGTATACTGAAACTTAAGGGAGTACTCAGCCAGCGATTGTCCAATCGATTTCTGCCAGACTACCACAGTTCCGACTACCCCACCCCCTTTTTTTCCCCTCAAACCATACCAGACTTGCCCGTGCGGCCCACCTCTCTCATTGTTGCCTGCGTACACAAACATGGCGCATTATGTGTATGTGTGTGCCCGTGTGTATGTGTGTGTATATAGTTTTTATGAGAGTTTGAAGACAGTTACTTGCCTCCAGTGTCAGATCTACACAAAGTGTGTGCTCGTTTCATTCTTTTAATTTCTATTCTCTCTCAATTTCTCTCTATCTCTTTCTATCCATCTCTCTCTCTCTCTCTCTCTCTCGTACTCACTTCCCATTCGAAAAGCGTAATTCCTGAAACTTAAGGGGAAAAAACACTTTGTTTCCGAGCACGAGAAAGGTGACAACAAGAATAATGGAAAGCCATAGGTACATGTAATCTAGCCGGAGGATGTGACGAGGTTCCCGGCCAAATAAAATAAGTTTGTTTAACGAGTTTAAAACTGATGTACCGTTAAGATTAGAAAATGATGTGATACATTCAGCAGCATTATTCCATTAGTCCCTAGAAACCTATTCCATGAACCAGAAACCTTGTGACGCAGGAGGCAGACGATATTCAAATGTGCCATGTGTTTAGAAAACAACATAAATGTAGCTGCTGTGAGATATGAATTTAATGTGCACAAGATGAAAACTTTAGAGGGATCGGCGGTGATGATGGAATGAGCCCCATCTGTAAGTTACTGGTCTAATTCCCAGTGGCTTCAGCCACCTCCGTCTTCTTCGGCCAATGAGGATTAAGCTATGGGGAGTGGGGTATAAAAGTGCTAAAAATATCCCAAATATTGCTTATAGTTTCTATATGGGGTCGACAGATAACCATATCATATTGAGGCCTGGAGAAAACTCGCACTTTGTCATGCCATGGTTTTAATGGTAAAAATAATGAATGCATACATTTGCTCAATAAATAATTATGAAACAGTTCATCTTACTCCACTGATCAGTGAAGGGAATTTCAGGGCAATAAAATTATGTATCGAACTTCAGATTTCTCATCCCTTAAGGCCATGAGGATAAAGTATTCACATGTTTCTGTAGTCACGGCACGTTAAGGAATAGTGTGGCTATGACAACTTCCAGCCGCCTTAACTTCCCCGACTGACCAGGATGTGGGAAAATTACCTGAATTGTCAGCGAGAATCAAAACCGAGACCCTTTGGTCGACAGACGATAGCTCTACACAGCTGGTAGAAGTTTCTAGCTAGTAGTCTTCAATTACTGAATTTAAAAAATGAACAAATAGTGATAAACTTATTAAACATTGTAATGAAACATCACAACGATAACCCAAACCCATCACTCTCATTATTCATGTTGTACACAGCCAATGAATGCGTCATAAGGAAATGTATGCCTTTTAATATCAAACCAATATGATATGACCAGAGCTATGCAGATAACAAATTGACGTGCGAAATGAGTCGATGTCATACGTATGTCATCTTAATATCAGGCAATCCCAAATGGCGTGTGACAAATGATGTGGCACACAGGCACGTTCACTGAATTAAAAAAAAACACAGTAGCTGTGTGAAAAAATGTGTTGTGTGTATGTGTGTACATGTATGTAGTTTGTCAGATTATCGATTATTGTATGAATAGATTGCACTTTGAAACAAAAATCATAATGATATTGAAATGTAATTGTATTAAATCACTGTATCATCAATCATCAACGAAAATCTATTTTAAAAAGCCAAAAACATAATAAAGAGTCAATGTTAAAATAATAATAATCAAGCATCGAATGTTTTTTTTTTTGTCAAAGACAATTCTTAGCAAATTGCCCATTTATACGGCTGCTATATATTTTATTTACATATATATATATAAACGATGACCAGCGTTACTTCTAGCCGGACAACATGCTTTTACTATCTGCATCCATTGAATTAAGCCTTCTAGTTCAACTAATTGACCTTTGATCGATATATTATGAAATAAAACCGCTACAGTTAATAATCGCTGACATACTAGAAATAAAAGTTAATTAGTCTAGTATAACATGAGCTAATCCTATTACCTGAACATTTCATGACAGATTCATCAAGTGGATGATGCAATGTGTTTCTCTAGGCCAAAAATGTTCTCTTTTATTCACAATGAATCGTTGACTCTAATTAGAGTCCTACAAAACGTTACTCACGACATGAACATGTTAATGTCACTTAATGTAAAAGTCAGATATTTTTTTATTTCACACAGTTGAGTATAAAAGATGTATACAAAAAGTGAATTCAATTTTTCTAAAGTTTAATAAATCATGTATTAAATACATTGAGCAAGATCCGATATTTTATTTTCCTACTAAAATATTAAACGTCATTTCAATTATCAATGATACGGGTGAGAGAAGGGTGAGCTTTGAATAACAAGAAGACAGCAGTAGTTGGCCATTAGAATAAACAGGATATGTTACTGTCCTTTGATGTCAAGAGATGGTATCGTACTTCAATGAATCTCTGATCCACATTATGTTGTGGAAGAGGGTGGGGGGTGTAGAGCTGAAAACGATTTACAATTAAATGACCTGAATTATGTCCACTTAAAAAAATTATGGTCAGTTGTTCATCGCCGGTTAGTTAAACAAGAGGAACAACAGAAAGTGCATGTCATAAACAGTACACATGACATTACAAACAGCCAACAGAAAGTACATTTGTCACAAACAGTACACAGGACATTACAAACAGCCTACAGAAAGTACATTTGTCACAAACAGTACACATGACATTACAAACAGCCTACAGAAAGTACATTTGTCACAAACAGTACACATGACATTACAAACAGCCTACAGAAAGTACATTTGTCATAAACAGTACACAGGACATTACAGACAACCTACAGAAAGTACATTTGTCACAAACAGTATACAGGACATTACAAACAGCCAACAGAAAGTGCATTTGTCACAAACAGTACACAGGACATTACAAACAGCCAACAGAAAGTACATTTGTCACAAACAGTACACAGGACATTACAAACAGCCAACAGAAAGTACATTTGTCACAAACAGTACACAGGACATTACAAACAGCCTACAGAAAGTACATTTGTCACAAACAGTACACAGGACATTACAGACAGCCTGCAGAAAGTACATTTGTCACAAACAGTACACAGGACATTATGGACATCCTACAACTTAATTTAGTACTGAATAATTCTATTATCATCTGAAGTACTCTTGTAATTATTATTATTATTTGAAAATGGACAATATGAAATATTACTTTATGTAGAACTATTATTACAAAATACAAATAGATCGTATTATTAAAAAAAACTCACAATCATTACAAGTATTATTGTTATTAAAGAAAATATTGATTATTGTAGTTTGTATATACATTTGTAAAGAGAGCATTTAAAAGCCAAAAGAGATCAATAAAAGAGGAGAAACGACATATGTTGAGTTTCCTCCCAAACATTACGTGTCATAAATAATAGTTTGTGTTGAAGTCTCAAATTAACACCACGAGGTCACACGACCAACAAAACATTTCTTTAAAAAAGAAAGGTCATTAAAAGTGAATAATTCGAGTATTACAGATATACTTAGACATATATACATTATACATACATAAAAGAAGCATTCATTTATCTCACACAATGACAGATATACTTAGACATATATACATACATACAAGAAGCATTCATTTATCTCACATAATTACATATTTAATTATTCAACAAACAAGCGGAGACATCCCTCCATTTTGTTTTTTACAAGTAAACATTAAAACAGAAAAATAATTCTTCATTTCCCGAGGAATCCCAATCAACCAATCAAAAGCACACAATGCATCATGTGACTGATGTGATGAATGAGAGTATTTAAATCATGAACGTGTCTGTATACCATTCAGAGCTGCTCTGTCATGGACAAACGGTTCAAGAATTCTGATTCAGTTTCACGGAATCTATCAAAGAAACGATGCAATATTGTGAGCCATCAAGTCTCCATTCATTTCGAAAAGAGATTTTTTTTTTCTTTTTGTAAAGGGAAAGAGTGTGGGGTGTTGTTTGGCTTTCACAATCATTTTTAGAGCATTTTCGAAAAAAAATTGTTTTTTTTATAGCAGACGTAATAAAATAGAATGTTTTGAAAAAAAGAGTAATGAGTCCGACTACGATGATAGGTTGATTAAAATGTTGGTTGTAATGGATGCATGCTGAAAATGTCGGTAACACGGGTCAAACTGAAATCATCAATAGACGGAAATAACAAATGAACCAGCAATAAATACATAAATTGAGTAACACGTGTAAATTAAGTAACAGCAGTAGATTAAATAAAAGAAATCTATTAAGGAACAGCAGTGAATTAAAGTAACAGCAGTGAATTAAAGTAACAGCAGTGAATTAAAGTAACAGCAGTAAATTAAAGTAAGTAACAGCAGTGAATCATCAGACTAATAATTGGGACACAAATCACACAAAGTACACAGATCGGTTTTTCATTTAGTAAAAAAATAATTTAATTTATCAATCATTTCAGTAACCAAATAAGATGAAAATTCCGTTAAGTAAAAATACAACCAGATACAATATATATTCTTTAGTCCGGTGGGTTCCATTCCAGGTTCTATTAATTAAATCTGTCAGAAGAAAGCCATATCAAATGTGGAGAAGAAAAGTCTGAAGTACTCTAAAGCGAAGCAAAAGATGCACGTTTGACATGGGCCCGAATTAGAGGGCATGAGGGGGTGCCCAAAACTTTATCCGGTGGGGTGATACAGTTGAGGTTCTTAACTCAATTGGGAGTTTGATGGAAGAAGAGTATGATACTATTAACGATACGTTTGCATAAACAATATGTCCAGTACCAAATATCAATAATATTATATACAGAGCCACAGTCCGCAGACATTACTTCTGGGAAACTATATAATTATTACTACCAATACAATAGTTCCAGAAAGGATAAGTTACACGGAAAATATAGGAAACCGATATCTTCACCTTTTTTGGTGATAATGAGAGCATCAAAAAAATTCCATCCTACATTTCATCACTTCATATGTTTGTTTTTTAAGAAAAAAGTAAACAGGTTGTTCAAGTCGTAGAAGAAAGTTATCCATCAATGGCCTGTGGCTATGGAAAATCAAACAGGAACTAGAAAAAAAAATCCCCTCTAATTAATGGATAAAAAATAAAACACAGAATCAATGGGGCACTAGGCATCGTCAACAGAGACACCAAATAAAGTCAAGAGAAAAAATTTAGTTTGTTCATTACTCGTTTTATTTCACACGAATGTATTATTAAAAGCAATTAGTACTAGCGGTCTTCTCAATTTGTCATCCGCTACAATACGCCATAGTAAAACTAGACCAAGTCTAGTGGTAAAACTTCAGACCACTGGACCTCCATTATGGGACAACTGGACCTCCATTATGGGGGAAGAGAGGGGTATGTATCACCTATGACAAAAAAAAAAAAGAAGCCAACAAGTCAAACTCAGACAGATGCATGTGCATTACGAGAGCAGTGAGTGAGCAAAACGTTGACAAACAAGAAGTGTCATTAATGAGGAGACACACTGTTACAGCCAATGGATGACCTCGATCAGAACTTCAGGTCAAGTGGACATTTCATCATTAGAAGCTGCATGAAATGTCTGTAGCCAATTTATGAGCAAAATAAAAAAAAATAAGTCAGTCCGCCAAATCTGTGAGGCAGCTATTGATTGATTATAAGGATGAGCAATATTCAAATTAAAAGTTTTCCTTACAGAAGTAGAACGATATTCATATATAATGAGGGAGTGTTTGTACACATACTTGGGTGCACACATAATGTTTATAAATATAAATTCTCATACATGTGTGTGTTGTTTTAATAGGCACATAATATGAATATGGTTTAGTTATGGTTTGGAAATAACGTGCCAATGGTTGTGGTACAATGCACAAATGTATTATGAGCAGCGATCGGAACAAGTATGGGGCGTGGTGGGCGAGAGTCTGCCGTCAGTACAAAATGTGATATATACCATGATATACCATTCTATGACAAGATATACCATTATATGACATGATATATCATTCTATACCATAATATACCATTCTATGACATGATATACCATTCTATACCATAATATACCATTCTATACCATAATATACCATTCTATGACATGATATACCATTCTATGACATGATATACCATTCTATGACATATTATACCATTATATACCTTAATATACCATTATATGACATGATATATCATTCTATACCATGATATACCATTCTATGACATGATTTACCATTCTATACCATAATATACCATTCTATGACATGATATACCATTCTATGACATGATATACCATTCTATGACATGATTTACCATTCTATACCATAATATACCATTCTATGACATGATATACCATTCTATGACATGATATACCATTATTTACCACTCCATACTATGATATACCATTCATGACGTGATATACTTTTCTATGAGATGATATACCATTCTATGACATATTATACCATTCTATACCTTAATATACAATTCTATCTATGATTTAGATCGATGTGAATTAAACCAATCTACGTATTTCTAGTCAATACATTTTTTTCAAAATTTCAGTATTTACTGCGCCATTTTTTTCTGAGCTTCCAATAAAATTACATTTTAGTAATATATCTATTTCAAAAAATAAAATATGTATATTTCTTTCCACATATTGAAAAGTTGGCAATAGAGAAAAAACACATTCCTAAGATTTGCCCCTCAGTACTACAGGTTTTTTTTTAATCCAGCTAAGTGTTTATGGTCTGGAATTCAACACATTATTCTTGAAAATAGTAGCTATAGCATTATTGTAGGTAAATATGATTTGTTTTCTTTAAAATAGGTCGCTCACCTGTTGCTTGGCGTTTAACCAAATCGACCGTAGAAACATACCTTGGTATATCTAATTATTTTTTTTACCTATGTTGGTTTTTGGTGTTCTCTAAACATTGAATAACATTAATACTTGTAAAAGTGAGTGAACAAATAATGACATTGGACTGTTACATCATATTTAGTTAAATTTAACCTTTAAAAAAACAAATGACAAAGTCACTAAAACTGGAAACACCGTCAATCAGCTTCTTTAGCAAATTATTTTCAGTTTCATAGAAAATGACGATAAAATTAAATGAGATATTATTCAAACTTATAAAATGTTTGATTGTTTGCAAATAGGATTACAGACGTGATCTGCTTTTTTCAATAATAGTCGCTTATGAAAAGGTGAACGGTTTCCTTTTTTATCTAAGCTTTTGCTGTATGTTCTGTGGGTGTGTTTGTCCTCACATCTTGTCTCATTTGTGGACCTGTTCTAGTTCAGTGAGAAGGCTCAAATTTGTTAAACGTGTTGATTGTACATTAAAATACACGACTGTAATAATTTCGATTCCACCTACAACCATTTTGAAGTGTAGTATGTTGCTACATAAGTTGCGTATGTTGCTACTCTAGTTGCGTATGTTGAAACAAAGTATATTGCTACACTAGTTCCGTATTTTGCTACATTAGTTGCTATGTTGTTACACTAGTTGCGCATGTTACTACACTAGTTGCGCATGTTACTACACTAGTTGCGCATGTTACTACACTAGTTGCGCATGTTACTACACTTGTTGCGCATGTTGCTACATCAGTTTTTTTGTTATTCAGCCAAGAAAAAAATCCGAACAAAAATATATCCGCATTAAAGATTTCCATTTGTTCCTCAGTAGCTCTTTGGTTTCCAGTGTGCTATATAAAAGTCTCCCACACTGTGACTTATTCTGAGCCGAAATAAACACAGAGATTAGTGAACAATAAAACTGAGACACGGACCAACAAAACCCAGATCATAAAGTGATGAACCACGAGATGATTACAACTAATGAGCATCTGAAAATGGACCTTAAGGACCATTCACCGGAACCAGGAACAGCTCAAGACTAATAATTTACGGATAGGAGGAAGGGGGGGGGGCGAAGATGGTAAAGAAATCATTTTGGTGGTTGTGTTTTATTTTTCCTTTGAACTGTTTCGTCTTGGAAATAAGGGAGTTTGTATTGGACCTAGTTACACATGTTTTCTGGAAAGTGTTTATGTTTTTTTTTAATGCGAAATAAACAAATTGCAACACTTAAGACACAGCTGTAAATTAACTGAACATTGCAGAATTTATAAGCAAATGGCTATTTGTCTGTTTGCCGGATGAGCATAAAGATATGTTGGGTTGTTGATGGTTTGTTTGTTGTTTTCCTTGGCCGCACACCGAGTGTCTCTTGATCTTACCGTCTGTGTTTAAATAGAATGGGGGTTAGAGGTGAAGATCTTACCGTCTGTGTTTAAATAGTATGGGGGTTAGAGGTGAAGATCTTACCGGCTGTGTTTAAATAGTATGGGGGTTAGAGGTGAAGATCTTACCGGCTGTGTTTAAATAGTATGGGGGTTAGAGGTGAAGATCTTACCGGCTGTGTTTAAATAGTATGGGGGTTAGAGGTGAAGATCTTACCGTCTGTGTTTAAATAGTATGGGGGTTAGAGGTGAAGATCTTACCGTCTGTGTTTAAATAGTATGGGGGTTAGAGGTGAAGATCTTACCGTCTGTGTTTAAATAGTATGGGGGTTAGAGGTGAAGATCTTACCGGCTGTGTTTAAATAGTATGGGGGTTAGAGGTGAAGATCTTACCGTCTGTGTTTAAATAGTATGGGGGTTAGAGGTGAAGATCTTACCGTCTGTGTTTAAATAGTATGGGGGTTAGAGATGAAGATCTTACCGGCTGTGTTTAAATAGTATGGGGGTTAGAGGTGAAGATCTTACCGTCTGTGTTTAAATAGTATGGGGGTTAGAGGTGAAGATCTTACCGGCTGTGTTTAAATAGTATGGGGGTTAGAGGTGAAGATCTTACCGTCTGTGTTTAAATAGTATGGGGGTTAGAGATGAAGATCTTACCGGCTGTGTTTAAATAGTATGGGGGTTAGAGGTGAATATCTGACAGTTAATGACAATAAAAGTCTATCTTCATAAAGTGCACAAGGCAAACGACTAGTTTAAGATAAATGCATACTATCTTATCAGTGATATATTATCTCAGAATAAATTTAAAACTAAAATCAATCAAACGGGTAAGAACTTTAAGTATCACTCAATCAACTGTTAAAAAGATAATTATATTGAAAGCTTACAAAAAATATTGTCGCGATAAATACAGAAAAGATAAAACTTTTGTTTTGATTGACTAAACTCGTAGAAATAGTAGCACTAACATTAAACATTAGTATTTAGCACTAGCATGAAATATTAGCACTAACATGAAATATTAGCACTAACATGAAATATTAGCACTAACATGAAATATTAGCATTAATTTGAAATGTTAGCACTAACATAAAATATTAGCACTAGCATGAAAATATTAGCACTAACATAAAAATGTTGCACTAACATGAAATGAAATATTAGCACCAACATGAAATATTAGCACTAACGTGAAAATATTAGCACTAATATAAAAATATTTGCACTAACATGAAATGAAATATTAGCACCAACATGAAATATTAGCAATGACATAATTCTATGATAGTACTCTATATCTTGATGTCGTCTTCTACTCAAAGAAAAAGGGGACGATAAATAATTGTATTCCTTTTTTTTTAGCGAGATTAGCCCCCTTTAATTCATAGCTCAATGTTCCAACTCAACGAGTCAGAAATATATGTTTCATATAACTTATAATTTTCTTTTAAAAAAAATTGCGTTTCAGAGTTCACAGCATTTGGTCATTTATTGGACATCTTCGCCTCGTGTTATCCAAGGGGATTAGTCTATAGCATCAATTCATATACTTGGGATATTGATTTCTTGTCAACAACAAACACTCTACATTTGAATCTCGAATTAGTCTCGGGTGACAGTCATTTTCCTTCTCGCGATTGGTCAAACTGGAAGGTCAGTGCCACAAGCAGAAAATAAAAACGCTGGAAAGTAGGAGGAAATAAAGAGAAAGGGGGGCGCACTCGTAGATATTTGGCGTTATTTCTCTGCTAATGGCCACAAGGTCTGACATCTAGCGTCTGTCTGTCGGTGTGTGTGTGTGTGTGTGTTAACGTCACAGGAGGTCCAACGTATGGAGCTTAAAGCGAGGGTCTGTATTGAAACTGCCTGAAGTAAAGTCACTTCTGGGAGAGAGTTATCATCATCAACAGCGGGTCTGACAGTGATCAATTTTTACTGCGTCTCTGTTATGTATGTGGGGTAGGGTGGGATCTATCTGTGTGCCAGCGGTGGTACAACTTTACACAACTGTGTCATGTGTGAGTAACCGACATTATACGATATGACAACTAAAAAAAAAAAGTCTTCGTGGGTGAGTGTGTACATATTCCTATTAAACATAGTACACATACATACACACACAAACACATATACACACAAAGACATACACACACGCACAAACACACACATACACAAACAATACTATTTTATAGTGGTGATGACTTCCAATCATGCATCAAACTAGATTAAAAAAAAATATTATCTTGAATATGACCGATGTGCACTGAAAAGATGGATTAACAAAAAGATGTAAACGGTACAGACACACACAAAAATCAAATACAAGTTCTACTATATACAAAGTTTTTTTAATCTCCCTTCTCTTTAATCAAAGCTGGACTTTACTTGGAGTAAGTATATCAATCCTAAGAAGTGACTGTAAGAATGGGATAATGTCACGTGGTGTTATCAACGTAAACACTACTGGAACATATTTTAGCCCCCCCCCCCCTCCACCCATCCCTGTAACCAAGACTGCAATGAACATTAAAGAACTTCAAATAGTTTATTCTCAATCGTTTTAAAGTATATTTGAAAAAAAAAAAAAAACCAATGTAAAAAAAAAAATTCTGAGCTGCTGTTATCTTCCCGAACTGTTCTAGATGAAAATCTATTCTCGCATCTGATAAAACTTTCACCGGATTCCCCATCTTATTAATTTATTCTTTCCATCTCGAGCGACCTACTTTTCTGTTCCCAGCGAATGAATCCAATGAATGTTTAAGACCCCAGACAAGTCCCGCCATTGTGTACAACAGAATGGAATTCAATCACAGTTTTTTTGTTGTTGTTGTTTTTTGTTTTGTTTTGTTTTTTGTTGCTGAACTTTTTTTTTAACTTACATCTTATCTCGCTGTAACGGAAACACGATAAAACAATTACATCTAGAAAATATCACTACATCACTACACAATCATAAACATCGGCCAAGTAAATGTGTGAACGTATTCACTTATACCGACACAACTACATAAAAACCTGTTCATAAAATTAAAAAACATAAATCTGATTTACGAGAGTTAAAAACCGGTTGCGAACTACCAACACTCCCAAATAATACAACCAATTTCAGAACCAGGCAGAACGAGTATATCTGAAAATATATATCTGAAAAAAATGTTTTCTGTGCAGGCTTTCATAAATACAGTATCTGCCAACGACTGTTAAAACATAAAATACAATGAGATGGTACAAAGATAGATATTACTCCATATATATTTTTGTTACTAAACAAATTTCAAATTACAATATGAGCAACATAACAGTTTTAGCAATGAGATCACACCCATCGCCGACTCCGATCTAATTCAAGGTAGATTGACGATAAGACGATGAACAGCAGGTATAAATAGAAAGAAATTGGCCGGAATGGGGAAAATCAGATTGTGGCGGAACACGGTGAGTTTAGACACTGCAATGGAAACAAAATTCAGTCAAACATAATCGCTTAAACAAGATCTTTTCTCAATATGACAGTAAGAAGATACCCATAATAAGAATACCAGTGGAGTTATTGGGTATGATAGTATGGTAAATTTAAGCTGTGTTATCTGAGGATCATGATATAGTGTGTGTGTGTTTTTCATGCTTAACCAATGAAAAAAAAAGTTCAAGAAAATGAACTTCCGTTAATTTAACTCGCCAGTCACACATAAAACCCCACTTTCCAACCTTTCCATAAGCTCGTTATTTTCACTAGAAGGACTTTTCACTTGACCAGTCCATAGAGTAATCAATATTCCCCCTATCCCTACAATAAATCCCCAACCAGACAAATTTACTACACCGCCCATGAGGCTATAACATTTATTCTACTCAAAGCATGAAGACTCCCTAAAACCACCACCTCATTTTTTTCATATCACATTTATGTCCTTTCATCTCCTGTTTCCAAAATATAACAAAGTAATATAATAACCAAAATATAACAAAGGAATATAACAGCTAGAATATAACAAAGAAATATATACAAACAGAATATAATAAAGAAATATATCAACTAGAATACAGTAAAAGAATTTAACAACCAGAATGTTGGGAACTCCCACCAAGACCTGAAAGAATCCCGGTTATCTGTGAGGGAATCGAACCGGGACAGTCATGCGCCTTACACCGTACGATCATCGGTCGCCGATCTAGCTGCGTTAGAATAGGTCATTTCATCAATTTTAATTGCCCATGTTTAGCCCTATATGTGTTACAGTTACATAATAAAAGGTCAAATCAAAAATTAGAAACAGATTTAGATATGGCAGACTAATAAAACTAATGGTGCCATTATTCGAAGAACTCCATCTGTACCGGTATAAGTAATCCTAACCTTTAGAAGTAGTAATGGCGGTCACATGTAGCCAAATTAGTACAAGGTTTCATTATGTACTCAATAGTTTAATATCACATTGAGCTTTTGTTTTCTGAGACCACTTAATTTGCTTTTTAAAATTATTGACGAGTTGCTCAGTTTTCAATTTCCACGATGAACTTCATTGTCCGCTCCACTTGGGGTGATTTTGCTACGGTTTACCGAAAATCGAATTTTACATTTCAGAAAGTCGTTAGTGCCGTCAGTCTTAGTCCTGCTCAACGCGAGCCACAATGACCAACGATACACAGAGCTGGACACTTGAGGCCACCAGTTGTTTGTAGCATTAAGTGGGATCAGTTCACTTTGACCCTATTCGACAAAAACCCAAAATAATATCGTTAATGTGAGAAGTTTTACATGTTGCCAGTAACAAATGGTGGGGGTGGTGGGGGTGGTGGAAAAAATATCAGTATGCACTGAGGTAATAATGAGGTTATTCTAAAAATAACTTTTTTTCTTTCTGTGAAGATTGAGACAAATCCAGACTTGCTTGAGATTTTAGAGGGATTCTTTTTGTCTTGTGCATTGTGGTGTTGTGGACAGTGGCCTGAGGGGAAGAAAGTTTTAAGTGGAGAGGACAACTAGGGTAGCTTGAAACAGTTTAGCATAAGGACATACTGGAACATTCTTGTGCCTGGTGGGACATCTGACATGTAGTTTATATGTATTGTGACTAAATTTTCGTGTGTGTGTGTGTGTGTTGTAATCTCTGTGTGTGTATAAGCAATTTGTGACTTGCTAAGTGTAAGTAAATGGTGCTAATATATTTCAGTTAGTGTGTAATAAAAATTTGTTAATAACAGGAGATACTATAGAACTGCACGAATAAACAAAAATATACAATAAAAGACACAATCTTAACTTAGTGAAAGACAAAGTCGTCGAGCATATTGAAAGATAAAGCCATCTAACATTATAATGAAAGATAAAGCCATCTAACATTATAATGAAAGATAAAGCCATCTAACATTATAATGAAAGATAAAGCCATCTAACATTATAATGAATGATAAAGCCATCTAACATTATAATGAATGATAAAGTCATCTAACATTATAATGAAAGATAAAGCCATCTAACATTATAATGAAAGATAAAGCCATCTAACATTATAATGAAAGATAAAGCCATCTCACATTATATTGAAAGATAAAGCCATCTAACATTATAATGAAATACAAAGTCATTTAACATAATTAATGATCAACATGAATGATAAAGCCATTAATCATTGTTTTATTTATACGTCTATATGGAGATTATGTTACAGAGATATTAATACATATTGTAGGGGTTAAACTTCACATGAGAAATAAGATATTATCTAAGATTAAAATATAAACTGACGTTCACCAAGTTCTTCTGGTAGTGTCGCAGAATAACAGACATTCAGTCAAGTGAAAACAAGGAGTCATAAGTCATCTGTTGACTGTGTTAGCTGGTCAATAAAACTGTGAGCACGGACATGCATTTCAATTAACCGCGGCAGGACACATCATATTTATAAACAATGTGATATCGACGGTCTCCATTCTCCTCCAGCCTACAACTGAATCGAGTGATCGATACGACAAATAAAACATAACTAACTAGCTTTGGGGAATCAAAGTGGATGAAACATTTCAGGACTGCATGAAATTATCAACAATTACTTCACGTTCATTAATCAGCAAACTTAACGGTTTGAATCAACGTCAAATCGAGACATTCTAAGATTTTTTTAAATAATAGCATGATAAACATTGGGGGGGGGGGTGTCCCCTAGGTACAGACCGTCCGATGATTTGATTACCGGGTTACTAAATGTACAGTTGTCTTTAAACTGATGATATTGATTTCAAAATCAGCGGGTCACTATTGATGAACGATGAGCACTCACACACACACTCACACACACATGGAGCACGGAAACAAAATATGAAAACTTGTTGCTCAAAAAGCATGCACATAAGTGAAGCTAAAAACAAGACAGATTACTCCGTTTGCTATGTGGTAAACACACTGTAGGCAAGGGCATTCATTAATAATAGGAAAACTTTTCAACTACAATTGGCCACAATATATAACAGTGCACGATAGCTGTTTCACACTATGTATGATCGATAAACTATTTAAATAAAGTTGTTTTTCTTTCTTTTCATCTTGTATTAATAAAGGTTCTAGTGAAATATATGACTAGTGAATATGATAAAAAAAAACAAATTACGTTACTCAAGTACGACACAATTTTATGAATAAAATCAAATGCACTCAGGGAACCCTGAGTTGAACTAATGCGTAACGGGAAAATGAACAATTGAAATACTACAACTGTGGATGGTCAATGTAGGTCAGTGTGTTAGACGAACAATGACCTAAGCACAATGGTGGAACGTATTTATTATATGTAAAAGGACAGACAACTCATGTTCCCCCCTTCCCCTTCCCCCCCCACTTCTTTAGTTGTCCCACGCCATCAAGCTGTACATTAAATACAAGGATACATTATTTATTCCCCACGATGGGTGCGCTTCTAGAGCGAATGATAACATTTATGATAAAAAGTAATAGGAGGGTTCAACATAAACAGTATAAAAGGTGACGTGTAATGGAATTGTGTAGATAATCGATTACTTAGACGAACAGTGTAGTGTTGTTTTCGTCAACGAGAACTAAAACTAAAATTAGCAGCAAGACTAAAACTAGACGAAAACTAAAATTATTACAGAAAAAACGAAATAAAAACTGAAACTAAAATATGACCTGGGACTAAAACAACACTAGAACAGTGTAACTATATAGTGGCTAGAGTAGAATCGATTGTATGAAAAATGCCAGAATAATGTTTATGTGAGTGAAAGCATTTGTGTTCCCAAACATTTTCAAGCGACGGATCACCTAAACAAATAAACAATGCACAATCTGCTAAGTTGTTATGTCTCGGCTTAAATGTAATTTCAGTACGCAAGTAATTTTAAATGGAGGAGTGCATATGTTGATCTGTGTAATAATTTGTGATTAAATGAAAGGGCGATTTGTTGAAACGATAACAGTGAAAAATGTTTCAAGTAAAAGAAGCAACAACAAAAAAAAAACAATAACAACAACTCAACTTTCACTCCAGACCGCAGTTTTAAGGCCACTTTATTTACTATTCATAGACTTCTGGATCTCTGGACGATGCCATTCAACCATTGGTCATTTTCATGGGATCAAGCTAAATTATTAAACGGAAGCTATTGATAGCACCGCTTGCAGGCTAACATTTGTCTGATGGTTTATCATCAATAGCTGTTGTTTAATGCAAAGATATCTGGCACACTTGATAACAGACATATAGGTAACAACAACCAATAGCTTTTTTTTTTTATAAACAAATCGGCCAGTCCACCGACCAAAAACTTTCACGTGTGGATGAAAGAAAAGGAAAAATGAGTAATAAGGGGAAATAACCATCAGCGAGAACACAAAAACAAGAACCTTTTTATTATGTGCTTTAGTTCGAGTTTATAATGTGGACAAACTTTCATTATGAACAATAATTGTTTAAATAGATGTTATTTAATGTTATGAAGGTCATAATAGCTGATACAAGAAATGAAGACTACTAGAATAAACAATAGTACCCTGATAACCTATTTATTTAAAGTTTCTGGATGGCTAGTGCAGCATAGATCTTAGTGTCAGGATGGCTAGTGCAGCATAGATCTTAGTGTCAGGATGGCTAGTGCAGCATAGATCTTAGTGTCTGGGTGCCTAGTGCAGCATAGAACTTAGTGCCAGGATGGCTAGTGCAGCATAGATCTTTGTGGTGGAGGAGTGGGGAAGGGGGTAGAAAGGGCGCTAGAAAATATATTCTACGTTAGTTTTTCTGAAGTTTCACGGGATCAATAGATGAATGTCTTGACATTAACATGTTGTCACGTGACTGATTCATGTTTACACACTTCAATCTTTTATTATGCGTATTAAACGACCACTGCCATATAGTATACATACCATAATTTATTTTATCAATTTATTTACCCAGTAAGAAAATAAACTTTCGAGTCACATAGAAAATATGTGTCACGTGGTGTTAGTGAAACAAAATAAAATGTTCCGTGTTAAAATAATTCACAAATAGAACAAAATAAGAAGAAGTTGAGTACAAGTGTAAACTCGTTCTGCGCTTGTGTGTGCGCGCGCATCTGTGTGTATGTGAAGGAATGCCGGAGTCAACAACATGCAGTGAAAGCCTCCCTTCACCATAAAGGTCAACACAGTCCGTCATCTGGAGGTGTCAGATATTTTTAAAAGTTCAGTTAACGTCCATTATGTAAAATTATATTTTCTTTTATTCACATGGGCATGTCAAGTTGAAGTTGTAAATGTTAGAATGGAACAGGTGAGAAAATGGAATATGAACAAATGTTCGGAGGAAAGGGGGGGGGAAGGAGTCAACGAATCTTTTAATACAGAGTAGAAAGTTTTGAGAACATCATGATGTTAATAGTAATAAATATACAGCGAATTCTACATTATCCGGCTCGCGATTATAATAATCTGAACTACTTGGCTCAGTAGATTGTCTTTTATTCGTAATAAAAAGGAAAAAAGAAACGTTGTCTCCGTCAGTTGTCTGTATTGTGTCTTCACTCCGTCAGTTGTCTGTAATGTGTCGTCACTTATTCAATTGTCTGTATTGTGTCATCACTCCGTCAGTTGTCTGTAATGTGTCGTCACTCATTCAATTGTCTGTATTGTGTCTTCACTCCGTCAATGGTCTGTATTGTGTCTTCACTCCATTAACTGTCAGTATTGTGTCTTCACTCATTCAATTTTGTCGGTTTTGTGTCTTCACTCCATCAATTGTATGCTTTGTGTTCACATTCAATTTTGTCTGTTTAGTGCCTTCAGTTTATCCATTGTCTGTTTTGTGTCTTCAATCATTAAATTGTATCTGTTTTGTATCTTACATTCAATCTTGTCTATATTGTTATAACGACAAATAGAATTTGTTAGTAGTTGTTTATTTTGTTTTTGTTTTTTTTGTAGCTGAATCAAGAATTGTAGAATCTCCATTGAACTGTACAGAGACATTCCACACACACACACACACACACACACTAATGCAAAAATAAATAGTTCAAATCTTGAAAAGACTTTTTTTAAAACAAAATCCTTATTAAGAAACCGACAGCACACTTTAATATGAAATTAAACTATAATATTCAATCATCAGCTGATGAAATGGTCAATTTTACCCGGAACTATTTGGAAGCAATATTTAGTGTTTTCACCCTGCTCCACCAGATACTTTAAGACATAGTAAAGTGTTCAGCACTAAAAATAGAATGGGGAAACCGATATGTTCTTAAAATCACGTTTCGCCTTTATCGTTATCTTCCCTGAGAAGAGGCTGAGGGCTAAATATAGGCGGCAGATGTTAAACATTTTGGTTTCTTTTAAATGTACGAGTCAACGTGATGTAACATTATATTTAAAACTAAGCACATACAGTAAAGTTTAAATATTTTATCTTTTCTGTTAAAGAACGTCATTCCAACAACTGATCTTTTCTTTTGTTACTTAATAAAGTTAAACAAAAAAAAAGGATTGTACATTACTAACTAACCCCCCCCCCCAATGGCGTAGTGAGGAGGGAGCAAGGGGGCATCATGCACCGGGGATAAAATCACAAAGGGGCGCCAAACTGTATATTTTACATATAATATTATATGGTTTTCGAATTGCGGGGGGGGGTGCTAAAAAGGCATTGAGCCCTGGGCGCGAGTTAAGCTCGCTACGCCACTGCCCCCCTCCCCTTTCCCTCCCAGACGACACACATTAAATCTCCACACACAAAAAAAAAATAGACACTTTTGATACATTCAATAAATGCGATTTTCTGCCAAAAGTTTTCGCGGAAAAAAAAGTTAAATTTAAAAAGAAATTCATGGAATCAAAATGAAATGATATTTGTATGGCTGTATGTCTAACGGAGCTATGAATTATCCCACAACAGCAACATCAACAACAAAAAATCTGTAACATTCAAATGTGGCCAGTTTGTTTTTTTCAATCAACTAACATCAGCAATTATCGACTGGATGCGTTAACAATGACTGAGCCTGTATTGATTGAAACTACAGACAATTAGCGGAGATCATCGTTCAATAACAAGCGAACAAAAAAACATTATCAGTAGACCGACAGAAGAAATGTTTCGCGTGTAGAGATTAACATTGAAAACTGAAAAAAAGATTTTTTTTAAAAATAAATTTTTATTTCAAAGCAATAATTTCTTACAAAAATAAAAAAAGCTTTATTAAAAAAAAAAGGAACTGAAAAAATAAAAACTCAATATTCTTTATAGCTTACAAATATTTATAACATTATTGCTAGAATATAATTGTGGGTGACCTACTATATGTACTCATTATTATTATAACGCAGTGGCTCCGGCACCAGCCAAAACCATTATATTAGGGTATTAGGAACATGGCATATATAATTTTTTTTTCAGAATTTTTTTTTCAGGATTAGGGTTAGGGTGTGGAGCAATATTATCTATGGCTGGTACCCGAAGTAAAAAAAAATACGGGTTCGGTCGGACCGAACCGTAGCCACTGTGTTATTATAAATATGTGTAGGATATTTTTTTTTTATTTTTCATTGCATTTTTTTTCCTCCATATAATTAAAATATTTTATTCTTTTTATTTGTAAAAGAATTAAACTTGCAATTGTTGCACATATCCGCCTGACACTAACAAAAACGTCACAACTCTGAGTACGTGTAAGACTAAAATAATCTAACTTGAGCACTCTACAGATTCACTGTTTACTCCCAAGTTTACTTTGACATCGAAATTTCTATTTTCCCGCCTTTTTAAACATTTTTACACTCTAGAAGTGATTAGCGTCAGAAATGTACAAGATGTCAGTTAACTGACTCATCAAACATTTCACAACAATGTCCTGTCATCGAGAATACATATGTTGAGAAAAGTTCTACTTAACGAACGGATTTCAAAAATTGAGTTTAAAGATTTGACAGAGACAAACAAATATTTCCCATGGAAAGTGTATAAAATATGATTTCGGTGAATAAAAACAAAAATAGATCATTAAGATGGATAAGTTAAGTTTAGACTTCATGTTCGAGTAAAATTAAAACAGTTTGGTCCATATATAAATAATATACTACTAGTTCAATTAAAAAAGCAAAGATTTATAATATTTCAAGCTGTCACGTTTCCAGCACATATCTGGGCCTTTTTTAAAGTAACCTAATAAATGAATATGTCAGATGTTAATTAGAAATCATATTAATCATTTTTGCACTTTTCATTACACGGATTCTAACAAATTTTATCATGACTGTAAACTTTTTTTTTTAGTTCTCAAAAATTATATTAAAATATCATTCAGAGTTTATTTATTTAGATATAATATATACACAAACATTTCAGTTATTCAAAGAGATATTATTCAGTTACTTTGAAAACAAATTACGGCTATTAAAAAAAAAGACAGCAGATTTACACACCGACTTACCCCACACACCTAACTATACGAAATGTTATTTTTAGAACGAACTATCTACATGATACGTTTATTTTCCTCCTTTCTGCAAAGATACATTAAGTTCATGACGCACATGAAAGATAACCATTGTTTTTTTTTTTATAGCCCCATTTTAATATAGTTGATTTATCAACTTGAAATATCATGCAAAAGGCTGTAAAGCAACGGTTGCATCCCATTGAACAAAGTGGTGGCTTTTTTTTAATTTGATAGATTAGCGATGAAATTAACATTCTGAGTCACAGCCTTTGCAACTTATGTGAAATCAAAAACACATTTAGACAGGTTGAAACATAGGCGGTTAATTTATCACATTTGTTTTTATTTATATGAATCGGAAAGGGGCATTCTCAGCCGTATACTGTGATAACAAAATACATTGATAAATCTATCTAAGAGTAAATATTATAGATTCTCTTTACAATAATGTTTGATGGGTCTTAAAAACAAGACATATTTTATCCCGGTGTAGAGATCATTTTTATTCCGACATCCCACAAACATCTCCACCATCCTCTTATTTCCCCCCCCCCCCAACCCGCCCTATTTTTTTTTATTTAGTGATCTGAAGGCTAGATTCAGTCAAGGTTAAACCAAAGACCATAATTTCTTGCCATCTCCCGTCGATGAGAGGACGACAACCAAGATCGGCCTATCAGAGATGGTGATGTTGAATAATTAATGGTCGAAGGTTTCCAGAACAGGTGGTTTCCGTGACAGCGTCCTGCTTTCGGGTGATTAGACTGGTCAGCGGCCTAAAGACACAAGCAGTGGATGTTCAACAAGAGACGGAGTCTGAGGCTCAGGGTCGACGGCTTGTGTTGGTGGGTTTAATTTATTCCGTATTTGTTAGTATCGACCTCTTGAATGGAATAGATAATTACGGTATCGTTAAATTAACAGAACAGTGGGTCTAGTTCAGTGTTTCTCAAACTTTAGACACCTGTGTATCCCCTTTTATATTTTCGTAATACTGTGTGCCCTAATTTAAAAAAAAAAAACTTGCAAACATTGTTTTCACGGTCATGGTTTCCCATCATTTTAATGTTTTCGCTTTAGCCGTGCATGTTTACCAAATGTCCTCAGCCTGGTAAAGCGCGTGCCCCGGCCAAACTCCTCAGGGGTAAGAGATACACTGGTCTAGTTGTTCAGATGTTTAAACACGTGTTTTTAATAAAGAAAATAATAGGAAGTGTTGAATTATAAAAGTAAATAAACTGCACAGAATTTTAAATCTTCCTTTTGATTGTAAAACATTCTAAGATATTAGCCAATCTTCAAATATAACCGCAACAAATGATTGTGTGTTCACAATCCATCAAACCAGGTCAGTAATCCAATAGTGAGAAGAAAGTCGTGGAATAATGAAACTTGTTTTAAAAAAAAAAGTAGAGCGTGAATTTAGGCCAGGTTTACAGCACAGCGTCACTAACACATTGCACAATATTTTGTTTTGTTATGGCAGTAGGGCACCATTAGGGGAATGTTTATATAGTTGCAACACGAGCTATATGTTTACCTACAATCTGGATGAGTCGAACATCTAAGGAAGTGGGTCACTGACATGACAAAGTGAGTTGTATTTAATTACTGTAGTGAGTAACAGATAAAACTGAAGTAAATGACATTAATGTTAGATAATTCAAAATCAAAAGCAAGTTTTTCAGTGATGGAAGGAACATGGTATATATATCTTATATCTCGTTTAAGAGAGTTGTATAAAATGATGTAACGCAACAAACAACAAAATCAGGTAATGCGAGTATATGATTTTTAAAGTCGGATGTTACCTTACCCATTAAATTACTAAACAAAGGCTTGAAAGTGCCTGTACAGCATAAAAATAACAAAGTAAAGATTCCCGAGAGCAAAAAAACGTAATCGCTCTGGCTATTTTATATTATTACCAGTAGACATCGCTGAGGGGATTTAATCATCAAGGTATCGATTACTTAGTGTATCGTGGAGGCTGATCTTCGTAAACGATTCTCGTGTTCTGGCATGGCATGTTAACGTCACACAAACAAATAGCTACTTCAGCTGTAGTGTTAAGCATGTCTGATTGTAGTGAGATGTAACTGTCACACAAACGTCTAACTATCACAGCTGTTGTCTAAAGTATGTTGTCCAACTGTAATTGATGTAACTGCCACACAAACATCTAACAGTTGCTCTTTAAAGCAATTTGTCCAATTGTAGTCCGTGTGACTGCCACACAAACATCTAACTGGCACAGCTGTGGTGTAAAGGGAGAGGTGGCTAGCTGTATTTGAAACTGCCACACCTAAATCCAACTAGTACAGCTGTTTTGCAAAGCATGTTTTGACCAAATATATTTTCATTAAGATAATAATGATAAGAAATAATAAAAATGACTGCATATATATTTTTTTTAAACTATCATCACACTGAAAACGTAATATGTTACACCAATTTCAATAGGAAGGATCAGATTAATTGTAACAATTTACTGTGTTTGCTTTGAAAATACTATGCAAGTCTAATTCATGACATGTAAATAAATGATGAATGCATGCAAGAAAGAGGTGATGTAATTAACTTATTAAAAAATCTTGGCTATGTATAAGTAAATAAAACAGAGTATAAATAATGAAATATATACATACAGTTTAATGATGGTGTACTTCAAATTAAGTATAGTTGCTATGTCGAATGTAATTTTGAATTATGAAGACAAAGATGGATAAATAATGTAAAGATATATAGGTGAGACATCTACAAGAGTATAAGACAGGTGGTTGTTGATAGAGGTGAAATATGCACAAATTGAAGATCTGTCTTCATATTAATATGGCTAAGACAAATCCCTTGTCAATGTCTCAGGGTAGAATAAAACACATACAAACATCTAAGTCCTTTCCACCCTCAAGACAAAAACAAAAAACAGGTTTCATTAAAAATTCTGTAAACAAGAAGTGTTTCATAACTTACCAATATTAGGGTGTTTAAGTAACCTGCATATCCGTGCTTCTCTCTCAATTTTTGATGATCTGTAACGAAAGGAAGATATAAAAAAGGTAAATATTTATTGGTAATGTCAATGAAAGAAAACGGATGTACAAGTTTTGTAAGGTGAAATAATGATTTGAACAACTTATTCAGGTAATGCCTGTTACAGGGGTCAACAAAAATTAAGTAAAATACCCCAAATGTAGTTTTTGAATGTAATGCAAACACAGGAGACATCAAAGATATGACGACAAAATGTAACCACACATGTTAAAAACTGATTAACTATGTATAAATGTTGCAAAGGGAAATATTCGTCCGGTGGGGGTGTGGGTGGTGACATTTCACTGCTCATGACACAATAAATTTCTTACAAAACAAAAAAGACTTTTGTCAAATATAAGACAATAGTGAAACATCATGTTAAGTAGTGTTGTATTAAATCGTTTATCTTCTCACGTGACAAACTAACGAACGAAAAATGCATGAGACGAAAAAACCATTTAAAGTAGAGCCGCTGTTCGATTAAAAAATTGATCGAAATTAACGCATGATTAAAAATTTTAATCGCAAATTAACGCACATTTTAATCGACACAATATAATACAATTGTTTGTATTCAAACTAATATGTCATAATATCAAAGCACAACATTGGCATAATAAACAAGTCATTTTAATTTACGAAAGAGGTTTAATGAATTATAACATATTTATTGAGCATTAGCATATATGTCTATTGAATTAGTTATTGAGACCAGTTTATGGACATGTATCAATCACGTCAATGATGCGAATTGTTTTCTTTTTATTTAACAACAATGTCTAACCTTTTTTCATCGTACCATAGTTTCGGAACTAATGACGTGCGTCAACCCCTCTTCCCTCCCTCCCTGTCGTATTTTGCTTAACACGTAAGTCTGTTTACCCCACCATCCATTTCCCATTCCAAAAAAAAATACACACGTCATTTATATCTCAAATGTAACTTTTCTTTAATAAAATAATAGTATAGCCAGAAAGTTGTCGCTCACTTATTATTAAAGCGTTTTTTTTTTATTCTCCCCCCTTTCCCCACCTAGTCACATTTTTAACACTCTCTCCACTTAAAGATGTCCAAAAACATGTTGACACCGGTTCCATTGTTTCAAACTAGGAGCACGCGTCATAAATGACAACCACAGTCGTCGAGTTGAAGGACAAATTTACTTTTAATCTTCTTTATCTGTCAGTCAGTTAAATTAATAAAAAAGTATCTTGTAAAATGACACTCTTTAATGTTACCGTTTCAAACGTTCAAAGCAAAATTTTGTTCGGTCGGCTTTCATTTTTAATCTTCTGTTGTTCTTTCGTGTGTCAACATTAAAAATTCTTTCTTTCGTTTCATTTTGGTTACAGCAACAGTTGTATCAGAGTGTTTGCCGGTCTAACTCTTAGAGAAAAATCTATTGATGTTTTTATTGCTATATACAAAAGCACAAACGAAAATATACCTTTCTTTCCATCATATGACACCGCTAGTTTCAGAACGTTAATTAATATAAAATATTAATTTAGCTCAGTATCACAATAATTCTGAAAAATACATACACTGTCTCGTGTACTGATGTTTGCATAGCATAGTCTAGACCATGTCTAGACATTGATTTCAAGTGTCATGAAACTGTTAGTGCAGCTGATACAAGACGCTGTATTTTCAAATGCGATAAAAAATTGGGCGCAAAAAATGGTGATACAAAATTTCTAACATCTCGTTATTTTGACCTAATTATAACAGAGTTCACCAAACACTTGTCTTTCTTTATCTCCAATTAATACACTACAGTACCCCACCAATACACTATAGTACTCGACCGGGAAGGGAGCAGGAAGTTCACTTGGTCGAAGGGCTACATAACAAAACATCTTCATTTAATATTACAATTGGGGCTTTTGTCGACGTACCTAGGGGCGAGGGTGTGTGAAAATTATGACAGGTTGGGGGTGGTAGATTCTACTTAATAAGTGAACGGACTTTAACTTCAAATTGTTGCTTGAAATTCCGTTATTTATCGATTTGGTGAGCTTTCAGCATTTTGGTCAAATTAACGCATTTAGGTGTTGCGTTAAAATTTTTAATAGCAAATTTTTTTTGACGCGTTAATCGTAAATTAACGCAGTTAATCAGCAGCCCTAATTTAAAGGTTACAATTTTACAGTCTCTTAATTTTAAAATGGTGCCCATACATTATTTTTATTTCAGATTGATTTAAAATGTTCATTTCAACTTCCATACGCAATGATTTAATTTACAGAATGGTACAGGTAAATGTATTCCAAAAGTAGCAGATCAAACATGCCTTTGAATGTGTTTTAAAAGGTAGAAAAACAAATCAGAATGAAAAGCCATGCACAATGTTGGCATTGTTTAAACAACTCTTCATATTGATTAGCAAACTGGTCTGCCAGCAACGCAGTGAAGCAAGAAATCAGGGATGTATTAGGATGAACATATTCTTTTATAGGAAGTATTAATATTTGATGAAATTCAAGTTCCAAAACAGATACAAACATTGACATTTCTCATACAATACTTAACGAAATGTTAGAACACATTTTAAAATTCAACAAGTAAATTTGTGAAGTCCATCTTCTTGGTTTGTTTGAATGTTAAGGTCAAATAATAAAATAAAACAAAAGATCACTTGTCAAAGACATGCATTAATGTCACACATGAACGTTGTCACAATTAGGCGTGAAATCAACATTTAATGCAAGTCTAGAATCAGAAGTGGAGAAAACGTAGAAAATGTAATGAGCAAAATTAACAAATCTCCCTACTGGACATTAGCAAACAACTTCAGATGATATGCTGGCCAAAGATAGAAGTAATCGACACATATAAGAAAACTATGACATATTTGTAAGATAAAAAAGGTTTCTTTTTCGTTTTATATCAGTACTAGATATTAAGCCCGGCGTTGCCGGGAAATCTAGGTGTAATGTGAAACCCTTCCTAATCAATTTAATTAATTTAATTGGGTAAATTAGGTGCTGATTTATGCCACCTTCCTAAATGTGCAGCAGTTCAACAGGAAAATTATTCATCACCTCATCGTCATCTGTTAAAATACAGCTTAAGTAGGTCACGTATTCTCCTCCAGCACGTCCATAATTTCTCGACGTCATCATTTTTGGGACACAAATTGAATTGCCCTGTGGGACATGGTGTCCTTAATTGCACTTATTTTCAAATTAGTTCCATAGATTTCAGTAACTAAATTGCCAGTGCATAACATTAAATTGGGAATTTCAACCACTTCATCGCCCAAGTTATCAGCATTCATTACTTCACATTTCCTAATCTTAACACCATTCAACATGATCATCCATTTGGTGCTCTGTCACAGGGAATACCCTGTGATATACCTCCACCTTTATTTTAGCAAATGTAATATTTACAAATAGTATACATTTAAATTAATAAAAATGTGTATTTTCGGATGCAGAAGTTTTGTTTTTCACAAACGTAGATAGTGACTTAATTTGTATTGAAATCTGCAGAATTTCTTTTTTTAATATTATAAACTTTTTTTACGAACGCGCTCGCTATTGACCCTGACTCACGTTTGACTCACTTTGACGATGTTAAAATGCTATCTATTGTAATTGACGATGTTAAAATGCTATCTGTTGCAATAAAAAAAAATAATTTGAATGATATTATATATTATTATTATTTAATATTTAGGACTTTTACAAACCACAGAAACTATTTAAAACTGTAGATTTTTGAAAAATAAAAATCGAATCGCTTGAACCAAAGCGCCATTTTGAATTATGTTTTCGTGACTTCGCTGGTCACGTGATTACTTTATCAAATACTATAGTTTTATTTATTATTTCTGGAGGTCGTTTATTTATAGAACGGATTCCCCACCCACCGCGACCAGGACAAGCTTAGCTGCTTTATAATGTGGACTAGCTGTACCCTGCAAAACCTTTGCATAGAGTTAAATCCCCTTAGGCTTGATGAGTAGGCTATGTTATTTTTGGTTTTGGGCAGATCCGATTTTTTCATGATTGTATTTTAAACTGGAATACTGTTGTATTAATTCTTTAATTTCGATTTAAAGCAGAACCCAAATCGCTATTATTTTATTAAATTATAAGATACAGAATAGTTTCAATGCGAAACGCCCAAAACTAAAACAATTTGGATCTGGACAATTATCAGAAGCATATTTTTGACACTGGATTCGATCGATACTTTGACTTCAAAACCCTAACAGGTGTTTGTACCAACAGTTCGGCCAACTGCACACATTGTTTTGGTCGGTATTCAAACATTTTTTGTGATTTTTTCCGGGTGTTTTTTTTCTTGTATAATAACAATATACTTCAACTTCAAATTTTTGAAAAATAAAAAGTGTATTGTATTAACTGAAAAATGAGTTTTAAAGTTAGATTCTTTTTTACCCAATAACGTTTTATTTCGGATTCTGAAAAGTTCAAATTGGGAAAAAAAAAGAACTTCTTAGCAGTTGAACGATTCGGAACCAGAATTGGAATGAGTTGGAATGTTTTTGTAGTACCGAGCAAGTCATGATAAAACAAATTCCATGAAAATATAGAAAACAAAAACCATTCCAATTGTTTGTCATAAACAGACAAGACTGATTAGAAATACTGAACATTTTATAACTAAACAGAAGTAATAATAGTTGCATTAAAACCAACAGAGAGGATTGTTGCTGTTTTTTAAGGTACTCGGAATTTAAATTGTATAAACGGAAAAAAATAGCTAAGACGAAAGGCTACAATACAATACGGATTGGTTAGTGAGTCAGACTGGAGGTACTGATTGATGAGTTCAGGTCACAGAGAAAGATTTACAAAAAAATAACTAAAGTAAAGGGAAAAAAAAAACAAATTGTCCAGACTAACAATGACGTAAATTGTCACACATAGTAGTTTGTTTGGCTTCTTCTGGTTCGTAGTACTTTGATCTCAAATTAAACGGAAAGTAAGTCTGACGTTTTTTTAATGAACAGAAAGTACTTGACTCTCTCAGATGACTTACCAGAACTCATCTTCCATTCCGTGTGAACAGTAGACGTTGAACAGTCTCTCATCAGAAACCATATATAGAAAATATATCTCTTTCGAATACACTTTGATTGTTAAGCGTCTGATTTTAATTGATATTTGTAAAAGCATATCGTTAAATTAGAAGCATCGATAACAGATATTGTTTGTATTAAATACTTTATAATCTTCCACCCATATACTGTGGTTATTAATTATCTCCCACCCATATACTGTGGTTATTAATTATCTTCCACCCATAAGCTGTGGTTAACATAGTTTTGACTTTGAAAATAATTTACAGTGATTTAATAACCAATATTTGGACATTTCCGGCTCAATACTCAACAAAAGTATCACATGCAAATACACACCAGATATACAATTAAAAAAAATAATGATATACATCTACAAAAGCAGTAAGCTTTCTAAATAAAAAAAAATAAATATAAAGACTTGGACAAGATAAAGTCGATAATAACATGCAGAAATCAGAGGCCAATAATGAAATGCATCATCGATAATTTTTAATGAGGGAAAAAAAACAACCGAAAACAAGCAGGATCATAGGCTATGCCCGTGGGGCTGAAACTTTTTGTTTTAGCGACACTCCCACAAATTTTAATTACAATAAAGAAAGAGAATAAAAACGTCAATAAATGTGTGTGTATATGTAGGTTTTATCCTGTAACTATGGAGATTTCGAAGTTTTAGTTTTGTAGCATACAGAGAATGCTAATATACATTATGCGTATAGAATATCGATCCTATTATTGTAAATTTAAAATTTTGTCGCAGCGACCCACATTTTAAAAACTGTTATCCACTGGACAGTTTTCTGATGGGCTTTTGTCAAAGGTCAGATATATCTGTCTTTGTGGTTATACTTCGTGATTTGTGCCACACACAATAAAATACATGACCACATTAACGGCTATTTAGTTGAGTACACAACCTCTACGTAGACTCACAAGACTGGCCTTTTATTTCCACACCAGCCCGCGCTAAACTAAGATATGGCCTCAATGGCCACATTACTAAATTAAGATCTTGGGAAATCCAAGGAGACAAAGAGACAGTTTGAAGTTGTTACGATCTGAACCCATTACACAGTCCTTGCGAGCATATGTCTCTGTGTTCACAAAAGAATGTTCACGTTTGAGTAAGGTTTTGTTGGGTTGAGGGGGGGGAGGGGGAGGGGTTAAGAGTGCGATGTTCTAAATCTATAAAAGGTACAATATTTCTTTTACTTAAGAATCTTAAAAAAAAAAAGAATGAAAAAGATTATGGGCTGTAGACGAAAGTGAAAATATTAAACGGTAGTCTAATGGACGAGAAGATTTATACAGGAGAATGTCCAGACACAAGGGAGTTTGAAGTATATGAAGTGAAATATTTATGTCAGCAAAACTGTATTCTTTCGGGGTTAAGGGGGGCGGCGTAAGTATGTTGGCCCCGGGGGGGAGAGGCTGGAAAAAATAGGAATGGATAAATGTAATATATCAAGATGTTACAGATAGACGATGGATGGGTGGACTGACGGACGGTGATACTGACGGGCAGGACGGTCAGACAGACAAAGTTGTTTAATGACATAACTAGCCCATAAAGATAACTAACACTCCAAACCACGCAAACTGTCACATAGAAACAAGTTATAAAGGTAATACACCGAGATACTTTAAAACAATTCATTGCTGCAATAAATCATAGTAAATGTAACTTTTTATTCCCACTTGCATGATATCTGTTTAATATTGCTGATAAAATGTAAACTGATACAGGAATAGTTAGATTGCGTCACATGTTTAAGGTGTATGAATTCTCAATGATCAAAGATGGGGGTGTAAGACAAAAGTTTCATTTCAAGCATAATTAAATTAAAGCAATGAAATTGCAAAACTACCCCTCCTTAACGCAGTTACGTTTTAACGTTTTTTTCTTCATAACCGTAATAGTTTTTCATTAACATTTATTTTACCATCATTTTTCATCAAAATTAATTATCAGAAGAGTTTAGACCAGAAATGGGCAACCTGCAGCCCGTTTGGCTATTAGACCCGGGCCGTAATTTAACTTGATACACATGTAATCGATATTAGTTCCTATAAAAAAAACTCATTCCACTAGCTCTAGCTGCGGCATCCCTGTCAAATTTATAAACCCATTTTGGCCCGCACCAAAAAAGCGCGAAAATATTAAAGTGTTTGTTAAAATCTTGCGACTGTTGTGTTCATTTGGTATGGTTAACACTTACAGTCAGTGGAGCTGCACCACTGTGTAAACAATGATTGAACACTTACGTCAACATACTTATGATTCATCTTATATTATAATGAAAAAAAATGTCATCTAAGTGAAACTAAATTTATGTTCTTTTGTTGAAAACGAATTTTATTTTACAAATAAAACACTTTTCTTTGAAACTGAATAAGTAATGAGAGAAAGATTTGTGTTTATTCGTTGTTAATAAAGTACAAAAGGTGTATAATTTTAATTGTGTTATCATTCTAGTAAGGCGGTTCTCAGCCGGTGGTGCACTTACCCTAGAAAGTACGGGAAAGGTACGCATTTAAAACAACAAAGATTTTAAAGAAGGTCGCAAGTTTGGTGCGTGACTGCGTGACTCATCAACAAACCGCGTGCCAAGTATCGCATTAGAAAGGTAAGCACATCCCATTATAAAAATAAGAAAATTTATTCGCGAACTTACGTGTGAGGGGTTCCTTTGAGGTACCAGTCAAGAAAAAGGTTGACAACCAATTATTGCAACTGAGAATCCCCTTTCCATTTCAACGACTGACTGAACGTATTGCAAGTGATCTAAAGGCGAACCTGTGTGTGTGTGTGTGTTCCTCCCTCCTCCCCACTCCCCTACCGCAAATGTCATAATGTCTGTTGTGAAATGTGACACAGAGTACGGCTTTAATACATCTATGGGAATTGATAAGCAACATGCCAGTCGTGTTATCTCAAAATAATTTTCTTTAGTATTGCATTACTAGTATTTATGTAGATAGTACGTCTGTGATGTACATGAACTATTTCAACCCATGTACGAGAAAAAGTTACAAATATGAAGAAAAGGTTTGTTTGAAATAATGTATTTAACATGATCCAACACATTGCCATTTCGTGAAAAAGTAAAGACATCTAAGTACTTGTGAATTTTTAAAAATACTCAGCGCTAAGACGATTAAACACGAAGTTTTTAATGAGGTAAAATTCAACCGGGAAACCGGGATCCCGCCATCCCGGGAAACACTATTTGGGAAGTAACCCACGAGTTAAGTGGGGTATGACGAGTTGTGTGATTGTGAAATTTTGCTGGGATTTATTGGCAAGGAATGATAAGTCTTACAGTTGTCAGATATTTCCTCTCAAAATTCTTTAATAACACGACAAAAACTTTTTTACCACCTGTCTCGAGATAGTGTAAATGCCCCATGGAATGTACACCGCGGTAGGCCTAGTCCCCTAGTTCTACTTTGAACAGTTATACAAATTAGGTCTTAAAGTATGGAATCAAGAATCAGAAGTGACGTATAAAAGAACAATTGTGGGGGAGTAGTTTTTTTTTGTCCCTAATACTAGTACAGTGGGTATTCGGTTAACGAACCGTTCGGACAGCGAACAAATCGGACAACGAACACTTTCAGGAAAGATTTTTATGTTCGGACAACGAACAAAATTCGGATAACGAACAAAAACTAATTCTATCGAAAACGTCTCTGCTCTCGAAACACCCGACATCTCAATTTGTCCTGAAAATAGATGTGCGCGTGCGCTGACACGTCATCATTCATACTACGTAGCAGCACCGTACGACGCGTAGGGTAGTGTGCGACGATACATCGTCAATAGTGTACCATACATGTGTAGTTGGTTAATGTCCTTGTGGTTTTCGTATCCGCTTCTCTAAACGCCTTTAAAAAAAACCTGAAAATGTGAAAATATTATGGGACATGAAAAGTGTGGAGTGTCAAGAACTGTGCACACCATAAAAACCAAGCAAGAAATTATAACTAAAGTAGAGAGTGGACAAATAATGACTGATGTTACCAGGCAGTATGGCTTGAACAGGTCTACTGTAGGCACAATCCTAGCTTAAAAGATATCATCAAGAAGACTCAAGCCGCTAAAGGAGTAACGAAAATTACATCTGAGAAGCAAAAAAAAAGTGTCATCCATGATAAAATCGAGAGTTTGCTTTTAGTTTGGATAAATGAACGGGAGGTGAAAAGAGATGTAACTAGAATGGCCATCATTCAAGAGAAGGCTGGAGACATTTTTGAGAAATTTAAAGAACAAACTCCATGCTCGTCCTCCGAAAATCTAGAATTCAAGGCTTCCACTGGCTGGATTACAAAATTTAAAAGGAGATCTGGCATTAAACAAGCTGATGTCAATAGGGTTGCTGATCTCCACAGCGACATTGCTATCAATCATTTCCTGAAAGTCCTGAAGGAGAGAGAAAAACATCCGACATAGGACATGTTCTTTAACGCCCAAAGAAAGGACAAGGACTGATTAATAAGCAAGACCATATGTATGTATCATATTTGTAATAAATAAACTTACTAAGAAATTATTCTTGTACATGACAATTTTTTTTATTTAATTTTTAGGATCTCCAGAACGAATTAATCGAATTTCCATTAACATATATGGTAAATCGATGATCGGTTAACGAACGATTCGGATAGCGAACATAATTGTGGAACGGATTAAGTTCGTTAACCGAATACCCACTGTATTTGAAAAAAAAATGTTAACTTTCTAATGAAAGTAACTTTAAGGCTACAAGAAAATTGTTCATTACTGGCAACAATGAATCTATATAACACCATAATACTCTGGTCCAAATGTCTATTTACAATAAAAGTTGTTTAATTGTTGTTTATTTTTTTTTAATTATAAGAATTTATGTGCACTTCATATTCAGATTGAGTTTGAAATTAAGTCGTCAAATAATTCAAGTTGACTTAAAGATAATTAAAACAATCAAAAGTACAGGTATCAAAGAGCGGCAGTATTTATTACATGAAAAATTAAACAAACCAAATATGGCATGACTATTATATATAAACAGCAAATTTGAAAATAAGAGTTGTTGCCATAAACAAAAGCTTTTTTTTTTAACTCAGAAAATGTAAGAGCTGTAGGTAAGAAATGTTTAACAATGTTGTCCTTGTGTGGCATTTCATGATAAAATGTAAGCGCTGTAGGTAAGAAATGTTTAACAATGTTGTCCTTGTGTGACATTTTATGATAAAATGTAAGCGCTGTAGGTAAGAAATGTTTAACAATGTTGTCCTTGTGTGGCATTTCATGATAAAATGTAAGCGCTGTAGGTAAGAAATGTTTAACAATATTGTCCTGGTGTGGCGTATTATGATAACACGCGAATAGAAATAAATGTTTAACATTGTTTCTGAATCAAGACATACGCTTCAAATTTTGGCCGGTGTCCACACAGCTTCTGTTACATCGAGTAACATTTCTGACATAACTTCACTGGTAAATTATCAGAAGAAACACTGTACAGAGCAGGGAGAGTTGTACTAAATATAAACTTATTTTATGTTTATCTTGCTAGATCCGGGTATTATAGAAATAACTACAGGTATGCATTTAAAAAAAAAAACTGCAATAAACAAATAAATATGTAGACTTCTAACAATTAAATGTTGATCAGTTGAATTAAACGTTGATCAGTTGAATTAAACGTTGATCAGTTGAATTAAATGTTGATCAATTAAATGTTGATCAGTTGAATTAAATGTTGATCAGTTGATACAACTTAACGTACACTTTAGTGATTGGTGTTAGCTAATAAAAATGTGGAAAGTGTGGTTATTTTATTAATAGTAGCGTCTGTTTATTTCTCCAAGCATGATATTATTCACTCCATTGCGGTGTAGAAATGTCTGTTTTAAAAAAAATGACAGTCTTACAGTACTTAATCTTACTAGTGATACATGGAGAAAGCTACGGATTTCCCACCCCCCACACTTATAATGTCACCGACCTATGTATTATACCATCATGTCTACCTTTTCAAAAATTTCACCTTGACATTGCGCTTAAGCAGACATTTAAAATACATTTTTTTTTTAAATTGCCGACATCTGCATTCTCATTTCTTACCAACCCACCACCCCCTTCCCCCGGCCGCTATAATTCTACAATTGTTACACCTTATCTGCACCATAGTTAAACGCATAAAAATCGTATGATGACTAACTAACTTCGTTTAATGACAGCTCATCTTAAATATAAATGTTTAAATTAAAAAAAATCTAACTATCATGCCCTGTAATAGACTTTGGGTTTCCCAAAATTGTAGGTCGCGACCCAAGTGTGGGTGTCGGAATGTGTCGAGGGAGATGTCAGAAAGGAAAAAAAAGCTCAAAGCTTGCAATTAATAAAACTACTGTTAGATACTCATGTAAATGTATGACACGTAATTGTTACTGTCAAGAATTATTGCTTTAAATTGGTATGCTCGCAGCGAGTATTTAATTCTATTGCTAAGCACAGCAGCCGGTCCATTTGTTATATTAATTATCAAACAACATATTTTTCATTCTTTCCCTTACCCTTTGTCTCAGGTGGGTCGCCAAACAGTTTTTCAAGGTCGGGAACCTCTCAGTTAAAGAAAGTTGACATTACTGACATTAAATATGACTAACAGTATTATTGGTTGTAGCAATCGTGCACTATTTCATGCCCGGGGGGGGGGGGGAAGAGAGAGAGAGAATATAACTAACACAGGAACACAGCCAACTCGTGGAATTCAATAGGACGTGAACAAAACATAAAGAAAAGGAAATGGGTTGTTTGTAGAGATGAAAACTGATCTCAACCGGTGACACTGCATCACCACAGAAAATATTTTCAGTACACATGGAGGACTTTTGAATAACCACTATACTTTCTGTTGGCGTGACTGTCTGTTAATTGGTTGAAATAAATTATTCAAAACAGTCAAATATACACCCGAGGACAGTGGCGTAGCTAGCTTTAGTGGCGCCGAGACTGAATATAAAATAAAGCGCCATGACAGTGCCCTAAGGGGATTAAGTGGTCAAAATGCCTCGTTAGCTGTGGGCAGATAAGTGTTTGAGGCAGGTAATAAAAATCGGCTGATTCCAGTACTCCATAAAAAAAATCTTAAACCTGTAAGTCGGAGTGAGACTTGTTAAACAGCGATACACTTTGTGTATGATATATATTATGTGATATGTAGTAGTTGATTATTAAAAGTTATATGACGTGCCATGAAGCATCCACAAATAGAATCTGCTAGCATATTGTACATTTGTTCCATCTAACATCATCTATACACCTGTATTCTTGTTCTATTCGTCGCCCAGTGTTAACCTTTGAGTTTAAAAAGTTACACTGCCTCAGACATTTACGTTAATTTCATCTGTCACCAGGACCAGCTGTTGACCTACATACAAAATAAGTGAACCTGTTAAAATTTAACCACAGACTGAATAATAAAAAAAAATAAATAAAACCTGCGTGTTTTCAAAAGTCAACACACAGTTGCACAGAAAGAAACTTCAACGATCTACATACAGCACGCGAGGAACATAGCAGGAACTAATGATTCGAAAAGTTCCAAATAATACATAATAAATTCAACACACACATTGACCATGTGCGGGAACTAGCAGTCCCATTAATGTACAACATATCGCAACACACATCGAGTCATTTTGTTAAGTAAAAGTGACACAATCGTGCACATACATGCATTTTGTTTTATCAAGGTAATAGTACAGACATTTGAGACACAAACATAGCCACTCTATATACCCGCTACAATTTTGATTTTAAATGGATAGTTAACAAATGCACACAAAAAATGAAAACTTTAATGATTGGATCATAAGGTAATAACGTTGAAAAAAAAATGTATGATTGATGACACTTTTTTTTCTGTTTTGAGAAATATCGTTAAGTTTATCTTGTGATCTAAATAATTCATAAATATTTACTTTATTTTTCCTCGTCAATATTAGATTCCGTAGCGAACATTTCTGGTTTTTAGGTGGTATTATTAATATTTATTCTAAATGCATTTATATATTGTGTGCAGAATTGAACACAAAATACAGTAGAACGTCGTTTATCCGAATCGATTGGGATCGGACACCGTTCTGGTTCGCGATTATTCGGATAACTGACAACCGAATGCGATTCATACAGTATATGAAAACGGACACTATACGAATATTAGGACTAAGGCAAGTTAGAAGGGCCTAAATTAAAATCGCTTTATGACGCCTAAAACGGGATCCCTCACCTTGGGTTTTCCCGTCACTTTTGACCTCATGCGAAACAACTGTTGAGCATTGCACTGTTCGAAAACATATTCATATACAGCAGTGGTCCCCAACACGCGGAACGGTACCGGTCCATGGAAGGAATGTTACTGGGCAGCCCAAGAAACTTAAAATTATTTCCTTTTTCTTTATTTCTCTCGTGACTCTGACTTTCCATGGACGAGAAATAATCAACGTCCCCTCCTCCCTACCAGTGGGGCGCGGTGAAATTATAAAACGCTGACCGGTCCGTGGTGAGAAAAAGGTTGGGGACCACTGATATACAGTACCTGTAGTTGACATAATAAGAAAACTTGTCCGGAAATTTGACGCTCCGTATAATAAACGTTCGGATAAAAGATGATCTACTGTACTTACAACTAATTGAGGCATGTTGATTAAAAAAAAACTGAAAAAAAGATAGATTGGGATATACGTTGATTAAAAACTGTGATATAAGCAAAGAAGAAACTTGTAAAGGTAGAAGACACTTGAGTTGATTTTTAAACCACCAAACAGAAAGACTTTGATACCACACTTAACTTTCGTGCTCCACCGGAGACATAACGTGACAGTCCTACCTAAGTGCAGCTAATAAACTGTCAAGGTCGACCAATGAATCCCACCACCCACACGACCCCGCCTCTCAACACGTACTCAAGTGTTTTTTTTTTAAAAGAGGATACAGGGCAGCAGTGGATGGCTTTCATCAATCATGTTCAGCTCACGTGAGCGTGTAAGAAGGATGAGTGAAAGGGGAGACAGCGAGAGACACATCGAGTGTGTTAGATGTGTGTGAGTACAGCACAAACAAACTATCTGGCTCACCACAACACAAGCGGAAAAAGATAAGCACGTAACACATGCAGGTAATCCTTTGAGTACACTCACCTGAGAACATGATGCGCGGTCATACCTACAGACAAACATGCACTTAAAAAAAGTTAAACAATGCGTGCAAAACAATCACGAAATGTTATTGGGAATTGGGTGAGGGGGGGTAGTTCTAACGTGCAGTTGTTAATATAGAGCGTTAGTATTGCCAGTGCAGTAGAATCAAACAACGACATTTCCGATCAATCCAAACAATTATCATGGCAAGAAAAACTGTACGTGTATCAAAATAAATATACATGGCAGACCACAGACAGACATACTGAAAGAGCACATATAGGCAGACTGACAGAAACAGACAGATAGATTTTTAAAGGAAAAAGATAATTTATAACCATTCAGGACACTTGTTGTATAAAGATATATTTGCAGCAAATGTTCACACATAAATATATTAAAGTTAATCAACAGTTTTCGTTCTCAAATTCATTAAAATGCATGGATTAGGTGGTTGAGTAAAGAAAGAAAAAACCGAATTAGAGATTATCTGTAATTAGACTTGACAGATTAACAGCTGTCCGTGCTATTTTAATGAGATAGTTTGGACAGAGTGCACTTTGTGAGTCTATCGTCACACCACGGGTAGGTGTGTGTAGAGACATTTTAAAGCATACGTAAACTAGGCGGTGCCTAGACTGCCAATTTCTAAAGGGAGTCCCTTGTCGGGACCCACAAGCACGTCCGCCATTGTCTGGGGGGGGGCTGAGGTTAAAGTACTTAGCGGTTGTGGATCATAGGGTCTCGGTTGTAAAGATTATTAGGGTCCCAAGATTTGCAGGCGATGGTTTTGACTACGTGTGTAACTTTTGACTAGATCCCAAAACATAAGTGCCGCTCCAAATATAACCCTTTTGCCTAAGGCCCACATAAACACAGAGACAGCTCTATGTAGGAGTATCGCTTATTGGCAAGAAATAAGGATAAAGGTGCAAATGATCTATTCAAAATTATATTATGTGTATTCATTTGTGCGGAAAGTGTAAAATAATAATACAAGTAAATATTTACATCAAGACATTATTAATACCTCATGTGGATATATCAGTGTGCACAATGCAGCAAATGAACATATAAACACTGAATCAAATTATGAATAAAATACGGAAATCAAGAACTAGACGGATTCCCCCAACACCCCCCCCCATTCATACGAAATCATACATACATTTTTTCTATTCAATAATGGATTTATTTTACGCGTTTTTAGTATGTTTGTAGAATTACTTTAATAGCAAGAAAAAAAAGACAACACAAAATAACAACGTATTGGTCAGGGGTGGCCATGAATGAGGTCAATGAGAGTCCATTGTAGTATTTTATTAAGTAATAAAAACTGGTAGGTTGGGGTTTGGTGACCGAAAGTAAATGAAATTTTTCTTTTAAATTACTCATTGGGAGCCGTACTAAATTTCAACAGAGCCTCATGTCTCGGCCTCTAAGAGGCAAATTTAGCCACCATTGGTGTTGTCTAAACTATTCAGTGGCTAGTATAATAGGTAGTGTATTATTCCAAAAACTGTATCAACTTGCATGAAGTTTGTGCTACATAATATATAATATACAGAATGCATTTTTCCGAAGTTTTACATTAACAATGTCTGCCTTCAACTAAACAGACTTGCCAAGACCACATTCCAGGCTAATTAACACACAAAAAGTAGAAACAGAACTCTGGAGTCAAATCAGAATTTTTAAAATCCGGGTTATCTTAGTTTGAAGCAATCAATTGGATAAGTTCTTAACATTCGTTATTTGTGGGGTTGTTTTTTTGTTCAAGTGCATACTGAGGACCAGTATCACCCATCATAGCAGGACCAGCGTCACCCATCACAGCAGGACTAGTATCACCCATCATAGCAGGACTAGTATCACCCATCATAGCAGGACCAGTATCACCCATCACAGCAGGACCAGTATCACCCATCGTAACAGGACCAGTATCACCCATCATAGCAGGACCAGTTACACCCATCACAGCAGGACCAGTTACACCCATCATAGCAGGACCAGTATCACCCATCATAGCAGGACCAGTATCACCCATCACAGCAGGACCAGTATCACCCATCATAGCAGGAGCAGTATCACCCAACATAGAAGGACCAGTATCACCCATCATAACAGGCTTATTGGACGCCCGAAACTTTGTAGAATCTTTCACAAGCATTGACATGCATCGATGTGGATAATAACTACCGTATTCGTGATATGTATTAATAAAAATACCTACATTCATTTTTTATATTATAAAACAACACTCAGGGAAGTCATATTACATCTTGTCAGGGCCGTCTTAAGGTCATCGGAGGCCCAGGATTTTCAAAGTCGTAGGCCCTCCCCTTCATTTTTAATATTTTTTCAAGAATGCACCCGCACTTCTTTGCGATTTGAAATCTAAATAAACTTTCCGCATTGTTAATTATTCTATCCAGACTATATGCAGTGATGACGTAGTAATTCCGGTGTTACGTCATGTGCTTCATGTGCTTCGCATTCGTTGTTAAACGTTTATCGTGTGCTTCTTTTTTCATAAAAAATTTAAAAAAAATAAAGAAAGTACTTTTAAATAACCATGTTTGATGGATACAAGAAGAAACACGCGAGTGAATTTGAGAAGCGGAAGAAAAAGGAGAAAGAAAAAAGCATTGAAAAAATTCGGGGTTAGTTACTGTAATTTATAAGCAGAGACACTGATTGCATTACTGGTAAAACTAGTGATAGTGACATTTCATTTACTTCTTCGGCCACAATGTACACCAACAATCCCGCAATACCAGAAATAATGTTGCCGGACTGTGCTGAAAAAAATTGAAACAGTCGAAACAATGTTACAAAGGAAAAGGTATCTGCAAATTCTGTTATGGGTCATGCTGCTGTGTTTGATTTGCCTACAGTCTCAGACTGTATATTAGGGTCAGTAGGAGATGCCGGTTTGAAGTATGAGCTGCATGACAAAGAATACAGTTACTCAAATGATTAGCTGATTGGGAGATAACTGCACATCTAAGAAGTTATTGTGCTGAACATCTTCCTTCACAAAATTCGGAGTCAGATTTTACATTAAAGGGATAACAATTTGGTGACAAGATCAGTTTTGCACACAAAAAATATTTTGCTAATATGTTAACAAATGGTGATATTGTCACGCGAGACTGGCTTCTCTATTCTCCTTCAACGGGTAAAGTGTTTTGTTATGTGTGCAAGCTGTTTGACTACAACACCGGTTTTGTAAATCAGTTTATCGATGGTTTTGATGACTAGAAAAACGCCATCGCAAGGATTACATCACACGAGAAGTATCACATTGCTGCTCTGTCAATGATGTTAGAATGTCGACATCTAGAATTGACGCAAAACTGCAAAAGGATAAGCAAAAATTGCGCAAATACTGGACTGATGTTTTCAAGAGAATAGTTGCTTTGATAAGATTTCTTGCTAAAAGAGAGTTAGCTTTTCGCAGTGACAGCCAATTACATAATTGTTATAACAATGGAAATTACCTTGGTTGCATTGACTTTTAAGCTGAATTTGATCCCTTTCTAAAGGAACACATTGAGAGACATGGAAACCCCGGAAAGGGTAATTATCATATCTTTCTGCCAGTATATGTGATGAATTTATTGAGTTGATGGGATCCAAAGTATTGACGCAGATACTGTCTGAAATTAAGAATGCTGCTAAATATTATGGAATCAGTATCGATTCCACTCCAGACATCAGTCATGTGGATCAGCTGACAGTTGTTGTTCGCTATGTTCTCACAAGTGGAAGTGTTGTAGAGCGTTTTCTTCAGTTCATTCCAATTGAACAACACGATGGTAAATACCTTTTTGATCTGTTGGTGAGTACTCTCAAACTTCATGGTATAGATATCGGCAATTGCAGATCGCCTTCCATGACAATGCGTGTAATATGAGTGGTATTTATTCGGGAGTAAAAGCTAGATTAAGAGAGATTAATAAATTAGAGGAGTGGGTGCCATGCTCTGCCCACAGCTTAAATTTGGCAGGCTCATCTGTTGTGGAGAGCTGTTCAGCTGCATTCAACTATTTTGTTATTGTTCAGTTAGTCTACAAGTTTTTTTTTCGCTATCACCGCAGAGATGGTTAAAGTTGACAGAGTGCCTGAAAGAAAAAACCTTAATGTTGCAAGGGGTATCAGCAACAAGGTGGCCAGCACGAAGTGACACTAATAGAGCTTTTTATGCCAATTATAAGGAAATAATTCGACTAGCAATGTCTCATGTTGCTACAAGCGAACCTCAACCACCAGCATCTGTGCATGAAGCCAAATCACTCATAAAGACGTTGGACCATTTCGAGACAGCGTTAATGTGTGTGATTTGGAAAGATTTGCTCCAAAAAATTGATATTGTCAACAAAGCTCTACAGGAGCCTGGAATTGAGTTAACGATCATCATCAACTTGTATGACAGTCTTGTTCTTAACTTTCATGATACACGCGATAAATTTGAAATGTAGGAAGGTATAGCAAAAGAGCTCTCACAAATGAACTGTAAAGAATGTACACATCGCAAACAACAGGACACCGATTTCAAGATGAAGTTGTGGATGACAATGATCTGGTTTTAGGTATGAGTCCTAGTGAAAAATTCCGTACTCAGTCTTTTTATGTTATAGATAGACTTATTACTGAGATGGGAAAACGGCGAGCAGCCTACACAACACTACATGAAAGGTTCAACTTTCTTCTGGACAGATCTCTGTCAATTGATCAAACAGTTTCGAAAGCCAAGTCACTAATTGAGATGTACCCATCAGATCTGGGAGAGGCATTTACTAATGGATTTCTTTTGTTTTCACTGATGTTTGCTGACAAGAAAACTGTGGCTGAAATGCTTACAGCACAAATAGGTTGGTGACATTTTTTCCAAATGCAATTATTGCTTTCCGGATCTATCTTTCAATTTTTGGAACATGTGCTGAAGGGGAATGTTCCTTTTCTAAACTCAAATTGATAAAAACGTATCTTCGGTCAACGATGGGACAAACACAATATCCTCCCTGGCATTACTTTCAAATGAAAAGGATTAGATGAGGGAAATGCCATTTGAGGACGTCATATGTGACTTTGCTAAGACGAAGAACCGAAAAGTTAACATACTGTAATTTACATATCTACAGCACTGCAGCTTGACTTGCTCAGGCGCTAATCTCACACGGTTTATATAGTTACTTTAATACAAACATTATTAAATTTTAATGGCATTCTGAACTTGTTTTCACTTTATGTTCTGGCTTTCGTAGGCCCTTGAAAAGTCCGTAGGCCCTAGGCATAGTGTCTACTGTGCTTAGTTGATAAAGCGGCCCTGCATCTTGTTAGATCTTTGTTCTAAAGGGGCGGTCTTAACAAGTCCAATGAAATAGACGAGAGAGTGTGTGTGTGTGTGTGTGTGTGTGTGTCATAAGCGTGGGCCTGCAGCTTTGCCCTTGAACATACATTCAGCATTGTAACATTTAGGGGTCAAAACAATATGCACACTATCGCAAGGAAGTTGCCGATGTCAAATGTTGAACCAAGTGCCTTAAGATATTTCGTTTGAACCGTCACACTTTCTGCCATGCTATATTTGAAGTTTGCTTTTAGTGTTTCAGTGAATTCGTGAATGTATTCATAATAGCCCAGAGATGGATAACTTTTTGAATCGCTCGCCACAAGGAGCTCTTCGAGTCAATATGCGGTCCGGATTAAGAGCAGAAATTTGAGAGAAGGGCCATAAAAAGAGCAGGGGACAGTTTTTATGTGAGATAAAACTGTACATGAAATGTAATCGCTTTAACTTAAAAGGTTTTAGAGCGCGGGTCGGATCAGACAGCCAAACAGACAGTACTGGCTCGTGGGAAGTGACGTAGTATGACAAGTCATGGCCTAAGCAAGCGCAGAGATTTGTGTTCTAAAAAACAAACACAAAAAAATATCACGTTTTATTGACTTATTGAATTCATCTGTCATAAAGATGGTCGCTTCAGGTCAGTTAGATTTCTATCAGTGCAACAATGTTATCTCTTTAAAAAAAAAGAACTGCCACGATCCAACATGAAGCAAAGGTTGACTAAAAGTGAATCTCTAAAGATGTCTGATGTGTTGTGTTGTGTGGTGTCAACACTCTAAAGGAGGCTGTCAGTGTGAAAAATACTTATATAAAATGTCTAGGAATTTGATCGATAAAAGTGAGAAATTCTATAAGCTTGGCTAACAATTCCGGCTTAGTAACTCGGGGAAATTACTGGTGGCTTTGAATGTGTAATAAGTAGTCTCTTTTTAATATGCTATAGAAATATGCCTGGTAGGCCTACAAATTAAAAAAAATTGGAAAGTGTTTCATTTTTATCACGGCTGAATTCGATTGCTTTTTAGTAATAGGACGGCCGAAAAAGAATATAAAGAATATGTTAGCAAAAAAATTTTAAAACTGGAAAATATCGTATGACTTTATACTAACCAAATAAAACTGGAAAATATCGTATGACTTTATACTAACCAAATAAATAAAAAGATAAAGTAATAGGTATTATATATCTTTTAAAAAATATTTGCAAATGTATTTTATTGTTTACAATCAAAATGTATTATATTATTGATAAAAAAAACAATGTTTCAGACACTGAATAGTTTTCAAAAAGAGAAACAGACAGAAAAAAGCATCATTTAGTTGAATGGAAGTTGGAACAGTTTCATATGAGATGAATTTTATTTTTGCTACAAACTGAACTGTGTTTTATCAATTTCAATCCGATTTATGTATTTGTTTTAAACTTTTTTTTCCCAGAATAAGTATGCAGCTGATGGCAGAATTATTTTTATTCGATCAGTTTATGTATTTTACAAAAACCAATAAAACAATACACAAATAAATACTTAAGCTTACACAAATTTGTAAGTGTAAAAATGAAATGGAACTATCAAACCATACAGAAGGTAAAAATCAATTAATGGCAAGAATATAACAGTTTGGGTTGCTTAAATTGATTGAACAAAAAAATGTAAGCTTTATGATTAATAAAAGGTACTTAAAAAATAGATCAAAGATGCGGACTTATTTTTCTCTGGGACTTTAAACAAATACAGTGAACACTAAAACAAAATAAAGTGGATTTAAATACTTTTTTTTTTGTAATACTAATCTATTTAGAAGGAAAAACAGTGTTTTGATCAGCATACAACTTCAACAGTCCAAGTTTTTTTAATCATCATACAATGGATGGATTTGAAGAAGACTGAAATAATGTCTTTTGTGACATAAACTTTTGACTGCCAGTTCTAATGAACAATAAAATCAGAATAGAATACAAAGGTGCACAATGATATTAACAAAAAAAATAATAATAAATAAATATTTAAAAAAAGGTAAAATAAATAAATAACTGCACTGAGTTTTAGCAAAAGTAAAAAAAAAAAGTGTAAGAAAAGATTCATTACCATCATTGTCTGAAGCTAATGAGGCAATGAAAGAGAAAAATCCACTTTATTTTCACATAGTAAATTACATAATATCTACTAAAAATGTCAAATGAATAGGCTACTCAAGAAAATAAAATCTCAAAATTTCTCACTATCTTTTTACTTATCATTTTGTTTTTACTTGTTTACTATATTTTTTTTAATCCTGTTTATTTTCAAGCTAAAAAATGATTGTAAAGGTACAGTAAAGGGGTTCTTAACAAAAAGTGCATTGAAATTCCCCCCAAAAAAAAGTTATTAAGAATTCTATAGGGCTAGTTATGATAGCTTATCTACTATTTTTCTGAATGTAAAAGTAAATTCAAAAAAAAAAAAACATTCTGATTACAAAATACAATGAATATGGAGGATATGAACAGGAATATTACAAGGTTATATGACAACACTAACAGTAAAGTGTTGATAACTAAACAAAATATATCAATTTATCTTACCTCTGGCAGATAATTTCTTAGTGTTTATAATTTTTGCAGCAAATTCTAATCCTGTTGTCTTTTGCACACATCTCTTTACAATGGAGAAAGCTCCCCTTAAAAGAAGAAAATATTTGAGTTCATAGCCCACAAAATCAATTTTGAAAAAATTCTAAGCAAAATATGTTCATCTCAGTTTCATGTCAAAAAAGAATCAGCAATATTTTTTTATTTAACTCTCAATCATATTCATATAAGTAACAATGGTCTTTAATAAACTTATTGCACTTAACTAAAAAATTGTAAAATAAAATCACTAATTATGCTTGTTCACTAATAGTTTAAAACATTTAAAAGTATGAAGTGGGGTAATATTTTAGTGACTTGAAATTTCAGTTGATTTTTTTGCACTAACTTCTCAGATATGGCCATCAACATCTGATTAATTCTTTTAATCCTATAAGACAATGAAAACTTTAACACTTTAATTGACTCTTTTTTTTTTTATTTGGAAATATGTTATGATTTAATTAATAATATTAAGCCATCTATAAAAGTATGAAACAAGCTGAAATAGTGTGAAAGTTCTAAAATATTTAAATGAGACAATAGAAAGCCTTGCATGAAAAATGTAAGAAAAATAAGACAACATTAATTTTTTCTAGCATTTTGAAACTACTGGGCTCTTAGAAAAGTCATAAAATGTATTCACAAAAACCTTTGTAAAAATGGGGTATTTTTTTTTTACAATTGGTGAAAAAATCCACATAGATTACATCTCAGAAGATCTTGCCGAGCAGTTCACTACATAAGAAGATCATGAATTATATCAAGATACAGATACACCACTTTACATTCACAGGCAAACAGGAACACAATATCTTGTTCAGACAATGACAGCAGTGAAAGTTAAGAAAAAATTAATTTAACCTACATATTTATTGATTTTTTTCCCAATGGAAAAGTATAAAAGTAAGACAAATGTCATTTGTAATGCTATTTTAGTAATGAATGTACCCTATTTTCAAAGAAATATCATCTTAACATGCAAGCCTTCTTTACCAGTGATATAGTGTTCAAGGTAAAATATGCACAATTAAAATTTCTCTAAAGATTTAATTACATAATTAACCAACAAGGGATATTTCATTTTTTTATAAATCACTAGTGTTTGTTAAGAATGACTTGCTCAACTAAAATATCTAGATCAGTTGTCTTGTTAATTGAAGCATCTATCTGATTTCAGCTTTTTGTTTGTCAATTATTTAAAACATAATTTGATGCTTTTTCCTCTACAGTTATTGTAGAACATTTCTAAAATGAAGTTTTCCTTTTCACTAATAGCTGAATGATTCTTTAGCATGTATTATTTTACAACTGGGTCCCATTATAAAAAGTGTGCAGACAGTTATGTAAATCTACACACATATATACATTACAATCATACACTAAATAAGCATGTATAAGTTAAAAGGAATAATAAGGTAACATAATTGTACAAATTAAGGTTTAACAGAGCCAGTTGGACACAGAGCTATGTACCTGCAGCCATCTATTCAGGCCAGGCAATGTCAACTACTGTTCAAGAGAAGCCTGATAAATATTACGCCTTTATAGTTATAATGGGTTTTTTTTTAAAAACTGTGTTTGACCAAGAACTGAGAACCCGGTGTGCTCTAAATTTTTATGAAGTAAAATTTTATTAATACCATTAGGCATTTTCAGAAGATCATATATAATTAAAGCGACTTATGGGAGACTATCCATAGAGATGTCCTTAGGTTTTAGAAAGCTTAAAGTAGATGTGTATTAATGCAGTGGTCCCCAACCTTTTTCTCGCTGTGGACTGGTCGACGTTTAATAATTTCTCAGCAGCCCGCTGGGGGGGGGGGGGAACGTTGATTATTTATATTTCAGATTGTTTTGATTTACAATGGCACTGTCGCTCACATCCGCTCAGCTTCCTGTTAACCCCTAGTCCATGGAAAGTGGCACAGAGAGAAATACACCACAATAAGTAAAAAGGAAATAATTTAATGTTTCTTGGGCGGCCCAGTACCCTTTCATCCACGGGCCGGTACCCTTTCATCCACGGACCGGCACCGGTCCGCAGACCAGGGGTTGGGGACCACTGCATTAATGTCACCATATGATATTACAGTAGATCTAACCATTAAGTTTATAATGCAACCTAAATTCAATGCTATCAAGGCCTCAGAAAAAATTTAGTTTTTTTAAACTTGTTCACCTATTTTCAAACATTAAATATATATATAACTATAAAACTAAAGGAGTATTGATAGGTGTAAATTTTAATTCATATACATGCTGTTTTATTTTGTTAAATAAACTCCCTTATTTATGATGTTTATGTTTTGAGTATTATAGTTTATACTTAATATGATCTGTTTTTTTTTATGAATCAATGATTCAATGGAAGAACATTTCAATAAATACTGATTTATCATAGTATTAAGCTTAATTCAATGCCTTAAGCTAAATTCAATGTAATATTTTTGTTAAATAATCATGACTAATTGAGTGTTTTTTATCTCATGTTTGGATCAGCCATTAAACTTCATTGGATGGGCAGGAAGACTGACATTATAAGATAAACAGTACTTGTTCACTAAAATAGATAAACAATACTTGTTCACTAAAATAGATAAACAGTATTTGTTCACTAAAATAGATATTTTTAAAGACCGGGAATTATCATTTTAATTTATATACTACATCGAGTTTACACTGCCATAGCAACGCCTGCAATGGTCAAGGTCATTGTGTCCTCATACTGGCATCAGTGCCATTTAGTAGTTATAATAGTTGTGTTTCTATAGGTTAACTTTGGTTAATAGTTACCCATTTATTGCACTTAACTCACTTTTGCATAACTGTACTGTCAGCTTTCTATAGGGTTTATGCCATCTAGAGATTTTTAAAATAATTATTTAGCTTGTCTGAGCTATAAATTCATATGCAGCAGGGTTCAATATGAGTTGTTTTTTTTTCTGGCAAAAATTACAGTGCTTGAAATGGAGATGATGTTACTTGCAAGTCATCTTGCACAATCTACTCTCTACAGCATAAGTTTATTCCATTTCCTAAATGTTTTCATCAATTTGCTTTTAAAAATTGAAAGACAACCATCCATAATTTTTTTTAAAAATGGCTCACAAAAATATTGCACTGACTTGTATCTTAGTAACCAAAATTGCCACTTATCTATATATAATATATGTTTACATAGAGAAAAAAAAACTTACTTATAAATTTATTCTATAATTTTTTTTCAGTTGAGCCTAATTTATGATTCTCACTCATAAAAAGTGATTTTTAACTTCCCCAGTTTTACACAAATGTTCATGTCTTCTGCACATAACTTAATACTTTATCAAAACAACAAACTCTAGATGTGAAATGTAAACACAGAAGTTTAAATGATCTATATAAGTGGTTCTCAAACTTTTACAATTTGTGACCCACTTTGACAATGGTTCTGATTTTAGCTACCCATCTTCACAGAAAAACTATAGTAAAATAAAGTGAACTAAAGCAGCATTGATTGTTATAGATTTTTCCTGTTACTTTGCAGATTTACAAACTTAAAGTTTTGCTACATATAGATTAGAAAAATATGAGAGTTGTAATTATGCATATATAGATTCTTGATCCTTTAAAATTTTGTTGGAGACACTCCTGAATGAATGTCTGTCAACCTCACTTAAGAGATCCACTGGTCTATATTGATTATATTGTAACTTTAAATGTTATTATTTAATATTGTGTTTCATTCATTTCAAATATATTTAATATTAATTATATGAATGTTAAGCTTTTTGATTTGTATCTCTAAAGCTGTATTCATAAACCCACCTAAATATGCTAAATTAGCCTAAATGTTTGCTTTGCCATCCTTACACAGTTTTATACATAAAAAGCTAATTGTATTAAAGTATTGGTAATAAAAAGAATTTAGGCTAATTTTTTTTTTTTTAATTGTATTAAATTATTGGTAATAAGTAATATAAAAAGTATTATTCAATTAGTAGTCCAATCCCACACTCACAGGCTACTACTGATAGAATAAATATCTAGACTAAGATTGTAAAATGGGTGTGTTGGGAATTATTTAATATTTGGAACACATTTAATTTTGAATCAAAGATCGATGAATGATAAACAATACAAATACAGGGCTTGAATGTTAAGTCAGGTCGAGAGGCAGTTTTCTGAGTGATGCTCGGAAAAAAAAATGTAAACCAGAGCTGTTAAAAATCTAATTAACAATTTTTATGTAAATGAAATGGAATCTTGAAAAGTAAAACGGTCATAAATATGACAAGTAGCACGTAGCATTAGTTCTTCGGTATTATTGCTGTTGTTTTCTACGGCATAATGTGTTAAACATAATTCATTCGCTGGGTGCCCGTTAGTGTGCTGCTGCCGACACAGCAGACGACTCGAGTTATCTACTACTGATTGATACCGAATGTTAGGTCGAGTGACGAATGGGCGTGATGTTTAATAAAAAAAAAAACTCTACATATTACTTAAAAATGTCAGAATTGATCAGCGCATAATAATATGGGTATACAAAGTATAACTGGTGGTCTACTTACTTTCCTAACTCCTCCTTTAATTCGTAAATATCGCTAAACTTGGCGGTAGACGTCTGGGCCGCCATATTGAATGTTAAATGACTTCATAACACCACTCTCGGAATATCTCGCTTGTGCAGTAAATACGAGATCCTATGGTCCCCCCTCCCCTGACCCTGCACACGCATATCAAATATTAGAAAATAAATGTTGAAACTGAGTACATTTTTTTGTAAATTTGGAAACATGCGAAATGTGTCTTTCATTTACATACTACTAGCTCTACTTACTAATAGTAGCTGTGAACGACAATGTTTTAAAATAACAAAACATATCTTTTAAGACCAGTTTCTTGGTTTATTTGTATCATGTAATTGTATTATGACTAAGCAAGACAACACAGGTGTAGGCCTATTTAAAGATGCATCATTACTCTCCGGTCAGCTTACTGGCTCACGACTACCCAGCCTCTGAACCAAAATGGCCTATCAAATAAACAATAATCTGTTACAAAATTAATGACGATAATAAAAATGTTGTTGTTACTGTTTGTTTTCTAATTGGTGGGGTTTATGTAGGACAGGTACAATTATTACATCGCTCTGTCTCGTTCGTCTTTTACAACATCCGTCACCGTCACAAGGTAAACTGAACATTTGTCAGGGGCCTCGAGCTTTAAAAGTCCCTTCGCTTTCAGAATGTATGTTGTATGTTGTTGTTTTTTTGTTGTTTTTGTTTTGTCTTCAATGAATTAATTAGATTGTGTTTTCTCCCGAATCATCCTCTAATGGGCCTTTAACTGTCAGTTTAGTTCATATTACATGAAGTTTCTTGTCAATAAATCCAATAACTCATCAACAAACTTGCTAACGACGCCAGTGCCTATGGCATGAAGGTAAGCCGTGTGAAGATGAAAGTAATGGTCACAGTGACACAAAATAGAAAAGGCCACGCATGGTTGGGTGTGGTGGGAATCTTAAGATATTTGGGCCCCATACTGGTCAAGGGCGGAACAACGGGCCCGCTGAGATCTGCACTAGTATAGCAACAGTTATGGCAGCCATGACCACACTGTACAAGATCTGTGAAAAGCAGGACCAGCTTCAGCACAGAACATAAGTTGTTTGCGCCACATCGTGCTTTGAAAGGGCGAGTGCTAACAAATTGCACGCCGAGGAAGAATATGTTACAGGCGTCTGAGGCCAACTTCCTGACAAAAAATTCTTGGAATTTCATATTCGTTTATGAGAAACAAATCTTATTTTTAGAATTATCTAAGAATTATTCGACCACCGAATCACCCCTGTCTACAGCAGAAGTACGCAACATGACAAGTTCCGTCTTGTCTTATGTTGGGATACTCTCTGTAAAACTTATATTCTGATGACCTTGAAGGCAGTTCCTTGGAGAAGCTGGTCTAGACTTTTAAGGACCATTTTTAAAATGGATTGGTCAAAACATATCGATTCCACATGTGGCTATGTGACAAAGTGTTAAGCCTACTATAGAGACACCCAGGGCCCTGGAGAGGAGTAAAATGTGCCGGTGCAAGATTTTTTTGGGGCCCCTCTTTTCAATATAAAGCAAAAATTAGTTTTGGCAGCTCAGCTTTCAAAGTTTATTAGTTAAGAACGTGGTATGTAAAGAAGTTGAAACTTTAATAATTAAAATTATTACATATTATATTAAGTCAAATAAAAAGATTTGAAAAAGATTTAAATGTCTTAATTGTAAATGATTAATGCAGCTGTTCAAATACTAAAAATATATCATAAACAAATATACCTAAAATAAACAAAAAAAAAAATTGCACAGAAAAGAATAAAATGATAAAAAAAATTATAAACAAATATTGTTAAAACAAGGTCGCTTTGCGTGCTTTTTTTTTCGGCAAAACTACGAACTACAGTGTCAAAGTCTATATTCTTTGCAATTTTAGACTAAATACTGAGCCTAGCTAGGTTGTTCAGACTAACCAGACCCATGGTAGACCTGAGATAATTTTTGGTGCGTTTAAGTTTGCTGAAACTTCTTTCTGCAATGCTACTGTGGCTTGTGTTGTAAGTAATATTATCAAACTGACTGTCAAGTTGGGAAATATGCTTTCTAATTTGTATTCGCATAAAGCATTTAGCAATTCCAATGCGCCCAACTGTTTTCCACCAAAATTGGCATTAAGAACCATTGTTATGTGATTCATTTCCTGTTTAAGGTCTTCTGAGGTTATGTCAATAAAATAAGTCTCAGCTAGTCTCGCTGCTTTGCAATTTAATTCCTTTTCTGACATTTTTTGATAATTCCAAAGAAAACTGAAGTTATCAGAAATCAGGTTTGCTGCACTAAAACGAACTGTAAGCCCTCCAATAACATTATCCTAAATTACATAAAATATATGCTTTCGAAAGTGTGCTTTCTCAATAGATTCATCTGATTTATTCATTTTATCTAAATTTTCATCAGGTTCACCCTCATCGTGGAAACGTGTTTTTTTCCTGGCATAGTTCCTAAACAATTTTATTTCTATCTGAAGACTGGATGCAACAAGTTTAGATTCAGTCCATATTGCTTTCCAACTCACTCGCAATGCCTGTAGTTGTGAAAGCAAGCTTTCTATGTTTGCAACTAGCTTGAATGGTTTTATTACAAAAATCAATGGGAACTAATATTCTGTACCATATGACTGACATTATGATGCAGGTGAAAGAACTGACATAACATAGAGCTTCAGTGATTTCGTCCCTAGATTTTGCAGTGATATTGAGTTCTAGCAGGTTTTCTAAGGCCAACTTAACCCCTGGAGGATGAGCTACAAACGGTATTACGCTTTCAACTCGATCTGACCATCTGGTACCAGATATGCCACGAAGCGAACAGCCAATTCGTTTTAACAATATTTCCCATCTTTTTGGACTGCAACTGAATAATGCATATATTGTTTGTAAAGTTCCAAAGTATGTGATTGCTTCTGGAATACATTCAGCAGCATCATTACCACATAAGTTAAGTGTGTGGCAACCACAAGGAGAGAATATAGCGGTAGGGTATTGTTCTTTGATTATCGCTTGTGGTCCTTTGAATTTGCCTGACATGTTTGCCGTATTATCATAACCTTGAGTCCTACAATCAGCAAGGGGGATAGCATGGTTTTCCAATGTTTCAGTAATTAGTTGCGCTATTTGTGACATTATTAATTTAATTAATTTAAATTTGACTTTTAAGACTAAGATACATACTTCAGTTTTTTGACTTATCCTCGTTAAGAAATTTATATTAGATAAAATTTAAAATGAATTTTAAATAAACTAAAATTTTAAAGTGTTATTTAAAATTTAAAACAGAATTTATATTTAAATTAAAAAAAAAACAAGAAGATTAGCAGAATGTAAAAAACAAAACAAAGACGTAACACAGCAAAAAATTTTTAATGGAAAGCCAAAAATATAACTAACAATAAAGATACATATTTGCGGAAGCTTAAAATGTATAAAAATTAAATTTTATACGAATGATGTACAATATAAATTAAAACATAGTTTTATTTTTTTTTAATTTTCAATATATTTACTTTAATTTACATCTACTGCTCATGAAGGGCCCCCTAAAATTTCATGGGCCCCGGTGCGGCGCACCGGCTGCACCCCCCTCTCATAGGGCCTGGAGACACCTGTCAATTGCAGCGCCCCTGTAGTTTTTCCAACGAGAAAACTTGTTCGGGGACAAATCAAATAAAACTGCTGCTCTAGGAGCCGCATGTGGATCTTAGTTGCATGTGGCATTTAGATGCATGGGGCATGTGACATCTAGTTGCTTGTGACATCTAGTTGCATGTAGCACCTCGTTGAGCTCAGTGTGGCTACCTGCGAGTCAGTTTGTTCCCCAATAATTTCATTACTTTCATTTGTTACTTTTTAATATATTGTGTATCTTTTTATTGTGCAATTTTTTAAAATGCAAGAACGTAGCAATCAATTTGTATTAATTGTGGCCAGAAAATCCGCCCCCCCCCTCCAAAGTCTGACATATCTGGTCTCCTATCTCCCGATTTGAATTAAAATAAATGTATAAAACTAAATTTGAAAACAGTTCGATTTCTCTCATCTCGCGACAGCCATGACCCTTATAATATGGTGTATAAGAGCAATGGTGATAGTAACGTACAATAGTTACAGATATATACAATCTGTGAATAACACAATCAGCTGATGTCTGGTTCGTGCGGTAATCTTGTACTACTACGTAACGATACACTCAAATGTGCGGAGTTAATTTATCTCAACAAAATAAAAACAATCAAACGATGTTGAAGTGTCTTTATCACTCGATTGATTGACACGTGACACTTATTTAATGGAATGCGATGAAATGTTTATAATCACGACGTTGAATCATTTTTGGAATCACGAGGACAGCGGGAGGGAGGGGCGAGCCTTTAAAATCTCTTGGGAAGAAATTACTGCAGCTATCTAAACGACCAGGCTAATAAATTACTGCATCAATGTAAACGAGCAGGTTAATAAATTACTGCAACTATCTAAACGACCAGGTTAATGAATTACTGCATCAATGTAAACGAGCAGGTTAATAAATTACTGCAACTATCTAAACGACCAGGTTAATAAATTACTGCAACTATCTAAACGACCAGGTTAATAAATAAATTACTGTAACTATCTAAACGACCAGGTTAATGAATTACTGCATCAATGTAAACGAGCAGGTTAATAAATTACTGCAACTATCTAAACGACCAGGTTAATAAATTACTGCAACTATCTAAACGACTAGGTTAATAAATTACTGCAACTATCTAAACGACCAGGTTAATAAATAAATTACTGCAATTATCTAAACGACCAGGTTAATGAATTACTGCATCAATGTAAACGAGCAGGTTAATAAATTACTGCAACTATCTAATTGACCAGGTTAATACATTACTGCAACTATCTAAACGACAAGGTTAATAAATAAATTACTGCAACTATCTAAACGACCAGGTTAATGAATTACTGCATCAATGTAAACGAGCAGGTTAATAAATTACTGCAACTATCTAAACGACCAGGTTAATAAATTACTGCAACTATCCTATCTAAACGACCAGGTTAATAAATAAATTACTGCAACTATCTAAACGACCAGGTTAATGAATTACTGCATCAATGTAAACGAGCAGGTTAATAAATTACTGCAACTATCTAAACGACCAGGTTAATGAATTCCTGCAACTATCTAAACGACCAGGTTAATAAATAAATTACGGCAACTATCTTAACGACCAGGTTAATAAATTACTGCAACTATCTAAACGACCAGGTTAATAAATACATTACTGCAACTATCTAAACGACCAGGTTAATAAATTACTGCAACTATCTAATCGACCAGGTTAATAAATTATTGCAACTATCTAAACGTAAACGACTAGGTTAATGAATTACTGCAACTATCTAAACGACCAGGTTAATAAATAAATTACGGCAACTATCTAAACGACCAGGTTAATAAATTACTGCAACTATCTAAACGACCAGGTTAATAAATACATTACTGCAACTATCTAAACGACCAGGTTAATAAATTATTGCAACTATCTAAACGTAAACGACTAGGTTAATGAATTACTGCAACTATCTAAACGACCAGGTTAATAAATAAATTACTGCAACTATCTAAACGACCAGGTTAATAAATAAATTACTGCAACTATCTAAACGACCAGGTTAATAAATTACTGCAACTATCTAAACGACCAGGTTAATAAATTATTGCAACTATCTAAACGTAAACGACTAGGTTAATGAATTACTGCAACTATCTAAACGACCAGGTTAATAAATAAATTACTGCAACTATCTAAACGACCAGGTTAATAAATAAATTACTGCAACTATCTAAACGACCAGGTTAATAAATTACTGCAACTATCTAAACGACCAGGTTAATAAATTACTGCAACTATCTAAACGACCAGGTTAATAAATTACTGCAACTATCTAAACGACCAGGTTAATAAATTACTTCACCAATTAGACCAGCAGGATAATAAAATACAGCACCCATAAAAAGGAAAACAAAGCCAGGCTAGTAAATTAGGAGTAGGGAGGGTCCTTCCCAGGAACCCCCCCCCCCCCGGGTCACAGCTAGGTGAGGCGGTAGGCATGGACAACGCGTTTTAGTCAATGAACCTTTGGTGTGGGGGAAAATTGCATTCATCTGAAAAAATATAATAAGTTTATAATGAATAGAATTTTAAAAAGATAATCAGTTTAAAAGCTGAATACAAAAGTTGACTCAATTAAAAAGAGCGGCACGGGCATGGTGCGTCTTTTCATTCATAACGTGTGTCTCTGGTTGAAGTAATAGTAACCCATCTGTAATATGACGTATTAAGACTGACGTAGTAGACAGGAAACAGAGGTTAAATGTTCTTTCAGCTTCACTAACTTTTAAAACTTTATAATTTTTTTTGCCAGAGATATAGAAGTTTTTGTATGTAACTCTACCCCCCCCCCCAAAAACCACCACCACACACACACACACACATAAACACGCGCGAAGGCGCTATTCAGCAACTGCCTACACCTTAATTAACGCTTACATTCTTTGATATATGAGTATACCTCATCCATCACGATAACTGTCACAAAGCTCTTCTTGCAGCTTAACAAATCGTTAACAACTTCTTTCTTTTTTTTTGCACCTGGGATATATAACAGTGGGTGTAATGTAGTGTTATCGAAATAACATTTTACTTTAGATCCCCATCTAATCAACAGACACATTATGAGTGTTTGTTAAATAAGTAAAATAAAATGGCGAGCTGGAAGAGGGGGGAGGGGAGATAACTAATGTTTAAGGTCTGCTAAAGAAAACTATTTGAATTAAACAGCATTAATATTTTCTTTAGAAGTTTTGATTCTTCTTCTAGTAGGCCTATGTAAAGCGGCTGGTGTGTGTGAAGGCCATGTAAGGATGAATGAAATCTCTCAGATTCTATAAACCACTAATGGGACGGTTTTAGCAATGTCCTTATTTCATCCCTCACATCGCCCATAGTGCAATGGACGCTCCACGGGAGATATAGCGGGGACTTTAACCATGACCTGAAAAATCTATTGGTCATTACCGGAGATCTAACCAGGGACCCCTCTGACGAACTTGGAGTACCGGGTTTGAGCCCCGCAGAACGGTCTGGGTGGCTGGACATTGTGGGTGGCCACACTATCTCACCGTATGTCACGGCTACAGAAGTGAACAGCCCCTTATGACTCCCATGAGTTGAATAGAATGTGTACTTATAAAAGGCAAAGTCTAAGCAGGCACGTCGAGTGGGGCAGGTGGGAGCCATTGCCAGGGGGTCCGCATCTGTAAGGGGGCCCGGCCGCCCCGACCATGTCAATTTTTTTCACGACTCATTGTTTATTAAGGGGCCCGCAATGATGTCCTGCCCTGAGGCCCTTGTTGGCTCTCGGCGCCCCTGAGTATAAGTTAAACGCAACAGGGACCGTTCACATATGCCTACTATAACACGCATGAGATGGGACATTTTGTGTGTATAATCCGTTGTATATGGGGGGGGGTGATGGTAGTTGTTGAATGGTTAATAAAAACAGAGGCGCCCACATCAGTAAGGCGGGGGGGGGGGGTAGAGAGTGACGTTTCTGGGTTTAGGACGAGTCACGAGTCTCACGACACTGCCATATGTCAAAACGTATAGTTTTGATGTAGGCAGGTAAAAACAACAACTACAATTTCTTTAGTACCCGGGGCCTTGGGCGGCTCGCCTCTGAATATACGGTGCATTGTTTGTGTAATTATTTCCGAAACATATGTCAATGTTACCTTTTTAATAACAAGTTCACCGTTATTTACAATTTAAGTCTTGAAAAGTTGGTATTTTGTAAACAATAGGAATCGGGTTTTCAATCTTTTACAGCTTAATATCAAATTCTGTGTCATTTTAAAACAATTAAAATCGTATTTAGATACATTTTAGATTACAGGCTATACAAAGTATTCAGTAGTTTGGATGTTTCTAAAGCCCAATAAAACCATAAGAACTGCCTATATCATTTGATATACAGGCTATAATGACTTGTTCCCTTTTCTGGATGTCGCAACAAATGCTTGTGACAGTAAAAGGACAGCTTCCAACAAACTGTAAGGGAATCAAGATCACAATCATTGCTTGAACAAATGTATAATGCAATGGCTCTGGAGATTCATCCCCCTTAACCCCCTCCCCCCCGAGCCATTCATAAGGTTAGTTAAAATTAGGCGTTGATTATGGCCCCTACTGCTTAAGGGATCCCTCTGTTGGTACATGTTTGCCAGCCACAATGAAGGGTAATATGTACACTTGTCAGGAACTTCGGGATTAAATGACTTAACATTAGAGGGATATCATAATAAGCCCCAGTTTAAAAAATAAATCTAGGGGGCCCATTGTTAGCAAATGGCCGACTGGACAGTGTTTTTTTTTGCCAAGCCCCCCCCCAGTGAACGTTTACCTAAGACTTCCAAAATATACCTTTTTCCTGGGGCCCCCAAATGAGCCTTTTCAGAGGCGCCCCCCCCCCCCACAAATTTAAGAACGTTGTTAGAAATTCTATTAATATCTAGCCCCTCTTCATATGTAAGTAATCCAACGAAACAGATTGCTTGAAAACATTTACAGATATTTTATTTTTCATTGCTCATTAATCAATTCAAATTTTCATATAAAAAAAAATCAAATCACGTATTACGAAAATAACTCGTCTCTTCAGTTCATCAAAAATTCAAAATTGTTTATTTAACTGCCGCTAAAAATGTTCAATTTTAAAGAAAGATGAACTTTATAGCATTCATGACAGCACTGTAAACAATTGTCGTCAGACGTTTGCTGTGTAAATATTTGTTTTAAATTTAAATACATCTTTTGTTTTGGCAGGACCATCGCGCTGATTGATTCACGCATTTGTAAAACATAAACGTGGAAACTTTATTCTATTCATGCGTAAGTGTAAACATTTTGTTTGATTTTGTTTGGTAAACATGTCGTTTGATAAATATTCATTTTGGTAAACAAAGATCACAAGTTTGCTGCCTACAAAGTGAACGGATATATCGGCCATTAGCTTGGAGATAATAATTTGGACAGAGACGATTGGCTTTTCAGACAAATTGAAAAATGCTGCATTTAGATTAATTATCTCTTCGCCGAATTGTAATACAACATAAAGTAACAATGCATTAACGTCACTTTATTTAGTATGTATCACAGAATTAATAAATATATTCTTCTTCAAGTACAGACTACAGACCATTTCAAATACGAGGCTATGAGTTGAGACTTGCAAATCTTACAAAACATAGTTACTTCCCTTTTCTAAAGCTCATCCAGTACCAATCTGATATAATAGTTACTTATCCAAAACTTGCACTACATTAATATATACTCGAAGCAAACTTGTTTACAAGTTAATTATTTTCATCTTCATCAATTGCTTAAAAGTTTTAAATTAAAATAAACCCCATCGCAAAAATACTTTTTTTCTGAAGTTATTAATAAGTAAAATAAATTTAATAAAATTAAATTAAGAATTCATCTTATCTGTGTTAGAATGTCCTGTTAAATTTTTTAAAGCCAGCCTGTGTGTACATTTCAAAACTTTGCAGTGTACTCTATGGAACTAAGTTGGATGAAGTGATGCAAATAATCAGCTTTTAGTTATCGGGGGGAGGGGGGGGAAGAATTGATCATAAATTTGAAAATGGTGCACATAACCGTTTATTGTGCCATATCAAAGAATATTTATAATTAGCATGTGTGTATGATAACATATTTTGAATCCATGTTTTATTTGTGAGCTTATTGTTGGAATATACAGGACAAACAAAATAAATTATAACATTTAAAAAAAGAACTGGGAGCAAATTTTCTTTAATAAATAAAATAATCTATGAGTAAAAAATACATAACAAATATGACAAGGTTTCATTTACAAATTTAGGTCAAGGAATGGTATGAGATTCATATTATTATGATAACATTATAAAAAATGTGAAATACTGACAATGTGCAAACTAATATCAGCCATGAGTTGTATTAACAATGTTTTAATAACAGTCTAGGACAGCGTTCAGTGTTACAGGCCACTTTAACAGCTATGGCAATGATGGCCACATTTATTTTAGGTAAAAAGAAATATCCTGATTAAAATAAATTCAAGAGTTTTCCAACTACCCCATTGGCTGCATTTTACAAAAAAAAAAAACCTTTAATACTGTGACCAATTAAAGTCAATTAACTTTTTACAAGTCTTCAAATAGACAGCAACCCAATAAATGCTTTCTTTTTTTAAAATAAGAAATCTGTTAAAAAGTTCTGAAATGTTTTTAAGAGGTAATGAAACATTCTAAAAGCATAAAAAAATAATAATCAGTTTCCATAAGAAATAAGATAATTATCTATACATGTATATGAAAATGGCGAGAGATTTTTCTTTAAAATAAAATATTAATTTTGAGTTGTTTTTTTAGTAGAAATCAAAAATATGATTTCATTAAGAGATTAGCTTTAGACAAACAATTTTTTTTTTCCATTACATTAATACATTTTAGTGAATGAATTATTTGGAAATAGAAAAATCTTTAAGATTAAAACCCTCTTAAGAGCAGAATACAGGTAGTTTATAATGCTTTTTTAAGAAAAAAAAAATATAAAAAAGTAAGCAAGTCTATGAAGTAAAATAATTTTGCTTTCTTTGCAAACACCAGATTTTAATTAATGTTTATGAATTATATATTTATAAAGGTGGTAAATATTTTGCTAAATTTTAAATATAAAAGAAAAAACAAACAAAACAAAAGAAAACAATTTGTATTAACTTAAATGAAAATATTAACTAGTGTAATTTGTTCCAGTACAGTAAATAAATGATGAATTACAATCACACTATGAGCTTCAGAAGATACAGACAAACAGTTTATCTGCAATCCATCATTGAAAACAAAAAAACAATTAGATATTTACTTAAATAAAAAATTATAATGAATACGTTTTTTATCTTACTCTAATAAGCTATCTCAAGCTGAAGGAAAAAATGATAAAATAAAAATTTAAAAAATTAAATTTTTTTGAGATCTGAAGAAAACATTTTAAAAAATCAGTTCTTTTTCTTTCTCCCAAGGAAATTCTTCTCTGCCAAAATGTCCATAGCAAGCAGTCTGTTTATAAATCGGCTTCCTAAGATTCAAATCGCTGAAATAAAATAAGTTACATATCAACAATAAGTGAGAGAGCAAATAACTATCTATCAGTTTTTCAACTGGAAACCCAAATTTCAACGCTGTAAATGAGGTCTCTGATTAAAAAATTTAAGATTAAAATATTTCTTTCAAAATTCTTGAAAAAATAATTTTTATGAAACCACCATTTTACTAAGATATTTAAACTCTGCTGGTTTTATTACATTTTTTTAGTCTTTTGATCTTAGGTTTGATTAAATGTGCTTTCTTTTGATTAACCTTTTCCATTTAGCTGTAATGAATTTTTGTTATTTGAAACAGTAACTTCACAAAGTTTACAAAACAAAATGCTGAGGTCAGAGCTAATTATATTAAGGGATGGGTGATTATACTGAACTAAATATGTCTTAACATTAATTGATAAAAAGAAAGAAATTAATACTAATACATGTATATATATCTAGATGGGCACCCAAGCTTATATTTTTAGTAATGATAATTTATATAAATATTTGCATGATAATACTGTGTTATGTTTTTGTACTTTTTAGTGCATTTTAATAAAAGCTTTTATTTGAAAAAGTTTTTTTTTCTTTAATTGTAAGTTTTACTAATTATATAAAAAAAGTCTTATTTGACTGCATTCTGCTGAGATTTTGTGCCTAATTTGGAGCCTAATAATCACCCTCTCTGGCAGGGAATACCTTTAAACTAGTATTTTAAACATTAGAAGAAATTGTGTTCAAATTTATAAATATGTAAAAAAATATATTTTCATCCTATATCATGTTTATAAAAGTTTACGAAAAAATTAAAAATTCCTTGAAATAAAATATAATGAGACAACTGAAATTTTCAAAATGCACACTGCACCAGAAAACCATCAAAGGTCCATCTAGCAGTGGCCTGGGCCTACAAACTCCTTCACATCCTCCATTATCAAGTAATTAATTAGTCTACAAATGTTTTTAAATTGGATGGTGATCTTTTTATTTAGGCTGCTTTTTTTATGATGGAACAAATATTTCTACCAGTAACTAAAAATTGTTATTCCCACAAATATTAAAAAAAGACCTCATCTAATTGGGTTGGAAGTAGGTCATTTTTTTTTTTGAGACAGTAAAACAAAACAGAGAAATAAATTAAAAAAAAAAATTGAGTTTTGAGATGCATTCAAAATTACCAAAATTGGACTTAATATACATTTCTGTAAAAAATTAATTGTCAGTATGCATTAAAACAAAGTGCACTATGATTTAAATTGCATTATACTTAAATATACCAGATAACTGCGTATTCATACAAATCCCAGCCCTAATTCAGAGTAAAGAGATAAGAATTAATCAGCCTGTATTTTTTTTTTAAATAGCAGAATAAAAATGGGAATAACGAATTTCACATTATTACATTTAGTCTGTAATAATCCAGAACGTTTACATCAAGTTGAAAATATGTAAGCTGTGTAAGTTTGGTTGTAACAAAAGTCTTATAAGAGTTGTAAAAAAAGAATATTAAGAAAATCAAACCTTTTCACATTTGCGTATATAGACTGTGGTAATATTGAAGCGTTATCTTCATTGTTATATTTTGAGGGGGGAAAACCCATTAATTGACAAGATGTTAGCTTACTTGACAATTTTTCCAGGTCGCAAGTCAAAGTTATTTTTTATAATCTGCAGTAAATCAGTTTCACTTTTTCTAGATGTGCCAAAACTAAATACAGTAACTGACAGTGGCTCTGGAACCCCGACAGAGTAAGATATCTAGAAAACAATATCAATTTATTGGATTAGAAAAGTCATGATAAGAATATTTATATTAAAAACAAGACTTTCATTCATTTTTGAATATCCTTAACTTATATGATATAATTTTTTTTTTATTTCTGAAAGGAATCTATTAACAAAATTTAATTAATAAGCATGCTTAGAGTAAAATAACAACTATTTTAACTTTGATGTTAACAAAGTTTATTCATTTACTTTATCTGAAACAAAAAAAAACAACTTTTTAGTTTGGTCATATTTGTAACTAATTTGATACTTCATCAACAACTAGAAAACTGAACTTACCTGAACTAAAACTCTCCTGCAAAGACCAGCTTTAACAATAGATTTTGCAACCCATCTTGCAGCGTAGGAACCACACCTGTCAATTTTAGCACCATCTTTACCAGACAGAGAACCACCACCATGAGCTCCCCACCCTCCATAGGTATCTACAATAATTTTCCTTCCTGTCAGACCTGCATCTCCCTAAACAAAACAATTTTTTCCTTGAAAATATACAGCAGATGAAAAAAAAAATTTTTTTTGGATTAATTAGACAAGAAGAGTATATTTTTGTTCCTTTAACAGCTGTTTATTATAGACAGTTTAAAAATCGATATTGAATGTGAGAATTATTGAGCACATTAGGTATAGAATGATTGTTATTAAGTTAGGAGTCACCATTAAGTGTCAACTATTATAAATTGAATTTAAGTTTACTCTTAGATAAAATTAACAAAAATGTAAATATGCATACAAAATTATTAAAGATAAAGCAGAAATTTATGTAATAGAAATGTTTTAAAATTAATTATTAGTTTACTAGTACACATATAATAATAATTTACTGATCAATGTAATATAATTTAAAAATAAACCAATTGATGATAGATAGGTAAAAATGTGAATGCCTTTTAATTTTTTTTGGATTGATCAGTGTTAGCAATTTGGGAAATTTCAGCCTGAAAAAATAACTGAGCAGGATGTTTGAACAGATAACTAAGCAGAAAGCAATCATAATACATTAATTATTTACAACCAAATTTAACAATCATTATTTTCAATCAAAACTTATATTGCTGTTTAAACTTTACATGTAGTAAAGTTCCCTTTGCCCATAAGGGCCATCTTGACAGTTGAAGCTATGGCATATAAAGGGAATGTGTGGCTAACACAACAGCCACAGATGGGTGAACTAGGATTAAAATTTTTCAAGACCTGGGAAAATTTCCTAGGTTCTCATAGAAGATCCTGAGGTCAAGTCAAGTGCTCTACACCAGTGGTCCCCAACGTTTTTCTCGCCACAGACCGATCAACGTTTGATCATTTCACCACGGCCCACCGGAAGGGAGGCGTAGATTATTTCTCGTCCATGGAAAGTCGCACAATGTCGAGAGAAATACACCACCATATTAAAAAGGAAATAATTTTATGTTTCTTGGGTGGCCCAGTATCATTTGATCCACGGACCAGTACTGGTCCGCAGCCCGGGGACCACTGCTCTACACTGTCAGACCATCTGTCTACCATTTGTATGTAGCGACTGACATAAATTTCCAATTGATTCTGGAACCCAACCTTGTGAATGTATTGGTTATTATTGTAATTAGAGTTTAAAAATTATATAATGTAGAAAAGTTGAAAACAATACCTGAGGGCCTCCAATGATAAATCGCCCAGAAGGCTGCAGGTGATAAACAGTTTCATTGTCTAGGTACTTTGCTGGTATTACAGGCTTGATAACTTTTTCCATCAAATCTTTTCTCAGCTGATCCAAAGTGACATGATCATCATGCTGGACAGAAATGACAACAGTGTGGACACGGAGGGGTATAGTTGCTCCTCGTTCTATCTTGTACTCTACAGTAACCTTATGGATATTATACATTACAGATAAATGTATAAAATATGAGATGTTCATTTCTTAACAAATTTACATCTTTATTAATCTTACTTTTTTCAAAATAGATAATTTAAAAAAATTAAACCTGTGTTTTTGAGTCAGGTCTAGCCCAAGGTAGTGATCCATTCTTACGAAGTAGAGCCATTCTAGCATTAAGTCTGTGTGACAACAAGATTGTCAGGGGCATGCACTCTTCTGTTTCATCAGTTGCATAGCCAAACATGAGCCCCTACAGAAGAAGAAATGAAATATAAGAAAGAAAAATGTACAACTAAATCTTACAATAACACAAACTTGGCAGGTGCAGTCAGATTTTTAATGAATGTCTTAAAACGAGGACTGGAGAGGAGATTAAAGCATACACTTGGCATAAACTGTTTATAAACAGCTAACTTAGTAAAAAAATTTCAACTAATGACAAATAATATTCTATAAACCAAAGAAAGAAATCTTCTGAAAGACCATACTCAAACAATTATATTTTTTACATTTTATGACAAGGTATCCAGTTTGTCTTTATTGAATATTATCGATAATAATTGGTTTAATTTTCATAATTTTTAAAACTTCTCTTTTGTTCTGGGCCTTTTATTTAAGTTGCAAAAACCGTGTGAGTGAGATTACAAGTGTATTGAATGTATTGGTGAACCTTTTATTTTTAACAAAATGTCTTTAAGGAAGATGACCCACAAAACCACTTAAATTTATTATCCATTAGCACCTTAGTATTTTAGTATGCCTGTCTTAGCACTTCTACAAATTTTTGTGGGGAATAATAAAATTGTTTAAAATCATCTATACAGTAAGAGTGAAAGATTTCACATTAAAATGCAAGTTTCTTCAATTATAGTCAGACAAAAAATTTTATAAATCGAATATTTATTAGCAGCAAGTCTTTTAAGTCTTGTATAAATTGTGAACAAGATGTAAAAGGTTTATTCTTAATCTCTGATGTTTATTAAAATATATGATTAATGGGAAAGAGCAAATTATACATACAAAACAATGGTAGTATTTTTTTTAGTTAAAATAAAGGGGTGTTATTATACGGTGTTAAGTACATTCATAATAAATTTTTTTATGATATTTATCTGCTGTACAAAGAGGTGGATATATTTAACAAACACTACAATGGTTTCCTTCCCAGGTCTGAAAATGATTGAACAGACAATACAAAGACATAAAAATATTTCACCAGGCTATTATCAAAGCTTGCCCTCCATAAGTACCATTATGACTATAATGATTAAACTCACAAACAAGTTTCCTGTAAATCCCTCAAAACAGGCTAATACAAGCATAGTGTCTCAACATCCACTATGACGATGGTGATATAACATTTCCAAATGTCTTATCAATGATTTTGATCAGTTGAAAGATTTTGGGCAGGTGTGGCCAAGCATTAGGTCACTTTGACCTCAATAGTTTTTATATACATGTATTAATTTTAGAAAAAAAAAAAAAACAACCTATCTGAAATTTATGAATACCAAAACTAGTTTTTTATTCATTTTTAATTGCGCCTAAATTTAGTTACCAGAATTACTCCCCCTTAGTATGGAACAGATTCTTGAAAATGGCAAAAAGTTAATGGCACAAACACATTGCAAGAAAAATGTACCTGGTCTCCTGCTGGATCATTTTCATTTTGTATGCTGTCTGGCTCATGATAAAAGTGGCTGGAGTAACCATCTGCCTCAGGTTCCTCTACAGATACAAGAACATTGCAAGTCTTGTGGTCAAACCCTAGAAAAAAATGAAAGCAGACATCAGCCATATGCTATTTTATATGTTCTTTTACTCTTTTATAGTGTCACATATTTATTTGTTACAAAAAAACAAAACATTTTTGATTAAAAAATAGCTAAATATTTTATCAAAATAAGCAATATTATATGATATACTAGGTGTACCCTGCAAAACTTTTGCTTAGAGTTATATTTCCTTAGGTTTGATCAGTAAGCTGGGTTATTTTTGGTTTCGGACAGATTCGATCTTTTCAAGATTTTTATTACCATTTAAAGGTGAAATATAAAAAAACAAACAAATAAATATTTAAATGGAATTATTTCACATTTTGGCCTTTGGGTTTCATGTTTAAAAACCGCAGAAACTATTCAAAACTGTAGATTTAAAAAAAAAAATTTATCGTGACATGGGCAAGACGCCATTTTGAATTCTTGTTGTCCACTTTCAATTTAACGCAGAACCCAGACCACTAATATTATATTAGATGTTAATAATTTAATTCTTTATGCATTAAAATGAATATTTCCTTATTTGTTTTTCATACAGTAGTATTATAGTAATTAAATGAGCATTAACAACTTTTGAAAGCGTTAAAAACAATGTTTTACCAAAATCAATTAAAACTGATTGTAGGATAATGATTATCTGTATTTCATTTTATTTTTAACAGTAAAAGGCTTTGGCTATAGTTATAAACAAACAAAAATGCAGTAACTTGTTCCTCTTACAGAAGATGACTTTTGCAGTCTGTTAAGTCAGAACATTTTTTATGTAATAATAAACAATAATAAATTCCTGTCACTACAAACAGTATATATATGTTACTAATTACTCTAACCATTAATTTTCTTCACATAGTTCACTCAAGGCTCAATAAATCTCCCTAATCACATAAACAAGACCTACCCTTTGAGCTTGCATCATATCCTATATCTTTTATAGTTTGGCGAGCTATTTTTTGGTAATCAACTTGTGCCTTTGATGCCACATCACCACAGACAAATATCATACCAGTTTTGGCAGCGCACTGGCATGAAACTCTTGCATATGGATCCTTTTCTAAAATTGCATCTAAAATAGCATCACTAACTTGATCACATATTTTATCTGAAGGAAAACAAAAATAAAGTTTGTAATTTAATTTAAAAATGTAAGTAAATGTCAGCATTGTCTCTAACATTACCTATAAATGTAAGTTACACATTATTTCATATTAAATTTATTTCATATATAATCCTTATTGGCAATGTAAGTCTACTAAATTGTGCTTAGAAATATTGCAGTAAAAAAGAATGAGACAAAGTGGCTAAAAATAAGAACAGCACAAAAACTTTTACATAAATGACATCAGATGGATGTGCTGTAAATTGCTGGACTGTTGACCTGAGGGTCCCGGTGTTTAATCTCTGGATATTTCAGGTCATAGTGAAAGTCCCCGCAAAATCTCTTGTGGCGCCTACATGGCCACTGCATTATCAGCTATTATGGGAATGTCAGAAGGGCATCATAAAAACAGTCGATTAGTGGTTTATATGATTTAAGAGATTTTATCACATCCTTACAGGGACCTAACAGACTGTCTTCATTATTAAATAATCCTTGTGCAGAGATCGGAAACATTTCAGATCTCAGACTATACATCAGTGAGTTTTATTCTTGCAGACCACTTAAGTTACGAGTTTATTCCTGGGAATGAATAAATTATAATTTTTTATTCCTCTGTTTCTCTTTTATGTTGTGTGTGATTATGAATGTGTATCTCTATATAAAAAAAACACTAATAAATATTTCATCATCATTATTGCCTTTCACCCTGTGAGAGTATGAGACACAAACAACAGATCTCCAGCGTCCACTTCCTGTACCATCCTCTCAATTTGACTCCAGGTGTAACCTATCTTAGTGGTGTCATCTTTAAGGTTGCATCACCAGATGTTTCTTAGACGACAGCTTGAACATTTACATTAGGTGGGGCAGTCCACTTCAGTGCCCTATCCAGCACAATCACCTTTTCTTGATTTTTCCTTCAGCAGAAAGCTAGCAAATCATTTCTATAAGGATGGGATATCTGAAGGTGTCTAGCCAGCTGATCATTAGTGTTGAAGTCTGGAAGTCTGAATGTTCTTGAGTTGGATCTAACTCAATAGTCAATAAATATTTACAATTCATTGTTCAATAATTGATTTTACGGTTAAGCTTTAGCCATATGTTCTCTTGCACATTAAAATATGTATGAAATAGACATCATAATGATCATTTGAGCCCAAAATTCTTTAACTTATTTTTGTCAAGCAGGAGCTTATGACAGATGAAAATGTAAACAGTATAATCAGTATAACTAAAATAATGACAATTAATGATTACTTTGATCTCCTATTTTTCATTTTTAAACTAAAATCAATTTACAACAATGTTGAAATTCAGAAAGCTTTGCAGAGATAAAAACAACTTAATATGATATATTGAACATAATTTTGGATTCTGGAAATTCTCTGATAATAATTATAATATTAAACATAGTTTTTTTTTTTTTTTAAACAATTATGTATACAGGAGTTGTCCGGGTGGTGAAAGGGGGGCTTGATCAAACAACGTCTTATATTCTTATAACAATGTAAATTCAATATCGTAAGTTCTTGGCACCTTAATAAATAGTCTTTAGTTTTGACTGTCAACCTACGAGTGATGAGACAAAATTGGAAAATATGAATATTATTGATTGAATCATAATGATTAATGCACTCTAGAATACTAGAATGAAAATTTAAAAAAAAATTACCAGGATGTCCTTCTCCAACAGATTCTGAAGTAAACAAAAATGTATCCTTTTCTCTGGAGAACTGCCCGGCAAAATTTTCATTTTTATCATTTTCCATTCTCAATTGTTTTGATATTATCAGCTAACAAACAACAAGCCAAAAACAAATAAGTCAAAACAGCGTAACTAGCGGATGCGCAGAAATGAAAAAGACACTACACTTTCATACAAAAAAAAGTAGTCAATAAACTCAAACCGGTTTATGGGATGCCGGTAACACACTGGCATTGACAACATAGATCAAAACGCTTAGACGGTATGACATCATCACGATATATAGCTATATAATAATGAAAATTAAAATAAAAAAGAAATAAATAGCGTGTATCCTTGCTCAACTCACCAGCACTTCACGCCTCTGTAGCGAATAGACACAGTGACGGTGTACAAAAAACTCAATGACAAAAGTCACTGGTGAATAGTTATAAAATGGCAGTGAATAAAGACACATGAATTATATGTAACTTTGCAGAAAGATTTATTATGTTTTTTTTGTTACTATTTAATTTACCGTTAAAGTTATTTGTTTGAGTGGCATAATCATCTTCAACCATGCATATTGGGGAAACTCATTCCAGAAACTAATTATTGACACTCAGATAAAGCTGCTTGTGTAATGTCAATTATTAGTAGTACATATTTTTATGAATCTTTCCACTCGACAGTAAAGCCTGTGAAGTCAAAATATCTGTCAACGGTTAAACATTTATCATCTTACTTAATTACTAAAATCTAACAAATTTTACTTCAGATTTGAAAGAATTAACAAAAGGTAATCTTTAAAGGTTGTATTTTTTAAACAAATTGTATGGTCTTATTTGATCCTCGTTTAGCCCACTGTCAGCCCTGGGGTTTCAGTTGTTATTAACAAATACATAGTAGATGATTCTTTGAGATAATTAAATATGTTGCAGCTCTCTTCTAAGTAAAAAAAAACGGATTGCGGCTTTCAATGAGCTCATATGTGGCCACACCAGGTATAAAGTCTATTATGTTATACAAACAGCATTTTAGAAATCCTACACAAATATTTGGAATCTCTGATATCACTCTAAACAATGTGTGTAGTATATTGAAATGAAGTCATTAGCCACATTTTTAAATACATTGAAAGAAACATAACATTTTAACATATTGCTAATAATTTCTTTTTTGTTTTAAAGGTCATCATGCTTTACAAGTCCATTCTGACTAAAGTCAGGAACCCGCATTTGTTGTCTTATGCTGAATTTTTGAAGCACAACAGAGTCTTATATTCAGGTTCCTATTTTGGATTTATTCAGAGCGAGATATTTAAAAGAAAACAATCTCACCATGTCAAAAACTGTGCCTTTAACGGAAACAGTTACCGTTTGTACTCCAACAAATCATGCATACTACTTGCAAAATCAGAAATACTTAAACCTGTAAACAATTTTCAAATAAGGAAACTATCGGATGATGTTCAGATAAAATCTGTTGATCATATTAGGTCGCTACAGTATAACCCTGTATATCTCTTGGAACATATTAGATTGTTTCGTGTTGTTGGATTTGCTGCTAGAGTTTCAGCTTTTGTCTTTGCTTTAGGATGTCCCATATCCTTAGCTCTGTATTTCAGTGGATCAGTATTGCCAGAGACAGTTCTGAAAATTGTTGGATTAACAACAATAAATGCACTGCTATTCCTAGTGCCAAGTATTTTGTTAACATCTCGGGTCGTTGGTAAAATAATGTTAAGTGAAGATGGAAAGTATTTAAAAATTTCTCACCTTTCCATTTTTGGTAAGCGCAAAGACATTTATGTCACGCCACAAGACTTAATCTTCAAAAAGACTCATGAAAAGACAATAATGAAGGTTATAAAATTTCAGAACTCATCAAAAAAGCTTATATTTTTTCCTTCGAGTGGTACACAAGATTCAGAATTTGAAATACTAGATGAAATATTTGGCTGGAAATTAGCAAGAAATCCGACTGACAAACAGTTGTAATGTGATAATGTGTTCCTTAATGTACAATATATGGAAATGTTTCAATTATATGACTCGTTAAAATTTTTTCAGTACTTGTGTACAATTTGACTTACAAAGCTAGTGTAGCAAGCTTTTTTTTTTATGTGTAAAAAGTTTTTTTTTGGTGTTAAAACATGAAAAATTTATTGATTCTTATTACACTTTAATAAATTGCTTGATTCCTTGTTATTAAATGCATTACAATTTTGTTGTTTTTATTTTTTAAAATTTCAATATACATGTATAATGATTTGCATTAGTGTATCTATAGCGGTCTAATTGTATTATTTAAAAATTTCATGAAGTGTCCTTTTTTGCGTAATAATGATTGTATTGCATGATTGTATTGTTATTTTAATGCATTAGCTGAAGAAAATGTAAATAAATAATTATGGGAATTCAAAACATAAAATATTGCATTGCTGATTTCTTTCATAAAATCATTTCATATTGCAGTTGAATAATTTAGCGTTATTGTACCACTAGTTTCCTCACTGTACATTTCAAAGTTATATTATTTAAATTATAATCAGCTTTGTGATTGGGCTGGTTGCCCCCATACAAGTCCTGTTCAGAAAGGGGGACAATTTTCAACCAGGGCTGCAACTAAATTATTCTCTATTAGGCCCTGCATTTCTTAAGGCAGACAATTTTTTGAGAAACCAAAATGAAAACTTTTTCAAGTTTTTAGCTTATTGCCTATCCAACGATAAAAATTGAAAATGGAAAAAAATAAATTATTATTTCAGAATTCCATGGGAAATGTTCACAGAAATGTAAATTGTAAATGTTTTCATGGAGCAATCAGAGCCATTCTTCTGGATAAGCAAACTAGGTGACTCATACACTTTTGCCCAGGGCCCCAAAAAATGTCAAGATACTAGAACCCTCAACAACCTAAGAACATCTCTTAATGGATTGAATATAAAAGTGGTTTGAAAATCTTTAAAAATACATATATAGAAGCTAGGCTTTTAAAAAGACCATGAAGAAAATTGACTATATTTCATGAGCTATCTGTAAGTTGAAGATTTCTGTCTCATTAACTAGAGACGCCTCTGTGGCGTTTGATGTTCCCATCTCACATAATGATATAGCAGCTCAGCTTCACAATTTTTAGCCTGAGTCACCAACAATGGTTTTGAGATAGAGCAGAGCTTACCTGAATTTATCCATTCATTCCCCACGCTATAATTACAATGGAATGCCTTAAATTATAGGTGCATTCAACTTGCATTCTCAACAACACATTGTAAGAGGATAGGCTACTAATCATTGACCACATTTATTGCATGATTGTATTGTTATTTTAATGCATTTATTTTTTCTCTCGGATAAATAGGCTACATAATACATGATTATAATATGTCTATCCAGTATATGCTACATAGTAGTAAGTAAGTAAAGTTCCCTTAGCAGATGAAGTGTAGAATTCACCTGTTTCTATAACCTCGGCATATAAAGGGATTGTGTTAGCACAACGCCCAGCCGCCTTTACTTCCCCAACTTAAAGTCAGGTACCCATTTAAAGCTGGGTGGACTTGTGGGACGACTTTGCACCGAATTTCACCTGGAAAAATTCTGGGCCTCACCGAGGCTCGAACCCATGACTCTCAGGTCGACAGTCGAGTATCTACACCACTCGGCCATCCGTCCCACTATGCTACATAATACATGATTATAATATGTCTATCCAGTATATGCTACATAATACATGTTTATAATATGTCTACCCAGTATATGCTACATAATATATGATTATAATATGTCTACCCAGTATATGCTACATAATACATGATTATCACATTATGTCTACCAGCAGATGCCAGGTATTTACAGAAAAAATATATTAAAAAAAACTTTAAAAAAATATGCTTTTATTAAAATGCACCAAAGAAAAAAAAAACCGGTTCTCTAGAGTTTAGACCATACAAATATTTCTGTAAATAATCAATACTACAAATATAAGTGAGGGTGCCCATCTAGACAAAATAATTTATTGCTATGTATCAACGGGTAAAGAATGGTATCAACTAATGCAATGACAAATTTAGTCCCGTGTATTCACTAGAGATGGGGAACTTGGTACTTGTACTCGAGTACATTTTTTGGAGTAGGCCTACTGGTACTCGTATTTTCACTCTGGGTAGTTGTAATTGTACTTGCAATTAAAAAAAAGACATGTACATCTACTCGTACTTGAACTTGCATGGTCAGTACTTGTTACATCTCTAGTAATCACCCACGCTTTTAATAAACAAAAATTCAACTGGAATCCTGGGAGTAAAACACTAGTGGTATCTCTAGCAGCTTGGGGCCTTCAAATGTTCTAGGGGCAGTAAGCCTACGTTTTTTTACCTGTCCCTACCCCCAGGCCCTTATGGACATTATTTCGACGACACTGGGTATTTATAGGCTATATATCGGTTCTGCATAACATCCTTAGCCTGAAACGTGAAAAACCTGAACACTAAAAATGTACAATGCATAGCTTAGCTTACAGATCTACATGGATTCTCAGGAAAAAGATGATCAAATCACGAATCTACGTTGATATGTCTACAAATATTGCAGCCTTCTTAACGGAATAGACAGGTGGCCCAACGCATATAGGGCCTTCGTTCTAATTGATCCCACACATCATACATGTATCACTTGTGTGGGGTGGTCGTAGGACCCTAGTACACCAGTTTCCCATGATACCCATATGCTAAATGTAACACATAATACATCACATACATTACACATACACGTACACATACATACATACATAAACCACATATAGTTGTTATCTGTTCGCAGATATTAGGACATCCACACACATATCTAATATTTGGCCAATATTTTAAGTAGGCTACTGTTGGCAAACTAACGATAGGCTAAATGTGTGTGTGTGTGTGTGTGTGTGGATATATATGAAAATGGAAGATATAAATCATATTTATTTTGCGTGTTCCTTACTGCATAGAAACTTTGTTTACTTTTCTGTATATACATTTAATATATATAAAGACAGGGGTTATTGTTTAAATGTGAATTAGCCAACAGCATAAGCCCCCCCCCCAATCCGGTGCCAAGGGATGTTCCAATACATTTATATATGAGAGCCCCACACGTGTACTTTAGCTTAGGGCCTCCAAGTATCTCAAGTCTTTGCCTAAGACCCATGAAAGACTCAATGTAAGTAAATAATGAAGGGGATGCATGTAAATAGTAGGCCGATGTATCAAACTATTATTGATAACCCTTTTTCTTGCGTATCTGATTATATAAATACTTTCTGCTGATATTTACGCTAAGATATTTTTAAATTATCATATATTTATAATTTCAGCGTTAATTTATCATTAGACAAGTGTCAAGATTTATTGATAACCATGTTGGCTGACTTTTACGGAGTAAGCGTATCGAATTTATTTTTTTTGTCGACGTCATCCGGAGTAAATTTAAACAGCCAATCAGTAACTTGATTTTAATGTTAGGCTAGCTATATTTGGAACTGAGCTCAGATTGTTTACAGTGTTGCACCACCAGTTGCAAAGAAGGAGGTCATCAAAAATTATAAATACGGACAGATTTCAGTCATTGTTGTACACCCAACAGAGCAGTTCAGAACTATACAAGAAACTCATCCAACAATACTAGAACACCATGGTGTATAAAGTTAGTAAAGGTGGTGTCCGCTCAGGAAACACTCTCCGTGGACTCCGATCTTTAGAATCTAAAAGGTAAACGCCCATTTTTTAAAACTGAATTTTTATAATGAAAACTTTATTATTATTTTAAAATTAAATTATATGTCGAAATATCAATTCACTGTTTTAAGTCTTATTAATTTCATGGCTGTTACACGAATTAAGAAAAACGTTTTGTTTAGGTTGATTTTACTGATATATTACTGGTCTGCCTAAACTAATTTGAAATGTGTTATTGTTTTAATTAAAGATGGATAAGTCAGGTGTAAGCAAATAAAGAATTCCAACAGCGCAGTGTTTAGTGTGAACTCATGGTTTGACACAGTTCTCAGTGGCGGTTTTAAGGGCCGGACACAAGGAGGAGGGTGGGGGAGATTCTTTTGTCAACAAACTGTATAAAAACTAAACGTTTGCGCCATTGACTCGCTGGCATAGAGCGACGATACGGGCATTCATCATGGGTCTTTAGAGTTGGAAAAAAAATTATATTAATAAATAAATAACGTTTATTAATTTTAAAAAGTGTAATAAATAAACAAAGTTTAATGCGTAAAAACAGTTCAATCATTAAAAAGGTAATAAACTTCTATTCTGTGTGAAAAGTAAACAATATTAAACTCATTTATTGTTTAATAGCTACACCATAAAGGAGGGGGGGGGGAAGGTTTTCTTATTACTTCTTATCATGGCTGTTTACAAGCCAGCACGTCCCTGGTTTGTTCATGTTCAAGTAGGAGCATTCCCCCTAGGCCACTCCCCTCTCTCCATAAAACACTCTACTTGACTCTACATAGGCCAATGTACTTCTGCAGGTTCAATACGAATCTGAAATACAAATAGTTTTAAAGACTTTGAGATTTTATACGATTTTCTTAAACACCAAACAGATAATGCACCTATAATTTCTTCAATTCATTTGTTGTGCTATACATCCTTTTGATCTTTTGTTTTGTTTATTAAAGGTATGCCAACCAGGCATGTATTGTTGGCCGTACCAGTTTGGCCAAAGAAGATGTAAAAAAGCTGGTCAGCACCAGCGCAGATGACAGCCACATCTCAGAAGCATTGACCTCCACAGATGTCATCTTGTCATTAAATAAGAAACAGAGGTGGCGCCTCCCTGCAACAATCAACCACATGATCAAATCCGGGTACTTTGACAAGGACAGCGCCATGGTGTCTATTCTAGAGAGACACAAGTTAAAGAGAAGAGCCAACTGTGTCAGTTTTGTCTGCAACCGTGGGCTCTACGGACACGTCAAACCGGCCCAGAAAAGATACTTTAGTTTTAATATAGACAAATTAGCAGACGAGCAGTCAAGACGAATGCTTAAACGCGCAAAAGCCGAAAGCTTAAGAAATGCCAAAGTTCCTGAAAAAAAATCGACCGATTCATCCGTAAAAAGTATCAACGTATTTACAGTGTCCGGCAGCAATGACCACGGCCCGCTGTCCAGTTCAAAGCCCGAATACAGACTAGAAGTTTTCTACCCGTGTCCACGTAGCTGCTCCCTGTCTTTCAACCCAAAGTACACAGACGTGAAACTGGAGATGAACGAGGAGGGAAAACTGGAGATGAGGTCAAACAAAAGAGTATCAAAGAAAACCCAGAAACACAGAAGCAGGTTAACCAATAAAGACATGGAACAGTTCGCCGAAGAGATTTATCAGGAGGACGTCAGTGATTGGACTGATGACAGTGGTGATGAAAACAAGGAGAGAAATGAAGTGACTCTCGTCAGCAACAATGACAGAGACAGTGATTCTGAAGAGGAAATTGAAGAGCGCATAAGAGTTGAGAATAATTCTGACAATTTATTCAACTACTTGATCACACAAGCGGAGAAAGCAAGAGCTCTGTGGAATGAGGTCAGGCCTCACAAAAGGTCAAGAAAATCATCGAAACCGTCTGAAAGGTTGGAGGCTCAAGAGAGGTCTCACATTGTTTACACTGACGAGGTCAACCCGAGGCGCGTCCTTCAGCAAACTGATACTAATAAGGTCAAGGTCAAACTAGAACAGGAAGTTGAATTAGTGCCCGGTAAAGTCATCTTATCTGACCTCGAGACCTCTACAGATCAGCTCAGAGAAAAATTTGGTCAGCGTTATGCTGAGGCTGACTGTGAGCCCAGACGTTTTACCATCAACGTCACAGATGACGTAGTTAACACTCTGCTGGCGTCACGCAGCGTCCAAAGCAGCTCCATCTACGCTTCATTTCTGGTTTTCACACTGGACGGTTTCTATGACAACGGCTTGAGCTGCTATAAAGTTCTCTTCAACTCCATATTGTGTTCGGATACCAAACGGGTAGCTGAATCACTCCCATTTCAAGAGATGACAATGGAAGGAATCACAAATCAGATCATTTCAACTCTGTTAGATTTGAAATGTGAAGATAAACTGACCATCAATGCAATCTCGGCCTATCAGCAACACTCAACAGAAACCAAAGATTATTTACAGGAAAAACTAAAATTGGATGTGCACACTTACTTTACATCAGATCAGATAAATAACATTCAAATGAAGGAGAAGACAGACTGCTGTGCAGAGCTCTTCAAATTATCCAACCAATGGGAGCAGGTCTATTTCTGTGAAATATGCTACAGTGACGTCACATTCTCCCACTACGAATCTTCTCCGGGGACAAAGTTGAACAAATGTGGTCACGTGTTCTGCGACAGCTGCTGGAGGTCCCACTTCCGTTCCAAACTGAGTTCCGGAGCTGTGAAAGTCACGTGCCCAGGTTACGAGTGCCACTCCGAGGTTGGTTTGGTCACTCTGCTTTCCTTGGTCTACGTCAGAGATTTAAACCTTTACCTCCAACGCCAGTGCGAGGCAGACATTGAAACTTCTACCAACACTAAATGGTGCCCAAATACTAACTGCGGCCGTGTCATTAGCGTCAAATCAAGCAAAGGGGGCGATATCACACCCGTTGACGTAAACTGCGCGTGCGGCATGTCACTTTGTTTCACCTGCCTGGGGGAGGCCCACTGGCCCGCCAACTGCAAGCAGGCGGAAGTCTACACACAAATACTCCCCACCTTGAAGCCACACAAAGAAACTGTCGGTGACCTTGATCCCTCACCCATCCAACCAACTCCAAGCGGATTGGTGGAAATCGAAGGCCGCCTGTGTCCAGCCTGTAGTAGGTTCATAGAAAAAAATGGCGGGTGCTCGTTCGTGATATGTAAATGTAATCATTACTTCTGTTGGACTTGCATGAAAGCCGCATCCAACCATGGTAGCGAACCGTGTATCGAGTCTGCCAATGTGATTAAATCATACAGTCGCCGTATCAGAGTGAGGCATATCGACCTACGCCCCTCAGAAACCACTCGCCCCAATCAACAGAAGCGAAGACCCCCGAAGGCCAACATGTTCCAGAGGGCTCTCCAGCAGAAACTAGAATCTACAAAGAAAGCATCCAGTGCGCAGGTCAGCGAGCTTGTAAAACGCATTCAACGTGTTCTGCTTGTAGACCCGCAGTTCAAATCAGAGGTAAGCATTAAAAACTGAATGTGGCACATATCAGAATTGGACATATAATTTGATGATATGGAGTTATTGTTTTTATTGGGTTTCAAACGTAAGACCCATTAAACATTTAAAAATTAATTTAGTTTTGTACAATGTTTTTATAATGTAACATTAATAATGTGATAATATTTATAGATCAACATGAAATTCATTTTTAAGAAAATAAAAAAAAACAAATCAAAACATTAAGTGAATTTTATTTGCCAGCAGATATAGGATTTACATTTTTTCCATTTTTTCTGCAGGTTTTAGCAGCATGCCAAATTGACCAATCATCTGTCGAAGATATGGACGTCATTCAGTTATCTCCCCACGTGACTAAATTCCTTAAATCCTGCATTCGCATGAAACAATCTTTACACCACGTAACTGAATTCACTTTCGTGCTACTTCAGTCAGTTCCCAATGACGTAGAGAAACAAAGGGCCCTGAAGTTGGCCAATGACCTCAGCGCCTTCTGCAGTTTTATCTCCTCTGTGTTTGAAACCGGAACTGTCCAGGATCCAAGAGTCGCATTAAGAAGACTAGTGGACATCAGAACATGGGCTAGCAGAGCTCTGGACATTCTGTTGGTGACTGTCAATACATTCCGTTCTTAAATTATCATCTGACATTTCATGTGCTATTCTGTTATATAGTATTGTGTAAATCTGTACATCTATGATTATATCTGTTTGAGCTTTATGCTACATATAAATATTGTCTTATCGCTACTATACCAGCTAAGCTGATGAAAGATAATCAAGATATGATTTGTATTATTGTTGCTGTTATACATTGTATGCAAGTTTAATAGTGCAGTATGACATTGTTGACATTAATAAAATGTTATTTTAAATGTCACTTTGTTTTGTTGTTTGTTTTAACAAAAATATTCACATTAGGAAGTTAGGAATTAGCAATCAAATTTATAAATGGATTACTTCCGGAGGGCAGATCGATTACAAAGGAATCGTCCGAGTCTTAAATTTACAATGAAGCACCTTTGATTAAGAACATAACATTTACATCTCAGAATAATGTAGGCTAAAACATTTTTTATTAGTTTATCAACGTTCATATGATTCCGTTAATTACATCGGGTAAAACATACTCTTTTACTGAAAGAATATAGCGTGCCTAGTGGTTGAGATGACCTCTGTAGTCGAAATAGTCTATAGACCAATTTTGGTGGTAATAATTTAGGCATACTGTGTCAGAAGAAAGACATTACTTAATTACAGAATAGCATGTACAAACTAAAATTAATTATGAGCCAAGTGAAAAATGGCTTTTTTTTTCTAAGTTGAATTATGGCCTTAAATTTAAACAATATACCGCCCTAAAGATTTACACTTGTCGATAGCACTTGCATGTATAAGTTTAGTCGATGTTTACATTTTAACATACGAGTCTTCAATAGTCAATCGATGCTAAATAATTAGCCCATAGAAAAAACTGAAGAAAACATTGGATTATTGTTAAGGACATTCCGCCCACGACTGACTGATTATTAATTCTCCAACTTCTCGTGTAGATAAAAGGGCTCATCCAACAAATTTTAGCACGTTTTAGACCCCCCCTCCGCTACTCATCATGTGTCAACAAATGTCAAACTTCCGGCGACCCCACCCTCGTGTAAAATTACGTTATTCTTCTCCCCCCCCCCCTAAAAAAAATACAACTGTAACATCAACAAATATAACGTTAAATACCAAACTTCAAACTGCCCTTAATTGCAATCATTGAAATCTAGCTTGACAAAAAATGTAAAAAAAAAATCAACATTATCTGAGTTAAATAGCGAGCTTTTAACAAACCCTGCAACCCATCCCCCAATCCTCAAATATTATCTAACAGTATAGGGCTCTTCATTCAGTTTTGTTTGTTCAGTATTGAATGTTCAGTTTGTAATTAGCCGGTCGAAGCTAGCCATTGAGACGCCTTGCATGATTTATGTTTAACTACACATTTCATGCTTAATTAGTGTGTAAGATCACTCCCTTCATCTTTTACCTATTATGTCTATAACTAGATCAAAGGCCCGGTACCGGACCGGCGAGTGACTCCTTATAATTGAGTTGTATCCCTTTGACCATCTTTACAAATTCCCACGTCTATTATTAGCCGCGGAATTTATACACACGTACGTACGCCAGGCTAGCCGATTATGTATTAGATATTGTCAGTGACCCTTGCCATGGTTTCATTCCAGCATTTTGAATACTCTGGATGGCCACTTATAAAATTCCAAGCATCGTATCTATTGTCCTATTAGATATGTCCTTACCTGCAGTGACTTTCTGACTTAATCAATGATTGACAATAATCTTCACCTACATACCAGAATACAGCTACAAAAAAATCAGAAATTTATTAAAGGTACTGCTCCAGATTTAGTATAAAAATTACATTTGAACATTCTGACATATCTTGAAGTAAACCAAACAATTTAGTTACTTCAATACACAATGCAGTTACACATGATGTCCATCTCTTGTGTTTGTAAGACTTTCAAAATTGCATGTACAACTGATACTACTTTTTTTTTCATTGCTACAAAAACGTTAAAAAATCGTCTGTTCAATTTTTTTCTTCCATTTTACAGAGGTACTATAAAGTTCAGTGTGTAATTAACTCAAAGTGCTTTATGTACGTCTAGCACTACAATTTGCAGATGATATGTATGTCTGTCCACCCAGTACCGCCGAGAGGGCGCGGGGGGTGAATGCCCAGGGGCCCGTCGAGTTTTAGGGGCCCGGAATGAGCGCGCCAATCAACTTTTGAAAATATTTTTATCAGCAATAAAAGGTTGATTTATGTTTTTTAAAATTTAAAACTGAACTGAACTTAATTACAATCAGATTAAACTTCAGGCGTCTGTAGATTGCCGTACTTAGTTTTATTTTATTATTTTTATATGATATTTTCAATATTTTTTTATGCTGTATAATAATATTACCATCTCAGTAAATCTTCTGATGAAATAAACATCATTTTTTGAACGAGTCACACGACTAGAGAGTAAGTAACTTTACTTCAAACTTTTCGTCCTAATATAAAATTAAATAACTTACTCGCGCTTTAATTACACACAAATACATAAATAAATAAATAAATATATATATTTATATTATTACATTATATAATGAGAAAAGTAACGGCTAGACCTGCCAGCCGAATTTTTCTTTAAGTTTCGGCTGGCTGACATAATTTTTCGGCTGATAGCCGGCTTAGCCGAATTTGACCGTAAATTGAGTCAATTGACTTTTGCGGCTGATTTTCGGCTGATTTTTGGCAGATTACGAAATATTTGGCTAAAATTTGGCTGACGCCTAGACAATATTAAATTGATAAAACTTCAGCAATAAAACAATTTTACAATACTTGGGGAAAGGTTTTATTATTTAAAACAACAGAAATAAACAGTTGTATATGCTGTCCTACTAATACAATACATGAATACATTCCACTCATTCAGTTTCTTTCAATACCTTAATAAGCACTTAAAATATCAGTTAATAGTTGTTATGAATAAAACAGACGCGATGTAGTTTATCAGCTGTTAGACTTGATTGTTTGCTGTTCATTATCAAACCAGTAACCGAAAACATGCACTCCACTGATACATATGACGCTGATGATAGGTGAAGACGAGCCAGTCGAGTAAGTTGTGGATACGAGGATAATGCGACACTGCTACACCAGAAAGCAACGACATCATGAAACTGAACAACGGGCGCCGTCAAATAGTTTGCAATTTCCACTGCCTTCTGAAGTAAATGTTCAAATAATTAAAACACAACAGTACTAACTGCTAGTTTATAAAACATTTCATTATAGTGCACTGTATATGTATTTTAAAATATATTACTTCAAACTGACTGGTCTATTAAGAGTGAAATAAAACGAAAACTGTTTCAATGCCATACATTAACATAGAATACCTTATTAGTACAATCGTCTGGTGACTGCTCAGTTCTCAGCTCATTCATCAGCTCCATTCGCAATCGCTTACATCGGGTTTCTTCAGAAACATGTTCACTGACTAGCTGCGAATGCGATACATCAACTTTAGACATGATGAATCCACGGGCCATTGCTGACTGTATTGCGTTCTCCAGAATTGTGGTTGCTTCTGACCGTGGAATCAATGATTTGAAATTTGGATCAAGCAGCTGATGCAGCTTAATATGATCATTTACAGGAAATCGATGGTCAAGCTGGTTGAGAGCTGACAGCTTGATCATTCGTATTTGGTCATCATCAGCATTTGATGCAGTGCAGATCTTTCTGATGTGCCTTATCACTTGTGGAATAGTTGATAAGGTTGACATTGAAAAGCTGAAGAGATCAGTTATGTCTTGAAATTATTTCAGAAAGGTAACGAGTTCACTTAAAAAGTCAATTTCATCTTCATGGTGACAACTATCAACTAGACCAATACGCTTTTCAAGTAAAGTATAGACTGAATCATCATCAATGTTGAGTTCCAACGCGTTGGACATGATGCCTTCACTGACTTATCATTGTGTCTATGACTGTCATTGATGGCGTTAGTGCTGCTATCAGAGGCATCCATTATTGATGCACTGAGCTGATCATCTACAAGAAGCAATTCACCCACTGAAGACATGCCTTCTTTCAGGGTCTTTATCATTTCTTTATCCTCTGTGAATGCTGCATCGTCTAATATAATTGCGGTCTTGAAATGAAGTGCAGTTACGATGTTGCGGCACTTTTTGCACCATCTGCAGAACGTCATCATTTTTATTGATGCTGTCGGTAGTATTAAGGTGCACTACATGTGCTGTAAAGTGCTGATAAGTGTCAACCTTCAAAAGTTTTGAAGTCTTTAGCATAATTGCAGCACCATCATGGCAGCTAGTATTTTGTGATCAACATAAATGCTTTTCAAGACAGAGCTGATATGGTCAGCAAGGTCATGTTCAATAAGATTAAGTAATACGACAGTTAATATAACGGCGAACGAAATACGGCGGCTAATGAGGCGCGCCGCATATTTTTCGGCGGATTTACGGCGGACGAAAATTCGGCGGCGTAGCCGGCGTTCTGCGCCGGCTGACGGGTCTATAACGGTCATAAAAATGTTATATAAAGTGGCGAGATTCAGAAAGAAGATTTCTCTTTGGAAAGAATATAGAGTCTCAGATTAATAAAGAAATTGCTACAAACATGAAATACTGGAGAGAATTGCTCAAACGAATTTTAGCAGTGGTTTTATTATTGGGCGAAAGAAGACTTGCTTTCAGAGATTCTTCCAACAAATTTGATGACCATGATAATGGACAATTTCTTGGAATTATAGAACTGTTAGCTCAGTTTGATCCTTTTTTTTACAAGAGCATGTTTCTAAAGTTAAAAAATCTAAAAAAGTTGGACAACGCCTTCAGGTCCATTATCTATCAGCAGATTCTTAAAATGACTTTATCAAAGCATGCAGCTCAATAGTTGTTCAAGAAAGTCTGACAGAGAGAGAAAGATCAAAGTATTTTTCCATTATGGTAGATGCTTCGCCAGATAGTTCTTATACAGAACAAAGAAATTTAATTCTGAGATATGTACTAAACTGTAATTCAACATTTATTGTCAAATAACGTTTTGTTGCATTTGTTGATTATAACAAAAAAAACAAAAACTGGCCAAGATATTGCAGATATGATCAAATATGAACTGGAGAAAAACAATTCTTTAGATGATTGTCGAGGTCAGGGATACGACCACGGATCAATTATGGCAGGAAAGTTTAAATTCCAGTATCTAAGGGCATTGCGAATTCCGTCTCTGTTTCGCTGCTATGATATTCTAATGAGAACATGTACACCAGTCAGGATTTCCGCTGCGGAGCAGCGAAAGTTTTCAGTTTCGCTGCTTGCAGAGTTTTTTTTCCGGAGAGCTACATTTTCCGTCAGGATAAATAAACAAAATGGTTGCTTAGAAACGTCGATTCGTATAGAGAAAATGATTAAAATTAGTGTATATTCATTAAAAAATAACAACAACGAAGTGAATTTTGACAGAAAAACATGAATTACTATAAGTTTTGGCCGGCAACAGTCTTTGTATATGAATGTCTGATAGGAAAATATACATCGTCTACCTACATATTCTACAAATGAAATTTCTTTCGATCGAAGTGCTGTCTGAAAACATAAATGCTATTAAATAAATGTTTGGCTGATCATGAAAAGGAAAACGAAAAAAAAATGAACGGCTACCGATCGAATAAAAAGTTAAAAAAACAACAACAGTTTTCCATTTCCAGCTAGACAATTTATTTGTAATAAGAACAAAAAGGCCCACGGGATGCAGTATTTTCTGCTTTTCAAAGTATCGTTTTTTTTCACCAGCAGGAAAAAGTGCGAAGTAATCATTAAAAAATCTTGTTTCCGGTGAGTTGTTTCGGCGCTCACCGTTTCGTTCCAGTGTATATACAAGAGTTTCGCTGAGTAGAAACCCGCGCGAAAGTGTTTCGTCTTGGTAGATTCGTACCTTAAAGGAGCACAGGCAATCATTGCACATTCATATCCTCTAGCAAAATTTTCAAATTGTGACACGCATAGTTTAACTGGATGCTTACTGCACAATCTTTCTCAAAATAGATGGTCGGCACGTGTGGAAAGTGTGAAACCAATTGCAAAGCACCTGACAATTATCAAATACGCAATTATTAAGTGTAAGGAACTAAATTTGTCATCAGAAAGTAAAGCTGAATTGAAAGGAATTGAGTATTATATGAAATCATTCAAGTGTGTTTTAATGGCTACAACGTGGTTCAAAATCTTAGTCGCCATAAACAATCAAAACAAAGTTATTTAAGCCAGAGAAGCCACAGTAGATGTAGGAGTAGAAAACATTGACATTTTGCTTGGAGAGCTGAAGGATCTACGTGATAAATGGGATGTATTGCTAGAAGAAGCCAAAATAACGGCAGCTGATATGTTGTCCGGCTTATCATGTGAAACAGAACTTCCAGAAAAACGACAAAAGCGACGGAAACTTTTTTATGATTGTAAAGGTTTAAGATTTGGCTTAGATGGAGGCGTATGGTAGCGTGGTGTTGTTCATTCTATGTTCCTCCCAAGTATTCACAAATATATCATAAATGAAAGTCTCAAGGCCGTATAGCTGATTCCTTTACACATTTATTACACGAAGACATTATAGTAAAAAACATACTAAATCATACTTGACTTTTAAACTGACTCTCATATAGAGAACTAAATACAACCTTCTAGTTCAAGCTCAAGTAAGTAACTCCTTAAAAAATCTCCAAGGCTTGTATCTAAGCAAGAGACAAGTGACGTTTCACAACGTCACATAACTACATAACAATTTATAATCTCTAGTCAATTAAAAAATGTGATTAAACACATATGCACAAATAAAATCATATATAATAATATTCATTTCCAGTGTGCGTTAAATCGAAAGCGGAAAACGAGAATTCAAAATGGCGTCATCCCCTGTGCCTCGATTCAATTTTTCTTTTTGAAATATCTACAGTTTTCAATAGTCTCTGTGCTTTTAACTATGAAATGTAAAAGTCCCCAAAATTAAAAATTAATAATTAATAATTAGCATATAATATTATTCAAATCATTGTAGTTTTTATTACAACAGAGCATTTTAACATCGTCAAACGTAAACAATAGTAATAATCGAAAATCTCCGACGTCGGCGACGATAAGACTATCTAATTTCGTAAATAAAGTTCTTTTTAAAAGTCGATATAATATTTAAAAAAAGAAATTCTGCAAATTTCTATACTAATTAAGTTCTCAGCTTCTATAATATTTATTTTTTAAAATAAATACGGCTTTGAATTATCTCTTAATTACCAAATAACAATATAAGCCTAAAAAACTAGGTCAAAAGGCAATGAAAACATAACCGAGCAATATTTTTCTAATAGTACATTAAAATTGCATCTTTATGTATGTGGCGTGTTGGCAGAATGGTTATGTAGCTCGGATAATATTCACTTGTATGCAGCCTCTCCGGGTTCGATTTCAACTAGAGACATTTTTTTTTATTTTATTTTTTTTCAGAATATATCCTTTCGGTTGTTTTAATGAAAAGTAACTAATTATATCTCTTTGACATTTTTTAAATTTAAATAATTTATCTTTTAGGATGTTGTAAGAAAAAGAAACAACAACTAATTAGATTTTTAATTATTTCATAACTTAAAAAAAACACAGAGGCGTAACTAGGGTGGCGGGGGGTCCAAAATCGAAAGTCTCGCCGACCCCAGCTTGAGAGTAGACCCCCAAAATTATTTTTTACATTAAATATTAAGTATTACATTAATCTCATGACATGGTATCAAGCGTCAAAATGCAGGGGCCAAAAAGAGGCCAAGCCCCGGGCCTCCAAATCCCTAGGTTTGGCACTTGGTTTAGAGTAGTTGATCTCTATGCAAAAGATTTGCAGGCTACAACATGTTTGTGTGACCTGGTGGCTGAATGGCTAAGCAACTTAGGTTATTCATTTTATGCTGACTATCCAGGTACGATGCCTCTCTTGGACATTTTTTTTAGAATGTATCCTTTTAGTTGTTTTAATGAAAAGTAAATAATTAGATCTCTTTGACATTCTTTTATTGAAATAATGTTTCCTTTAGGATGTTGTAAGAAAAAGAAACAACAACTAATTAGGTTTTTAACTATTTCATAACTTAAAAAAAAAACGAAATAATTTTGAAAAAATATATCAAATCTGAACACAGAGGCGTAACTAGGGTGTAAGGGGGGGGGTCCAAAATCGAAAGTCCCACCGGGCTCCAGCTTGAGGGGAGCCCCCAAAATTATTTTTTACATTAAATATTAAGTACATAATCTCATGTCATGTTATCGAATGTCAAAATGCAGGGCCCCCAAATCCTAGGTTTGGCAATGGCTTTACACGTCTATCTTCCTGTAAAGGCTTTGCAGGGTACAGCTAGTAATATTATAATTAACTCCTTCACAATGATGAAATTCAACATATGCCAGAAGAGAGCGCACATGAAGTGGATGGTGATTTTAAAGTAAACGTGTTTTATAAACTTATTGATAGTGTTATATCTGGTTTAACAGAGCGTTTTCATTTGGCAAGGGATATTACAAATTCTTTCTATTTTCTGTGGTTATTTCCAGAAATAGGAGAAACTGATCTGGAAAAGAAATGTTTTAATTTCTGCAAAGGATATGACAAAGATGCAAGCAGTGAACTAATTGAAGAAGTAAAAGATCTAAAGTCAATTTATTCAGAAAGCATACAAAGTGAAAACCTTCATCCCATAAAACTGCGGAATACAATTTACTAGTTGAAGTTGGAATCTATATTCCCGAATTTTGCCTTGCATTACAGATCTTTTATACAATTCCTGTAACAGTTGCAGAAGCTGGAAAAACATTCAGCAAGCTAAAGCAAATAAAAAGTGTTCAGCGATCAACCATGAAACAAGACTGATTGAACGGTCTTGCAACCATTTCGATTGAGCATGATTTGATGTTATTAACAATTTTGATGATGTTATTAACAATTTTGATGATGTTATTAACAATTTTGATGATGTTATTAACAATTTGCTTTAGTAACATCAAGGAGAGTTTGTTTTTAAAAACAATAAATATAAATTTGTACAATGAAACGGTTTTATAGTTTAATTTAAACAATAAACTTAAAATACAACTGAGTAAAACCATACCTTGTATGATGTATCTGTCTGACTTATCTAAAGTATAAATACAAAGTATATGATCTGTGATTTTTTTTTAAAATTCTAATAACCTAAAGATACTTTAGAGGTTTATGTCCGGAGGCCCGTGACCCGAAATTTCTTTCGGCGGGCATGAGTACACCTATATAAGCCAGTCATTGTCCTCTCTTTCTCCTCTATAGTTTGACATCACTTACCAATTTCTCTTTTATTTCATTAGCCTGTCCTTTATGTGTATACATGAGATGATCTCAGAGTTGTTGTTTATATTATTTAGAGCAGTGTGAAATGTATGACTAAAGATCACAGATGTAGATTTATGACTACTGAAAGGCCAGAATGGGTTCTTAAATTTGATTGCAGGGGTGGACCAAGAGCAGATTAATGAGTGTCTATAATATTTTTATATAAACTAACATAAATGTAAACGTTATCGATGTAAATGAATGAAAGGAGTGAACTGCGGGTCGGATGAAATCGGTTCACGGGCCGCACTTGATGTGCGGGACGTAAATTGCCGATGTCTGGGCTAAATGCTAAAGATTACAATTACGGCGCCCCCTTTAGCATTGCGCCCTGTGCCCACTACCATTCTTACTCTACTGACTATCCCGGCATGGTATTTAATATTTATCAACAATAAAAAAATGATTATAAATAGTTATAGTAATAATTATAAAAAAACAACAATTTGAATAAAATTACTTTAATAAAAAAATAATTTTCTTACTATATTTAAAACAATCATATCGTGAACGATTTATTCGTGAATGTGAATGCACGAAACACAATAGGAACAATTAAGTCAATTTTAGTGTTTTTCAGAAAAAGTGATCAGCGAAGAAAACTAATTCCAAATGTTCCTTTGCTATGTGAAACTAGATGGACACATAAATATAAAAGCTTGTGGATTTTTTCTAAAAATGTGACAGAAAATAAAAAAAAAAACCTGGAATATTTAGAAGGATCTGGAAAAATCAAGTAAGTTTCACATTAGTTACTTGGTGCTGTAAGAACTCCTACATTTGTTGTTTTAATAGTTATTATACAAAAATATTCATCAAAGCTAGAAGCTGTGACCCAAAAATAGCAATCAGTGCATTTAGATTTACTGGAAGTACAAAATACATTGAAGAATTGTTGGCTACATTGGCTGTTGATCGACATAATTGTGATGAGAGGTATAAGGACATTTTTTAGAGTTACAAAAGGCGTTGCAGATGACATTGATGTCGACATTCAACCTCCACGACAGGCTGGAAGACAATGAACAGGGAAAATTCAAAAGTTGATTTGCCTAAGGATTATTATAGAATAACTATTTTTTATACATACCCTAATTCTATTATATCATCGCTGGAAACTCGTTTTTGTGTAGAAACTAAACCAGCATTTTCCCTTTTAGTTTTGCATCTCTTTTTGATGACAAAAATAGAAAGTTTCGCATTTATGGATCAAGCCAGGTCTATTGCTGAATATAATTACGCATTTGATAATTTAATCGAGGAGAGTGTTTATATTAGTATAGTAACTGTTCGACATTGAAAGCATTATTTTAAAAATTATAATAATGTAATCAGTAATCAGTTTAGTTCAATTTTATTGTAACAATTTATGACATTTTCCAAAATAAAGGGGGGGGAATGCCCCCTTTGCCCCCCCCCCCCGAATATGCCCGTGAATGTATATATCTGCATGAACGAAGTCGAGATCTGATTAAATTAACACTAGTTGAAACTGCTTCACTAGACTGTTATACAAAATATTGATTGAAGTTCAATAACAGGGTCAAAATACATGACCACAATGCTGGGCATCACTTTACAAAGTCAACAATAATCTCGGGAAGTTTGTTATTTGCTTGCAAGCCGCGGAGTATTTTTTAAAGCGGCATCTTGTCATAGAGGGGGAGGGCGTGACTGGGATGGTGTGTCCTAAATAATAGATTACAAGGAGTGCAACAATGATCAAAGAGTTTAAGTTGACAAAATACTGATACCCAAAGCTCAAAACCTTAGGTTTGTAAAAATGCAATGCCGTCGCGGGGAGGGGGAAGGGGGCAACGTGAACATGTGTCTGAGGCCCCAAGGCTTTAGTTACCTAGTCGCTATTGAAATGTATTTATTTAGCAATTGCATCGGGAGTAGAGAATGGCGTTGTAATAGTTTGCCAAGGGGGCCCCATAATTCCTGGCTGCGGCTCTATATCCTTAGAATACAAACTATCCATGGAATGTATTTTAATAGGGGGCGATTAGGACAACAACTTCAGGCACCGTATCACTGGGGGGAGGTGGAGGGAGGAGAAGGGCTCTAAGATAGGAGACTTTGTATCACTTATCTATGACAAAACTCTTGGTTCTTGGTTTTTCTCAGAATCTAGTGCACTGCCCCACCCCCTACGTAAAGCCGCTTCAGATATTTCTATGTATTTTGTGGAATCAAGTCCATACAAATATGCCAAAGCAGAGCTTTCCCATGAATTTTGGAGAACCCTTGCTAGTAAAAGTAACTGTGGCTAACGATCTGTTATTAACTTCTGATGTGTTTCTGACATATATTGTGTGAATTATACTGAAAGAGTATAACTGATATATTTCATTTTATCATACATTATTGTCGCATCTGTTTATCTTAAATACTTTTTATTACTAAAAAAAATGCCCTGATTATTTTTCGTTAATGAAACAGTTGTGTTGAAATGCAATCATACGCTGATCAAATAATTGTAAATGGCTGGATTGATCTTTATAGCGCCGCTGTCGTAAACTAAATCAATCACGCAAATTTGGGTTAATGGTAGAATTCATTGGTTTTTATCTCTAGGGCAAACATAGTTACAAACCAGTTAAAAAAAAAACAGTCACAGGAAAATTAATGAGCCAATGAAAATATCGCGACGTAACTAAAGTACTGAGTTGTGGCATTCACTGAGTTCAAAGTCAGACATCCACTGATTTCAAAGTCAGACCTTCGACAACTGACTCAAAAACACGTAATATTGTTTATTTTTTTTTGTAGATTTACAAGTGATTTCTTTCTTTTCATTGGTTATGGGCAAAATCAAAATATTACCTGGATATGCTAATCCATTGAGGATAAAGAAAAGCAACTTTGTGTTAAGTGACCTGTGGTGGCAGTTTCAGAACAGTCCAGAAAATGGCCAATTAATTAAACTATTCCAGGTGAGATTACTTTTATTTTGACAAGTGAAAATTATTTACAAAGATAATTCTTTAATAACTTCATCACACCCCAATCATCCTGAAGAATGTAATTATCTTACACTCAAAGAGTAGACTTGAAATAAAAGTTAATGAACAAAAATTTATTTGGAATCACCTGGGGAAAAAAATGTTAAAGAAAAATGTGTTTTGGTTTCCGACGATTTAAATGTATATTTTTGTACACTTTTTTTTATTACTGTCCTTTTGCGCAGTGGCGTAGCGAGCTTAACTCGCGCCCGGGGCACAATGCCTTTTTAGCGCCCCCCATTCGAAAATCATATAATATTTTAAGTTTTGCGGACCATTTGGCGTCCCTTTGTGATTAGCTCCCGGGGCATGATGCACCCCTTTGCCCCCTCGCTACGCCACTGCATTTGCGATAAAGTTTTTATTTATTACACAAATGTAAACATTCAAAGCTTTAAAAGTGAACTTCAATACAAATATTTCCACATTTTCGAGGAATGCAACTGAAATATCTCTAAGCAGGGTCATTCTTATGGGAAGGCAAAATAGGCGATTTTCCCCCTGGCACCCTCGCAGTACTAAAGTAATTTAATTTGAAGCAATCATGCTATAGGCACTTTCCCCCTGCCCCATCATACATAGTCTGCAGTTTTAAATTTTAACCTTTTTTCAAAATTCGAACACCTTAAAAGTCGAATGGGGGGGGCGCTAAAAAGGTATTAAAAAGGTATCGTGCCCCGGGCGAGATTTAAGCTCACTACGGCACTATGTGAACACACTTAATTTTAATTTTATAAGTCTTGCATGTGTTTGTATTCTTTGGTATATACTATTTAAATTAATTATCTCACATTACTGAGGTACAACATGTTAAAGAATATTTAATTCTTTAAAAACTAAACAAAATAAAATACAAAAATGTAGAAAAAAATATATAAAAAAAAATAAATTAATTCCAAAGGATTAAAAAGTTAAAAATAATTCCTTAGATCATTAAAATATTTTTAGAAATTGTCATTGATGATATATATATATATGTGTGTGTGTGTGTGTGTGTGTGTGTGTATGTATGCATTATAGGTAATTCGGGAAGGCAACATCCGTGAGTTGACCAACTTGCTTGACGACGTAGGTGATCTCAGAGCAATCTGGGGCATTAAAGATGGCGTGGGAGTGTCAGCTCTACACATCACCGTAAAATTTGACAGACCTGAGGTCGCAGAGATTCTGTTGAAGCGTGGGGCAGGTGAGTACTGAATTTTGTGCCCTCATTTTATTTCATTTTTAATTTGGAGCAAGCGACTACCAATGTTAGATCCCACATTTTATTATTTTAAAACGCTGGGCAGGTAAGTACGATCCTTGCCCCCCATATTTTACACTCGAGCCTGAAACCATCTCTCTCAGGGCAGTGCCGGTCTTTTGGGGAGTGGTAACTGTTCCAGATGCTCCAGTTTCCAGGCAAGATGGAGTCTCAACAAAAAAAAAAAGAACATGTGAGACAGCACATAGCCACTTGGTCATGCATTTGAAACTAGGTCGTGGGCCCACGTACTAGCGTGTATGGCCGAGGCCACCTCTGCATAGGGCCCGTTGGGGATGATGCCCATGGTGCCAGTAATATTGACGACACAGTCTCAGACTTTGTTTAAGTGTAAAGAATTAATATCAGTGAACCGCTTTGATCGTGGTTCACTAATAACAAAAAAAAAACAACAACAACGAAACAAAGGGACGCCTTAGAACGGGGAGCTGTCGTGTAGAAACGGGATGTCGGCCCCGCCGTAGTTGGGGATCTTGTCCACTGAGTTGTGGTTGTTGTTGGGCGACTCGTTAGAGCCCTGGCTGTGATTGTACGTCTGGTTATTGTAATTGTCTTAGATTGACTAAATTTTAAAAAGTCAATTAGTTCATTAATAAAAACCAGTTAATTGATTTCCAGTTACCGATTTATTGATTAATAAAATGCTAATTTATTTATTGTCAAAAATCATCTATTTGACTTTCCAAAATTAACTTTTTAAATCTAAACATGGCAGTTAATTTAGTGTTCAAATGTTAGAGAGGAATCCTGCAACAATTGAATGTTTCTTGTTGTTTCTATAATGTTTCTTGTTGTTTCTATAATGTTTATTGTTGTTTCTATAATGTTTATTGTTGTTTCTATAATGTTTTTTGTTGTTTCTATAATGTTTCTTGTTGTTTCTATAATGTTTTTGCTGTTTCTACAATGTTTCTTGTTGTTTCTGTAATGTTTCTTTCTGTTTCTATAATGTTTCTTGTTGTTTCTATAAATGTTTCTTGTTGTTTCTGTAATGTTTCTTGTTGTTTCTGTAATGTTTCTTGTTGTTTCTATAATGCTTCTTGTTGTTTCTATAATGTTTTTTGTTGTTTCTATAATGTTTCTTGTTGTTTCTATAATGTTTTTGCTGTTTCTACAATGTTTCTTGTTGTTTCTGTAATGTTTCTTTCTGTTTCTATAATGTTTCTTGTTGTTTCTATAAATGTTTCTTGTTGTTTCTGTAATGTTTCTTGTTGTTTCTGTAATGTTTCTTGTTGTTTCTATAATGTTTATTGTTGTTTCTATAATGTTTTTTTGTTTCTATAATGTTTCTTGTTGTTTCTGTAATGTTTCTTTCTGTTTCAGATCCCAATGTTATGTCTTTATCTCGGGGCACGCCTCTGTCAACAGCCTGCAGATTTAACCGTGCTAACCTGGTCAGGCTGTATATGAAGTATGGCGCCGACCCTCTCCTCGGAATACCTACACTGGGGAACACACTGCACGCCATTGCCATGTATTCCGCCGTCCATATCGCCAATGTGAGTAAACACCAGCTTATCTTGTTAATGAATTTATTGCAACAACTGATTAGTTTGACTTTAGCACTTGCCAGTCCACGAGAACAGAATGTTAGAACTACGGTGACCAGAGATTTACAGCTAGTACCCAAGAGTCTGATAAATTTGGAAGTAGGGGGCTGAGACAGACGGATGCGGAACTCCACAATCTGCCCTGCTCACTCGAACGGTTTATGAATGTTTACAAAAGGGCAAAACAAAAACACCAAACTATTAAAGGAAATTGTTTTACTGTATTATATAATACATGGGTGTTTATCACAAGTGGGAAAGTACCAGAAGTGTTTTATGAGTGATTTATTAATACTTTCTGAATCTACGTGGTTTATTAATACTTTTTGAGTTTGAGTGATTTGTTAATACTTTCTGAGTCTGAGTGGTTTATTAATACTTTCTGAGTCTGAGTGGTTTATTAATACTTTCTGAATCTACGTGGTTTATTAATACTTTCTGAATCTACGTGGTTTATTAATACTTTCTGAGTCTGAGAATAAATTCTTAAGGTCCGGACGTTCCCTTGACATTCGCTGTTAGTTTTAAATACTGAACAGTTTTATTTTTAGAATATAGGTTGCAGTGTGCACATCAAATCTTAGGGTTTAGTATCATTGTGCGAGTCATTACTGCACATAGAATCTCTGTAGATTGTAAATGATTCGTTTGTTTCTGCAGCTGGTGTTCAGGTCCATCAAACCTCCAGTCAACTCTCAAACAGAACTAGGTCGAACACCTTTACACAATGCCGCCCAATTTGGCAATGATGACGTCTGCCAATGGCTGGTAAGGAAACATATTTATTCAATAAAATTTTAAAAAAAAAACAGATAGAGTAAAATTTTAACTTCAGTTTGAGTAGGTGGTGAGTTCTGAAGTTAAAACATGGACCCATCTAATATAACATAATGCATGAGGTAGGGTGGGGGCAGGGCTGTAGCCGGGAATTCTGTGCTCCCGACAAACTATAATCCTCTGGTCTCTTTAGTTCCAATTTTTCATCAAATTAAATAAGTAAAAATAAGTTCTCCCCCCCCCCGCCGTTTAATCTAAAGGTTTGTGAACCTGTGTCCTGGTGCCCCTACCCCCTCCCTCCCCCATTGCGCTGGTGGGGGCAAAGGTGTTTGTTATAATTAGTGAAATAGGGGGAACTGGCGGAAGATGAAGTTTGCTACATAATGCAAAAGAAAAATAATAATCATACAAACCAAACATTTTATTAAAAGATTGGGTATAAATTTGAGTAGAGAGTTGTACATTTTTTTATATTGTTAAAAATGAAGAAAAGTGAGGGCAATGTATTGTTTTTAATAACACGTGAATGGTCACATAGGAAAGCTAACTTTGTGTATAATATGTATCAAATAAATAACCAATCATAAGTGTGTTTAAACAACAAGGTTGCCAGGCCTATTTTGGGAAGGTTGGTACTACATAGCATGACCTGTGAGTTCCATTTGTAGAAAGGGATACTATCTCTTATGTTGTAATAAAATTATTGCTAGAAACAATATAATGTCTCTTCGGAGTTAAGTTAATTTACTCGAGTGCTTGTACTGGTTCAGTACTGATACACGTGAGACGTAACACATACATATAAATGAGTGAGAATATATATATATATATATGAAATTCATCCTTGCACACAAGCCTGCATGGATATGGCGTTATTTAAAACAAATAGCACCTGATCCACACACACACACAAAATACAAACTGCCCTTCTAAAGTCTAATGTACATCCGATGGGGTTGTATTATTTTACAAGACTGCTGTTTGATTTATCTTCCGCGTTTGTAATTTTCTGTTGTGGCCAGCTTTCTACGAACAAATTCAAGGCCAAATATAAATGACTGTTATCAGAAGTATGACAAAGGTAATGAACCAATCACATTTGTGTATAACCTGTAATAAAGTAAATAACCAATCATAAACCATTTATTGGACAGTTACAACATGGCGCTGACCCCAAGGCCAAGTGTATTCGTAGATCCACGCCCCTGATGATGGCCTGTAAATATGGTCACGTGACTACCATGAGGATACTTATTATGGCAGGTGAATTCACAATAACATAAATGATATTTTTTTTAGACTTATTACACTCTTGCCGATATTTTGGTCGATTTTTTATACACATAACACACATTTTATTGTTACTTCATAAAACAAAAATGATTGGTATTAATGCTGGTTAGATTGTATAGTTACTATCAGTGGCATAAATAGCATTCATATCAAACTTCCGTGGGACGGATGGCGGAGTGGTGTAGATACTTGACTGCCGACCTGAGAGTCCTGGGTTCGTTCCTCGGTGAGGCCCATGGGGATTTTTCCAGGTGAAATTTGGTGCAAAGTCGTCCCACAAGTCCACCCAGCTTTAAATGGGAACCTGACTTTAAGTTGGGGAAGTAAAGGCGGCTTGGCGTTGTGCTAACCACACAATCCCTTCATATGCCGAGGTTATAGAAACAGATGGATTCTACACTTCATGAGCCCCGATGGCCCGCTAGGGCTAAGGGAACTTTACTTTTTTTTTTTATCAAACTTCCGGTGTTTTATTTCACTGTTTTTGTTTTAGTTCTGTCCCATTGAGATCATGTCATCTTTATTCCGTTTAAAGCATTTCTATTTAAATTGAAAATATTCGGTATTGTTTTTGCAACTCTTTTCGATGCTAAGTTAGGGCTTATTTAATTTTTTTTTTTTTTAAATTATACGAACAACTTAGGTCATTTGCATTCAAATACAGGGTGTCATTAAAAAAGTACTCCCCCCCCCCCCACTTTCAGAAGATTGGGGCCAGCACCTAAGGAAGTCCGTTCTCTTTTATTTTTAGCTCGAAGTAGAAAAACTAAACTGGCCCCGCACAAAACAAATGCCATCAGGCCCGTAGCGTGCGGGAGGCCAAGGGGGCCGGGCCCCCTTGCGTTTTGTCTGCCCCTCCTGCTTATTTGTTCTACTTAGTAAAATGTATTACCTGCCCCCCCCCCCCCGCTATTGCCTGGCCCCTGCTGTAGAATGCCTGGCCCCTCCTGTAGAATTTTCACGCTACGGGGCTGATTACCATAGACCCGCACATATGAGAGTGGCGACCTCCCAATACATTCCATGGAGACTCAAACAACACTCACAGTAGCCATGTGAGAAACAGAATGATTTGGAATGTGAACAATTTCGTACTGATTAAGTTCGTATTCTGAGAACTCACGTCACTGAGCAACCAAATTGCTGCCTATCTCCAGCAGTAGATAAAGTGTCTCCATTGGGTGGGATGCCCCCCCCTCCCCTCCAACTTCTGTTTTCGCCACTTGTTACGTGCATTTTATATTACGTGTGTCATCATTTCAATATTTATCTAGATAGGTGCAGCCTAAATAGTCCAGACCATCTACTGAATGAAGTAGACGATGAAGGAAACGGACCCCTTCATTATGCTGTCATCGATAATCAAATTGAGGTCATTTTTTTCTCATTTCGCTCTTGAAATATTTAGAAAACAAATGAACACAATTCTAAGTCTGCTAAGAAAAACGTGATAAACAGTTCATTTTGTATTATTTTCAGACTGCGCAGGAATTGTTGCAACTTGGATGTAACCCGAATTTACAAAATGTAAGTTTTTTTTTTCCAATAACTAAGTCCAGTCGTTCTGAGATTTCCTAAGTCGCGGACCACTTAAACTTTTAACATTTTTTCTAAAATACATCAGGTTTAAAGACAAAGTTACAAACCTCCTTGAAATCAAAAGTTCACGATCAAACAGGAGCGAACCAAAATCCCCAAATAAAACCAGATTTTTCTTCAATATAGTACCGTTATACTCAAACATCATTAGGTAACTGTACGACACTTTCTTATCCTGGAAGATCATCCCAAAGTCAATTTGATTTACCAACTAACAGGGCCGAGCTTGGGTCGATTTGAGTTATCGCTCCTAACCATGCCCCGGGCAATAAACATATTTATCTACCCTAGGCTGATGTCTGTCATCAGGGCCCGATTATCCACTAGACTGCTCATTAAGAAGATATAGCCCAGGGACCTGAAATAAATCGACCCTACTTTATCAGATGAACATTGATTCTTCGAGATTTTAACAGCCAACTTCAAACAAAAAACAACGGCAAGAAATCTGATTGATTCGAATCATTTTTCTGTAAAAGTCATATTTTGCTCAATGAGGAACCACATTGGCCTACTAAAGCTCTTCAATAAATGCAAGGCCGTACCCGGGGGGGGGGCTAGGGGGCTGCAGCCCCCCCAATTAATTCTAAAAATAAAATTTTATTACACAATATACTTCTTTATCATTGTGTTCCAATTTTTTCTTATATAAAACTCTCCGCACAGCCCCCCCCCCCCAACAAAATCCTGGGTACGGCCTTGAATAAACGTAACATTAATATGCAGAGTTCGCAAATTGATATTTTTACAGGTGTAGGGCTTTTGATATCTTGTCTGCTAACAGTGATTCAAACAATTAGAGTTTACTTTGATGTCTACTCAGAAAAGAATGTCACTGGATCTCACAACCACGTGAACAGAGCCAGTGAATCCCTTGACAGAGCCAGTGTGTCCTTTCAGAGAAAGTAAAAAAAAATATGATGATCACATAGAAGAATTTAGAGCTCAAAACTTTATCTCTATCACTGACAGACTATTTACTATGAATCGTTGGTAATAAAATATTTTTTTTTAAATCGGTTAATGAAGGGGATTCTTATTTTGGACCATTAGATATACCAAGCAATCAACTTGAATAATATTGCTATATAATTAGGCCTAATGTCCATCAAACACTATCACTGTATAAGTAGGCGTAATGTCCATCAAACAATATTACTATAGAAGTAAGCCCAATGGCCATCAAACACAATTACTGTAGAAGGGCCTAATGGCCATCAAACACAATTACTGTATAAGTTGGCCTAATGGCCATCAAACACTATTACTATAGAAGTAGGCCTAATGGCCATCAAACACAATTACTGTATAAGTAGGCCTAATGGCTATCGAACGTATTCGTCAACAAAGATATAATTAAATCAAAGCCTTGGTTGTTGGGGAATGGAACATCATAGTATGTGGTAACCAAGGTAACACGGACAAATACAGATTTTAGAAAAGAAACAGGATTGAATAAAATAAAATAAAAATAGCTGATTAATTGGCAATAAAGTTGTGATCCACATCAAATATTGAATACGCACAGTATTGTCAGTGTCTCGATAAAGTCCGAAATGTGTAAAGTACAACCAGTTAGAACTTTGGTCGATTAGTTCTAACTGGATGTTCATGCTGGAAAACAATGAAGCAGATATTAGTTGTATGATAAAACTGTTTTCCACCAAATATTGTTTTTCTCTTGCCATTTATTGTAATTACAGTGATGTGTTTTTAATGTCAATTAGTGTAATGAAAACATCTTAAACTCTGCTTTCTATAAACAACAACAACATACACACACCTCAAGACCTTGCACATACACACATCTCAAGACCTTGCACATACACACATCTCAAGACCTTGCACATACACACATATCAAGACCTTGTACATACACACATCTCAAGACCTTGCACATACACACATCTCAAGACCATGCACATACACACTTCTCAAGACCGTGCACAATCACACATCTCAAGACCTTGCACATACACACATCTCAAGACCATGCACATACACACATCTCAAGACCTTGCACATACACACATCTCAAGACCGTGCGCATACACACATCTCAAGACCGTGCACATACACACACCTCAAGACCTTGCACATACACACACCTCAAGACCTTGCACATACACACACCTCAAGACCTTGCACATACACACACCTCAAGACCTTGCACATACACATACCTCAAGACCTCGCACATACACACACCTCAAGACCTTGCACATACACACATCTCAAGACCTTGCACATACACACATCTCAAGACCTTGCACATACACACATCTCAAGACCTTGCACATACACACATCTCAAGACCTTGCACATACACACACCTCAAGACCTTGCACATACACACATCTCAAGACCTTGCACATACACACACCACAAGACCTTGCACATACACACATCTCAAGACCTTGCACATACACACATCTCACGACCTTGCACATACACACACATCAAGACCTCGCACATACACACATCTCAAGACATCGCACATACACACATCTCAAGACCTTGCACATACACACACCTCAAGACCTTCACATACACACATCTCAAGACCTTGCACATACACACATCACAAGACCGTGCACATACACACATCTCAAGACCTTGCACATACAACACCTCAAGACCTTGCACATACACACATCTCAAGACCTTGCACATACACACATCTCAAGACCTTGTACATACAACACCTCAAGACCTTGCACATACACACATCTCAAGACCTTGCACATACACACATCTCAAGACCTTGCACATACACACTCCTCAAGACCTTGCACATACACACATCTCCAGACCTTGCACATACACACTCCTCAAGACCTTGCACATACACACATCTCAAGACCTTGCACATACACACATCTCAAGACCTTGCACATACACACACCTCAAGACCTTGCACATACACACACCTCAAGACCTTGCACATACACACATCTCAAGACCTTGCACATACACAAACCTCAAGACCTTGCACATACACACATCTCAAGACCTTGCACATACACACACATCTCAAGACCTTGCACATACACAAAACATCTGACGAGCAAAAATAAGAAAGGCCATGTGGCTGCTTCACTGGTTGGATTAGCAGGATGGCAGTTTGAGACATGCTACACAGTTTATAGATAGACAAAGAAAAAGCATTGATCACTTGTTTTTACATATAATTTTTTTTTTACTAATCAGGCCTATTTAGTAGGAATGTTTTCCAAGAAAACTGTTTAAATTGTCATAAAGAGAAAACTAGTTTTCTAAAGAACGATTGAGCATCGTTTTATTGATTCCCGGCTGACTCATAAAAAACTGCAGAGTAACGGGATGCCTCTTATAAATACCAAATAATTTTATAGTTCTTAAAGAGAAAAATCACCAATAGTCCTTTAGTTTCCAATGTGATCAATAATTTTAAAAGCCTAAGACTAAAGCATAATGGCTAATCCAGGTCCTGAAAGGAATACATACATATACACAAATACATAAACACACATACATAGACACACATACATAGGCACACATACATATAGGCACAAACATATACAGTACACACATAAATATACACACAAACATATACACACATACATATACACACATACATATACACACATACCAATACACATATCTTCTTCTAGTAGTACTTAATAACATCACTACACATAACATCTTCTTATAGTACTACTTAATAACACCACTACACATAACATCTTCTTCTAGTAGTACTTAATAACACCACTACACATAACATCTTCTTATAGACTTACTTAATGACACCACTACACATAATATCTTCTTCTAGTAGTACTTAATGACACCATTACACATAACATCTTCTTCTAGACTTACTTAATGACACCACTACACATAATATCTTCTTCTAGTCGTACTTAATGACACCACTACACATTTGTGCTACCGATGGTTACGTCCAACTCATTACTTCACTGTACGACTACAAGGCAAAGCTTGATATCAAAGAATTAAAAGGGAAGACTGCATTACACAAGTGAGTACTACAGTGACTTTGAGTCAATATTTGGTGGTACTCATCGACTCTTCTGGATGCAGACTATGCGACTTCCGCCCCCTCCCCCAAATGTCCATGAAACTTTCTTCTTAAATTCAAAGATAGCATGGCCTCGAAGGACACTCTTGCATGGGGCGCCGATCTATCTCCGTGTCTCTGACTTGGCCTCCTATAACGGGACTGTCAAGTGGGTAATGAAGGAGAAACCTATGATCAATAAAACAGTTAAATAACAAATCGTAAGATTATAATTACTGAGTAGAGAAATATCACATTTTTTATAATAATAGATTTAAATAAAAATAAATAAAACTGTTTTTTTTTTAGTTTTCATTGTGGAAATACTGAATAAATGGTTAGGGGTAAGGATTAGGTTTATGGTTAAGTACTTCTCGTACTACTATTAGTACTACTATTCATCGATTAGAATGAACCTGCCTATGTCTAGCGGTTTTAGCCTACTGCAATGCATTACCATTTATCTGATTCATTGAATGTTTTAAATGATGTAAATATTTGTGTCCACAGAGCTGTCGAGCATAACAAAGCAGAGATTGTAGTAACATTATTAAACCTGGTAAGTTTTCAATGCAACTGTAAAATTGTTAAATCTAGTAAAAGCAATGTTCCCTTAGCCCTTAAGGGAAGGAAGGCCAGATAAAAAAAAATCCTTATTTTCGCAGATAAAAATCTAACACACATATAGTACTGGAGATAGTAAGTTAAAATATTGTCAAAAAAAAATTGAAATAAGTGATTGCCATGGAAACGGCGCTCATATTGTTTTTTAGTATATTTTTCTAAATGCTATTTCTCCTAAAATACAGCAGCTATCTAAATGAAATTGAGAATATACCGCAATAGATGTATGGGTAACAAAACTTCTTGATGATTTTTTGATATCCTTAACGGCCTTTTTTAAATTAATTTTTTCCTAGGGGTATTCGGCATCGGTCAAAATGTGATAAATTTAATCTACAAAAAAATTCCTAAAAAAAAAAGTATAGCCGATTCTAAAATTTCATCAAGAAGATTTGATTACACATGTATCTAGAACATGTGTGTCAAATTTCAAGAAAATCCCTTCAAAAATTTAGAAGAAATTGAGAATAAAGAAAAGAAAACTAGCATTTAGAGAAAAATATAAAAAAACTACAAGAAAGACATAATGCACAGTGTGTCTTTTGCGCTGCCGCTCACTTTTTTGACAAAATGTCAAAAAAGTGAGAGGAGCGCGCGCCTTTGCCGTGAGGCTAGGCTAGGCTACCTTGTGTTTTTTCTTGAAAAGTTAAAAAAATAATGTTTTGGTCAGTTTTGAATGTTTTTATAGTTTTTTTTTTTGATTTTGCGTGTGTGTTAGTGTGTTTGTAATATTTTTTTTTTTAGTAAAAAAAAAACACTTAAAATTGGTAGTTACTTTTTACCATGCAGTAAACTTGGCGTAAACTTACACTTTTCAGCAAAATTGTAGACGATTTTCAAGTGCATTTTTATTGAAGAGATAAACCATTGCAAACTATAAAACTCATATACTTCGATTCAGAAATGGTAAAATTTCAATAATAAATCATAAAAAAAAATCGACAATTTGACACCAAGGGACTTAATCAATCTGGCGCTCCTGTCGTTAAAGGGCCATCGGGGCTGCTAAAGTAGATAATTCATCTGTTTCTGTCATAACAGTATATGAAAGGTTGCCTTACTAATCCGTTCATACTATCTGGCCACAGTTAAAATCTAATGTTTGTCTTAATTATATCAAAATACTTTAACAAAGGTTACAGTAACGATGCTAACATTATGTGTTGGCAACATGTGACATATTGATTTCTAATGAAAACAAACAAACTAATTTTAACGACTAAATGTTTAAAACGCCCCCTCCCCCGTAATAAAATAATGACAGTCGTTAGCGATATTGGTTAGTGACTGGCCGAAGCAACACTGGACCTGAATTATTTGCACTTAATTCTGTCTGACTACTTACTCTGTTTGCATAAAGTCAATCTAAAGTCCAAGCGGGTATTGCATGAACAAGGCACATCACTTCCAAATGTGTTCTGCGTAGCCAACCATCGTTTTCATCACGTGACTCCAACTTGCCTCATTTATTTGCAATGAAAACAAACAAACACAATCGTTGACATACGGTGATGAGCAAATGGAAGTATGAAGCTTTTGTGCTATGAATGGAACCGTAAAGATACTGTAAATAAACTGATAAACTCAGAGTTAACGGGGTATGATGTGTATTTAACCTAAGTAAGGTAGTGATCAATGAATTGACTCAATTTACCTGAGTTAACCGACTGATTCACTCAATTACTTTTAGTCAAGCTTAATGTAATAGAAACATTTGATTGATTTTGTTACTGGTGTCTATTAAACAAGAGTTTCATCTCTGACCAGTTTAAAAGAGAGATGTTCTGGGTTACTAGTAGCAACTGATAACTTGAGATCAAAGGATTAGGATTAATCTAAGGTGACCAGTTTTTCTGCTGTAAACCGAGAACGGGGGAGTGGGCAGGAATCGTCATTTGTGGGGGTAATGGATTTGCAATGCCCCCCTCCCCCCCTCCAAGGATCCATGATTTTTTTTAAAATGAAATCGATAATACAAAAAAAAATCCTATCCTGCTCTGTCGGTATTCCTGTGTCTGTCACAAAATTGTGTCTGTCACATTGTGTCTGTCACACAAGATGGCAGCAACATTTACTGTATAGTGTATGTGTTCTGTACTGAATGAGTTTAATTTACATGTCATGCGAATATTTCTTTAATTTATTACTAATAATACTTTGGTGCGCTGGCCACGGAATCACTGAGGGAAACCCGAGAGGTTCCCGAATTTCTAAACATAGAACCCGGGACTTTCTGTCATTAGCTGAGCGCTGCTACCAAACAGGCATGATACGTTCTCCCAATAGGCCAGCCTAGCTGGACATCCCCTACTGTCAGTATGATATTGGTCCTGCCTAAAGTAAAATGGCGAAGTGAGCAAGCACCCTCCACTTCTACATCGGAAAGTAAATTTGTGAAGGCCTTGCGGCCAAGCCAACACTAAATTTCGTCGGCCAAGATTTATGAAAAGCGTCAATGAGTAGAGATCTCAAGAGAATAATCCTCAGAAATCTTTTTTTTTAACGCCGCCATTGCCAGCATGATAGGGTGTAGTGTGCCTACCACACCAGCATTGTTGGCGGCGCTGATGCACGTCTGCCATCCCTACAGAGCGGCGGGGTGAGTGTGCCCGCTATCATCTGCAGGGATGGCAGAAAGATGGGTTTTAATCCTTGCCCAAACTGGCCAGACCAGCAGGGTCTGGGTACTGCCGATCGGCAAGAGGGGAGGGTGTAGTGTGCCTGTACCCTCAGCCGGAAATGGCAGGCTGCGCAGGTGTGCTTGAGTGGGACGGAGTGGAAGTCTGTTGTGTGCCAACCACATCCGTCACCACCGCCAGATGTGAATACTGCGGATTTCGGATAGTCCTCATTGTCCACAGTACCACCACCCTCGCAAGTAATGGTTTTTTTTTTCCTTACTAGAGAACCCCTATGATCCATCCCCCGTGGATCATGGTATGTCTCTCAGTCCAGGAAGGAGAGTTCATGCCAACATATCTACAGAAATCGTTTTATTAATGATTTTAATTATAATATCTAAGGCAAACGAACTTTACATATATATCACATGATAATGTAATATTTATGGTATTCAGTTTGTTATTAAAATGTCACTTCGAGAACATAGATATGCTATTTTTATCTAGACTGATTGTTAACGCTTAAGTATAAGTCGCAATATTCTAATCCAAATGCGTGCCTACTAGCCAGTCCGGGTAGCGGGCCTTTGTTTACTAGTAAATAAATAAATAATGTTTTTATAATTCTCAGAAATCAAGAAACGTGCTATGTTTTATAATTGCAAATTATTAGTAAAAGTATTGTGCGAATCGAGTCTGAGAAAGCATTAAATTTCTATGGGGTGATAAGGGGAGTCACTTTGGGTAGTGCTTAGGGGGTGGGGGGCAGCTTGGTGAATTGGTGGCACCCTACTCGGGCTTTTTTTTTTTGGTGTTTTTTTTTTTCCAATTTTTATTTCAAGTAAATGTAAAAAAAAACAACCCCGCATTCAATAGACACAGACAGAGTTTAGATGATGGGGAAATAATAATAACAATACTAACTTTACCTTGCAAAACCTTTGCAAAATGTTTGTAATTATTAAAATAAATTAACTGTGAGACTATTCCATCATGAATATGTCATTATTTATTTGAAGAAATTTATTCTATGTTCTATTCTATCATGAATGTGTCATTATTTATTTGAAGATATTTATTCTATGTTCTATTCTATCATGAATGTGTCATTATTTATTTGAAGATATTTATTCTATGTTCTATTCTATCATGAATATGTCATTATTTATTTGAAGATATTTATTTAATCTTATGAACAAAATTGAGAATCTATTGAATTCTGACTAAATATTTTAATTTAGTGGGTAATTTTCAAGTACATGCTTTCACTTCATAATGAACTATTTCATACTGAATGTTTTCATACCAATTACTTTCATAGTGATTAGTTCATATTTAATACTTTCATAGTGAGTACTCTCACAGCCTTTTCATTGTAAGTAATTACTTTCATAGTGAGCACTCTTACAGCCTTTTCATTGTAAGTAATTACTTTCATAGTGAGTACTCTTACAACCTTTTCATTGTAAGTAATTACTTTCATAGTGAGTACTCTTACAACCTTTTCATTGTAAGTAATTACTTTCATAGTGAGTACTCTTACAGCCTTTTCATTGTAAGTAATTACTTTCATAGTGAGTACTCTTACAACCTTTTCATTGTAAGTAATTACTTTCATAGTGAGTACTCTTACAACCTTTTCATTGTAAGTAATTACTTTCATAGTGAGTACTCTTACAACCTTTTTATTGTAAGTAATTACTTTCATAGTGAGTACTCTTACAACCTTTTCATTGTAAGTAATTACTTTCATAGTGAGTACTCTTACAGCCTTTTCATTGTAAGTAATTCCATATGTCAGGGGGCCGACATCAATATCCAGGACAATAAACAGTTCACTCCACTGATGTCCGCGTCATTCAAAGGTAACGTGGACATGGTCAGTCTGTTGTTGAGACGCGGTGCTGACGCAGGAGTGAAGAATCACATCGGCCAGACCTGTCTGAGCGTGGCGGTCCACGGGGGTCAGTTTGAGGCCCTGCAAGTACTCGTGGCGGTCAGTTGTGTTTTATTTACACTGTAAGAGATGCAGACATGTAACTTGATGTTTTATTTACACTGTAAGAGATACAGACATGTAACTTAATGTTTTATTTACACTGTAAGAGATGCAGACATGTAACTTAATGTTTTATTTACACTGTAAGAGATACAGACATGTAACTTAATGTTTTATTTACACTGTAAGAGATACAGACATGTAACTTAATGTTTTATTTAGCTGTTTAAGAAAAATACTAAAACAATGTACATTAGTGGTTCTCAGTCTCTGAACAAGACACAAAAAAAAAAAAAAATACCCATCTGACAAAATGTACTAAAAATGTTTTTTTTTTAAATTAATAATTTATTAGCTCTTACTAATATTTATAAAAATTATGATAAATAAAAAAGTTAACCATTTTCTATCTTCTACTAAGTGATAATATTTGGCCAGATTCGTGAGTTCACTGAATTCAATTTTTAGAATTTCAATTTTTTTTTCTGTCTGTCTGTCTGTCTGTCATCACCCTATATCTCAACAACCATAAGTTCTAGACCCATGATGTATATATCATTTTGTAGGTCTTGGCCTGCCAAGTAAACACTTTGGTCCATTTCGCGATCTGACCTCTGAGGGCCGAAAAAGGGGGCGTATTAAGTACCGTTTTTTACTATATAAGCTATATTAACAAAGGAGCGCCCTATATCTAAGCAACCATAAGTTTTACACCCATGATGTATATATCATTTTGTAGCCACTGCGTACACGAAAATGCTCTAAAATGTCCTTTGTCCGAAACGGAAAAGACTTAAACTGCTTGTTTTCTTTATTTGTATGTGTTTTAAAAACGAATTGAAAACATATTTTTCCTATTATGTCTACAGGAATCCAATGAATGTTTATTGAATGTTGTAGATTTATTTGATCAGTCGGTTCTACACCACGCCTCAAGACTTAAGGATGTCAGGGTAAAAGTTTGATTGAATATTCCAAATAGTTCACTGTTTTATAACGCACACCTCACACAATGAACGTCGCCACGATTGCTTCCTTGCCTCTCATAACGAACGCGTTACATATTCTGTAAGTTCTTGTCTCGTACAACGAACGCGTTACATATTCTGTAAGTTCTTCTCTCGTACAACGAACGCGGTACACATTCTGTAAGTTCTTGTCTCGTACAACGAACGCGTTACACATTCTGTAAGTTCTTGTCTCGTACAACGAACGCGTTACATATTCTGTGAGTTCTTGTCTCGTACAACGACCGCGTTACATATTCTATAAATTCTTGTTTCGGACAATGAACGCGTAACATATTCTGTACTATTTTAATTTATATTTAGGTATTCCAGTTAAATGGGTGATTTGTAGGGAGCGACCGATAATCGGATCGGTATCGGACCGATATTGGCACTATCGGTTAATATCGGATCAACCGATTTTTGTAGGGAGCGACCGATAGTCGAACCGATATCGGAACTATGGGCTAACTATCGGACCGGCCGTTTTTTGGCTGCCGATACATTTTTTTTTTAAAACTGAGTTGCAGGAAAAAAAATCCGTAAATAACCCAATTCTATAACCAGATCAGACAAGATTTAAAAAAAAAGGAAAAAAAAACCCGTACACAGAAATTGTCACGTCCACAAAAATTGCATCAGCCATATGACCTTGAAACAATAGGATTGACATTTTTTAATTCTAATGTATGACCTTGAATGATACAATTAGTGAACATCTGTGTGTATTTCTTTTTGAGATGGGAAGTTGTGGGGGGGGGGGATAAGACTTACGTGTGGGCGAAGTGTTACGAAATATGACAGGGAAGGGGTGGGCATGGGTTGACATACGTCATTAGCTGTAGCACGAGAAAAACACGTGTTTGGCATTGTTGTTGATTAAAAAAAAATATCGGTATCGGTTTCGGTATCGGTAAAAATGCTGGGGAAAAATATCGGTATCGGACTATCGGTAAAAGGGCATATCGGTCGCTCCCTAGTGAGTTGGTATATTTGATTTAGATTGAAAGATAATGTCAATGATGGGTTAAGTCCAATAGGGGTCCATGATCCATTAACACATGGCGGACTATTTACACAAGGCCTGTAGATCATCGTATAATTTATTGCTCGTTTCGCCCTCTTATCAACTCTGTGGCTGAGGGCAGACGACTAAACTACCTAATACCTGGAACTGATCCAGACAAATCTAACTATTTGAATGAAATATCTAGAAACTAGAATACCTCTGAGTTAAACGAAGTTACCTCATAAGACATACGTCATCTCTAATGACGTAATAATTATGACACTTTTGTCTGTACAATTGAAGAAACATCCGACATACACTGTACTTGCTATTTAACAGAGACTTTATTTGCCATTAGTTTTCTTCAGTCTGACAATTTGGATAAAACATTTCTTTATTGGTTTCCATTTATCTAACGCATTGTGTATTTCCTTCCTTCAGTTCATCAATCTCCTATTACAATATGGTTGCTCGCCTCATACTATTGATGCCTTACATGAGTTCCCTCTTCACGTGGCTGCCAAGTTAGTTGAAACATTTGATTTTATTTTATGTTTAGTTTTTTTTTTAAGCCAGGATTTTTTTCTAAATATCCAACCAAAAATGAACTTTGTTTTTTTCACTATTTCATGAGCCATACTTTCATATGCCAGATTGTCACCACTAATAAATATGTTAATGCATGACACCAATATCAAAAGCGGGTGTGTTATATGTTACTGCTATCGCACTGACTATAAATCATATTTTCACTGATCACATTGCCCAGATAATATTCCAAGTCAAAAACATGGCCAATCATTACATTTAATTAACAAGATAATCATAGAAAAACACATAATATAATTCATGGTAAAATCTGACCTAGACAAATATCAAACACTATCACTTGAATAGCTTAGTATCACTTGAATATCACATAACGCCCAATAGCATACCGTCCTACATCTCAAATACTACTCACTCGTTTCACTTTTGACATCTGCCCAGTTCTTTCTGGTGGCTTCCGTAGTCACACTATCACCTAACAGCTGACCATGTTAAACACATTCCCCCCCCCCACTCAGCACAAATACACAACATCATCTGATCCGTGGTCCTCATTCAGTGGTACGCGTACCCCAAGGGGCAAGGGAATGATACAGGGGCACGGGAATGAAACAGGGGCACGGGAATGATACAGGGGCACGGGAATGATACAGGGGCACGGGAATGATACAGGGGCACGGGAATGATACAGGGGTACGGGAATGATACAGGGGCACGGGAATGATACAGGGGCAAGGGAATGATACAGGGGCACGGGAATGATACAGGGGTACGGGAATGATACAGGGGCAAGGGAATGATACAGGGGCAAGGGAATGATACAGGGGCACGGGAATGATACAGGGGCACGGGAATGATACAGGGGCAAGGGAATGATACAGGGGCACGGGAATGATACAGGGGCAAGGGAATGATACAGGGGCACGGGAATGATACAAGGGCACGGGAATGATACAGGGGCACGGGAATGATACAGGGGCACGGAAATGATACAGGGGCACGGGAATAATACAGGGGCAAGGAAATGATACAGGGGCACGGGAATGATACAGGGCAAGGGAATGATACAGGGGCACGGGAATGATACAGGGGTACGGGAATGATACAGGGGTACAGGGAAAGCTGATACAGTGGCAGGCAGCGACATACAAATTACGTTTAAAATAAGCCAGAATTTGAAGAACTTACGTGCGAGGGGTACCGGCGGACTCTTTCGCACCCTTTGGGGTACAGTTGCGAAAAAAGTTGAGAATTGCGGATCTAGATTGCTCACATACACACGTATCAACAAACACACTATGAAATGTATACACATTTACAAATGATTTAAACTTGTGTTGACACATTATGGCTAGTATTTTTACTAGAGCTGCTGTTCGATTAAAAAAAATTGATCGAAATTAACGCATAATTAAAAATTTTAATCGCAAATTAACGCACATTTTAATCGACACAATATAATACAATTGTTTGTATTCAAACTAATATGTCATAATATCAAAGCATAATATTGGCATAATAAACAAGTCATTTTAATTTACGAAAGAGGTATAATGAATTATAACATATTTATTAAGCATTGGCATATATGTCTATTGAATTAGTTATTGAGACCAGTTTATGGACATGTATCAATCACGTTACTGATGCGAATTGTTTTCTTTTTATTTAACAACAATGTCTAACCTTTTTTTTATCGTACCATAGTTCCGAACTAATGACGCATGTCCCTCCCTCCCTGTCATATTTTGCTTCACATCGCCCACACGTACGTCTGTTTACCCTACCCTCCACTTCCCATTAAAAAAAAATACACACGTCATTTATATCTCAAATGTAACTTTTCTTTCATAAAATAATACCATAGCCAGAAAGTTGTCGCTCACTTATTATTAAAGCGTTTTTTTTCTTTATTCCAACCCCCCCCCTTTCCCCACCAAGTCACATTTTTAACACACTCTCTCTTAAAGATGTCCCAAAACAAGTTGATTTACTTTTGATCTTCCTTTGAAGTTTTTGCGCGTCGGTGTCTATAAATGTTACTCTTATATTCTTTCATTCATTTACTTTCTTACTATCAACTATTTGTTCAATGTTTTAGTGAACAACAGAAAAGAAAAAAAAATTATATGTCTGTCAGTTAAATTAATAAAAAAAGTATCTTGTAAAATGACACTCTTTAATGTTACCGTTTCAAACGTTCAAAGCAAAATTTTGATAGGTCGGCTTTCATTTTTGATCTTCTCTTATTCTTTCGTGTGTCAACATTAACAATTCTTTCTTTCGTTTCATTTTGGTTATAGCAACAGTTGTATCCGAGTGTTTGCCGGTCTAACTCTTGGAGAAAAATCTATTGATGTTTTTATTGTTATATACAAAGTACAAACGAAAATATGCCTTTCTTTCCATCATATCGACACCGCTAGTTTCAGAACGTTAATAGATATAAAATATTAAATTTAGCTCAGTAACACAATAATTCTGAAAAATACTTACAGTGTCTCGTGTACTGATGTTTGCATAGCATAGTCTAGACCATGTCTAGACATTGATTTCAAGTGTCATGAAACTGTTAGTGCAGCTGATGCAAGACGCTGTATTTTCAAATGCGATAAAAAATTGGGCGCAAAAAATGGTGATACAAAATTTCTAACATCTCGTTATTTTGACCTAATTATAACAGAGTTCACCAAACACTTGTCGTTCTTTTAACTCCACCAGTACACTACAGTACCTCACCAATACACTACAGTATATAATGTAAACTAGTAAATGAAACTTTTTTTCTTTTTACATCGACCGGGAAGGGAGCAGGAGGTTCACTTGTCGAAAGGCTACATAACAAAACATCATCATTTTATATTACAATTGGGGCTTTTGTCCATGTACCTGGGGTGAGGGTGTGTGTAAATTGTGACAGGGTGGGAGTAGATCTACTTAATAAGTGAACGGACTTTAACTTCAAATTGTTGAGTGAAATTCCGTTATTTATCGATTTGGTGAACTTTCAGCATTTTGGTCAAATTAACGCATTTAGGTGTTGCGTTAAAAATTTTAATCGCAAATTTTTTTTGACGCGTTAATCGCAAATTAACGCAGTTTAATCAGCAGCCCTAATTTTTACCCAATATCATAGCCCAATACAATTCATTACTCTAATGGTACATATAATCTAGTCTTCAGAAGAACCTGTAACTTTTCAAACATTTTTCGCATCGTCCATTTTCTAAATTAAACCCTGGTTTTAGAGGTTAAACAAATAATTTAAACCCTGGTTTTAGAAGTTAAACAAATAATTTAAACCCTGGTTTTAGAAGTTAAACAAATAATTTAAACCCTGGTTTTAGAGTATAGACAAATAATTACAACCCTAGTTTTAGAGGTTAGACAAATATTGCTACCAAATTTAATCTTTTTTCTTTTCTAGATGGTGTTAGTAAGTTACTTATTTGTGTGTTCATCTTTTAAGAATTGCTTAACCCATTTGAATGACATAGACTACGGTTACTTTTACTAAAATAACAATTTTTTTATGATCCAGCATACTGTTACTAAATGTGATAGATATTAACAGGTTTCCTAAAACAAAATATTATTTTATCAAGTTGAATATAATTTATTGAGGTTAGACGCAAGGTTAAGAACAGTTTAAAGTTATTTTCAACTCGTTCAAAATTGCTGATATTTGAACGTAGCTTTTGAAAAAAAAAGTTTAATAGACTGTGTATTTGAAAACCTCAAAGGAAGTTGAAAAAATCACTTTCAGACAGTTGAGCTAACTTTCAGCACTTTTGGTATAATTTTAACTTCCTTATTCATGACTCTCAACATAATTTCATCAAATTCAATATAATATTGTCAAGTTTAACATAAGTGCATTCAATTTAAAAATATATAATTAAATTTAACATAATTTCAAAACGTGAAGTGAGTCAAAACAAATTGATATTTTTGAACACTGATCTCACTTGAATATTGATTTGATTTAAAACAGGTACTTTTGTTTTTTACCTTTATCCATTACTAACTTTATATATATATATATATATATATATATATATATATATATATATATATATATATATATATACATACACACATTTATTCACTGAACCCACCAGCTCTTTCTATTTAAAGGTATGGCAGCTATGCAACAGTTAAACGGCTAGTAGAAGTGACGAAAGATATCAATGCTGAGAATTTCGAACAGAAAAGTGCTTTCTTCATGGCATGTGAATTAGGCAACAGAGAGACCATACGAGCGTTAATAGAGGCAGGATCCAATGTCAAGGACACGTGAGAATATGATTTTTTTAAAAATTCCCATATAATATAATTTTATTTTGTGCATTAAATTTAAACATGACATTGATCAAGCTTTCCCGTAAACAGTAATTATTGTTTCCAAATACAAACGAATATGAAAATATGTTCTTTTTGAATTCTTAAGCTCAGTGGCAAAGGAGGTCTTAGAAGTTTATGGGAAATTAAGGAGGATGGTGGGCGAGTCACAATGACCTTAGAGTATCTGGCAGAAGTTCAGCAGGGGCTGAAATAGTCTAATATTACAGGCCTCCCCCTCCATCGCAGGGCCTGAAGTAATTGGCCTAGTGGGGATCTCCTTAAGCTGGTACCTGAGTTTGTGACAGGGGAATATGGCAAAGTGAACATTTATTAGTTTTAGTTGGGGTCTTAGTTGGTTACCATTTTATTAGTAGCAACGTAAGTTACAGCGGAATACCACCAGTATGTTGAATGACGTATTTTATCACCTGTAAATTTGATAACTACAAAGAATACCTTCACCTGTAAATTTGATAATTACAAACAATACCATCTCCTGTAAATTTGATCACTACAAACAATACCATCACCTGTAAATTTGATAACTACAAACAATATCATCACCTGTAAATTTGCTCACTACAAACAATACCATCACCTGTAAATTTGATAACTACAAACAATATCATCACCTGTAAATTTGCTCACTACAAACAATACCATCACCTGTAAATTTGATAACTACAAACAATATCATCACCTGTAAATTTGATAATTACAAACAATACCATCACCTGTAAATTTGATGATTACAAACAATACCCTCCATTTTCAGAGATATACACTTGAGAAATACAATTATGATGGCAGCAATGCACGGCTACACTGACGTAGTGATGGATCTGATAGACAAAGGTGTTCCCGTTAAATTGTAGGGATGAAGAGAGAGAGTGAGTAGCCTGTATCAGTGATTCTAAAAGTCTGGATCTCGACCCACTGGCCTGTGTCATTCATAATTTCAAATGCAGCTAACCATTAAGACAATTAATTTTACAAGCTTTTAATTAGTTTCACTTTTCTGTGGGTTGTCCTTGAATCTTGTAGCTCACTTTTGGACCTGTTCTAGTTTAGTGAGAAGGCGCCAAGCTAGTACAGGTGTAGATTTTACATGATAAAACATGAATATAATCAGTTCGATACAATAAATTATAAGTATCCATCCATATACTTATTTATCAGTACCCATTCAAGTACATGTGTTATCAGTACCCATCTATTAGTACCCATGTCTGTATGTGTTTAATCAGTACCTATCCCAGTGTAAGCTTTATAAGTACATATCCCAGTATATGTTTTATAAGTACATATCCCGGTGTAACTTTTATAAATACTATCTCAGTAAAACTTTTATAAATACTATCTCAGTATGTTTTATAAGTACTGTCTCATTATATGTTTTATAAGTACTGTCTCAGTATATGTTTTATAAGTACTGTCTCAGTATATGTTTTATAAGTACTGTCTCAGTATATGTTTTATAAGTACTGTCTCAGTATATGTTTTATAAGTACTGTCTCAGTATATGTTTCATAAGTACTATCTCAGTATAAGTTTTATAAGTACCTATCCCAGTTTATGTTCTATTAGTAATTATCCCGATACATATTCAATGAGCCATTCCAGGGCGGCCACAATGGAGAATCAGCCCATACAGGTTGTCATGGGCCCCACATGTCTACAGTTTATCAGGAGCCTCATATTATCTGGCTGCGGCCCTGGTTCGTAAGTAAATAAATATGTTTCCAGTTCCAATTCCATAACATATTATATAAATACGTAAGGTAATACATAGTTTTATAGGACATCCCATCACATTCCTCTATTCAAAGCAGTGTTCAGAAAATACCCACAATATTGAACACTAGTTATTGTGTATAGCAGTTTGAAGTCACTTTTCCTTTAACTGTTTTACACTCAACTCATAAAACGAAGGATCATTGTTTTTGTTATTATTTACCAGACCATTTAACATAAAGGCCTGAATAATATGAATGCACAAGTAGATGTTCAACTGAATTTATTGTTTACATTTAGAACACAGCCTTACATCATGCATGCAGCAATGGTAGCGTGAGCACAGTTCAAGTTTTGCTGGATAATAATGTCTCAGTGACGTGTACAAATATCCATGACCAGAGTCCCACTCTGTCTGGCAGTGGACAAGCGTCAGACTGAAGTGGTGATGGGTATGATGAGAGCACTGCAGGTAAGCCCAGTTCCCCGTTCAATGAGAAGTCTTAAGCTAACAATATGATGCAGAGTGGCTAAATTTAACTTAAAATGACATTTATAGTATTATTCGTGATAGTGTCGAGATGTTGGGTACACTTTATATCTATTATCACAGATAATTATCTATATTGATGGTTATCAACTAGAGTAATGGGGGGGATCAAATGAGGGTCACTTAGGGTCAGTTTTTTTCTCCTCAATTGATTATGAAATATTGTTCAATGGATGATGATGCGGATCTTTATGAGATTTATTATTGTATTAAAAACTAAATGAAATAAGTCTCTTCTCAAGAACTCTGTATTCTGTTGTTGTCTGTTGTTGTCTGTGTCCACAGCTGGGAAGAAAGTCTGTCAGTGAGAGACAAGTCTGGAGCCACGTGTATGGACAAAATGATCGCCAACACACCTGAAGCAGTCAAAGGTAATCACAAAAACATTGAGGATTAATAATACATACACCTGTGCCAGACCTACACAGGTGCCAGAACCCTCTCCCACAGGCATTAGAATGTTACAATTAGAACAAGATTAAACCTATTTTTTATAGATTTTTTTTTTGCAAAACACGTAATACAAACACCAATTTAAAGATCATAGTATGAGTACTAGAGGAGACGTTAGTAATATCATCCATTTTATTATTACATAGAAAGAAGTGATATTTCCTAGTTGTTATCTCATAACAAATAATATTTTCAATGTTAAAAGTTCCCTAAGAAATATTATTTTCAAAGTTAAATTTTTCTAAAACTGTTATGGTCCTCTAACAAATAATATTGTCACTGTTTATGGTCACCTAACAAATAATATTGTCACTGTTATGGTCACCTAACAAATAATATTGTCACTGTTATGGTCACCTAACAAATAATATTGTCCCTTCTCCAGGCAGTTTTGGACAAGTGTGTCCAGAAATCTATGCACGACCCAACTCATGAGGAATATAAGGTATGGGTAAAATAAAATATACCCCTTTAAATTTGTAGTATAGAACTTTGTTGTTCTGTTTACTTCAGCCATTGGAAACACTGATATTAAATGTATTATGTTGATTTTAGAGTTACATTCGTTATTTTCATATTTTTGTAACAAAATGTAGGAATTAAATTTTTTTGTTTTTGAAAATCTCAAAAATATGTATACAACTAAGAAAGCTGTCAACAAGACAATTACGGTTATTTTGATATATGCTGACTTAAGTTTAGAGTATGTAGGATAATACACTCTTTGAAATTACTTGAAAAATATTCGTTGAATTATATCATCAACAGCAGTATTCATATTTAACGATTTGTCGTAGTCTAAACAGTACACATTTTATTACTCGTAATTATCTAAGATGCGATCAACAAAAGCTGCAGTGCTGTTAAATATGTTTCTTATTACTGTGACAAACAAAGTGTTTTTATCCCTTTGAATTATTATTATTGTATACTTTTGGTTACTCTATTGCTTACAATAATGAACGATGTACTACTAATTACTTTATTTAGATTGAGTTTAATTACAAATACATCGATCCTGGACCTAAAGATCCCATGTCAATGAAATATAACTACAACGCTTTATTGGTGAGTTTGATTTTCTTTCACTTTTTAATTTGTTTTTGTTTTTGTGTCATATCTCATAAAATGTTGATTCACCCCTGACCTCAATTTACCTGTTTAAAAAAAAAGGGGCGTCTGTTTAAACTAAGTGATATCAGGGGCGGCCTCCGCCCCCTGAGACAGGTCCAGCGTTTGGAGTTGTTTGTTTTTTCTAACCAAAACCCTAACATTCGTTAAATATACCCCATATGACACTCTCAGGAGGCTCTGGAACTCGACCTTTAGTTAAGGTAGAGGTGTGAGGCGGAGGGCGCATTCAGCCTTGGGCGGTAGTTACTTTACTGCAAAGTTGGTACATCTGAAGTCTTTTAGTAATGTGAGACACGGGAAGAGGGCGACATTATCAGAGTCCGCCCCTGGTGCCGCCTAGGCTAGTTACGCCACTGTTGGATACAACTTTTTTGGCCAATTTTTCTAATAATTTAACATTCTAAAAAAACTATTTGAGTTGATTTTTTTAAATGTATTTTCTTTGAATGTTCACCTTAAACCATAGGCTATTATCAGAGCCACACTTTCATGTGGCCCAATGGGGTGCACAACAGGTGGCTGTTTATGAGGGGGGGGGCAGAAACATGCAATGAAGGATAAAATAACAATGACTTACTTCCATGGTATTCGTTGTCAGGGTAATGACAGTGGGCAAAATATGAATTATAATTATAAGAAATAAATTAAAGTCCGAATTTAAAGAGATATCTTTCTTTTTTTTTCTGATGATCTCCATGAGATGATTTTTTCTGGTTACTTTTATGGGCTGTTTCTAGTGATGTTATGGTCTGTTTCTAGTGATGTTATGGTCTGTTTCTAGTGATGTTATGGTCTGTTTCTAGTGATGTTATGGTCTGTTTCTAGTGATGTTATGGTCTGTTTCTAGTGATGTTATGGGCTGGCTGTTTCTAGTGATGTTATGGGCTGTTTCTAGTGATGTTATGGGCTGTTTCTAGTGGTGCTATGGGCTGTTTCTAGTGATGTTATGGGCTGTTCCTAGTGGTGTTATGGGCTGTTTCTAGTGATGTTATGGGCTGTTTCTAGTGGTGTTATGGGCTGTTGCAAGTGATGTTATGGGCTGTTGCTAGTGGTGTTATGGGCTGTTTCTAGTGATATTAAGGGCTGTTTCTAGTGGTGTTATGGTCTGTTTCTAGTGGTGTTATGGGCTGTCTCTATTTTTGTCTTTGAATGGTACTTTTCGTAGAGTTGTTGTTGTAGAAATTAATTATTCAATATTTCGTAGATACATGTAGCCTATGTTGGGCTAGTGTCTAGACACGGTGTGTGGTAACACTAATATATAGGCAACTTGGTTAAAATATTATGTCCTTTAACTTGATTTCTCTTATTACGTGTTGCCATTTCAGACAATGGTTCGCCATGAGAGAGAAGACCTGTTGTTGCATGATTTATGTCAGAGTCTGATGGTCTATAAATGGTAAGTTCTAGGTATTGTGTAGGGTTGGCTGGTTAGGGTTTTTGGTTACAAACTCAACGGGATCTAACGGCTAAACACGCGTATTTGGTCCCCCCCCCTCACACACCCACACATATTTCTTTGTCCTCTCAAACAATAAACAAAAAAATTTCCTTGGTTATTTAGGAGGTGTCAGCGATGTACTCTTAGGATTTGCCGCCACTTTGAGAACTGCTCAGCGACATATTTATCAGGTTTTCTGTAAGACATGTATTACACTTTAGAAAATTTATCAGGTTTTCTGTAAGACATGTATTACACTTTAGAACAATCATTCTACCCACCCTTATTATTCTTGTTTCTGTAATACTTCTATTTATGTACACAACAGTGGAGTTAGTGTGTGACGTGCATGCTATTATTTAACCCCTTCCCGCCTAATGAAACGAGAAAGAGAAATGTTGAAAGGTATTTTTGGATGAGGCCATTTCCCAAGTTTGTTTTCAATGAGCTAAATTTCAACCGCGATCCTGACATCCCATGAGATAAATCCTTGTTGCATTCACATCATAAAGAATCATGATTCAAGCAAAATATTTCACAGATAACTGTATATAATTGAGATTTTTGTGCATTTTCGGTCAATCATTGTGTATAAGCATTTATTAGCTGCATAAACATTTGTTAGCTGCATAAACATTTGTTTGCTGTATAAACATTTGTTAGCTGCATAAACATTTGTTAGCTGTATAAACATTTGTTAGCTGTATAAACATTTGTTAGCTGCATAAACATTTCTTAGCTGTATAAACATTTGTTAGCTGCATACAAATTTGTTAGCTGCATAAACATTTGTTAGCTACATAAACATTTGTTAGCTGTATAAACATTTGTTAGCAGCATAAAAATTTGTTAGCTGCATAAACATTTGTTAGCTGTATAAACATTTGTTAGCTGCAAAAACATTTGTTAGCTGCATACACATTTGTTAGCTGTATAAACATTTGTTCGCTGCATAAACTTTTGTTAGCTGCATAAACATTTGTAAGCTGTATAAACATTTGTTAGCTGTGTAAATATTTGCTAGTTGTGTAAACATTTGTTAGCTACATAAACATTTGTTAGCTGCATAAACTTTCGTTAGCTGCATATAACATTTCTTAGCTGTATAAACATTTGTTAGCTGTGTAAACATTTACTGTGTAAACATTTGTTAGCTACATAAACATTTGTTACCTGCATAAACTTTTGTTAGCTGTATAAACATTTGTTAGCTGCATGAATATTTGTTAGCTGTATAAACATCTATTAGCTGCATAAACATTTGTTAGCTGTATAAACATTTGTTAGCTGCATAAACATTTGCTGTGTAAACATTTGTTAGCTGTAAGCTGATATCTATGTTTATTTGTTTGTTTATTTGTATATTTTAAATAAAAAAAAAATTCATTGATTAATATGAAACATAATTCTTCATAGAATTTTTAATTGAATGTTTTGATTTATTTTTTCAAGGCGCCGTTTTGGTAAAGCGACATTTGTACTGGACAGTTGCCTGCAGATGGGGTACATCATTCTTATGGTCATCTTCTACATAATCATGATTAAACCCAATGACCCTGGCTACAACTGTACGGCCACGGTGAACTCAAGTTACAACACTGTGAGTCATGTATAGTAACATGTACACATATCTTGTATAGTAACATGTACACATTTCTTGTATAGCAACGCTTCTTTGTCACTATCTTCTTCTGTGTCTTCATCTTGCACATAACTGCTGTCATTATTTTTGTTATCTTCTGAATCGTTTCCTGAACAAATTTCCATTTCCAAGTCTTCTGTAACAACGGTGCCTTCATCTATCTGCGCTCTTGTTTTTGTTTCAAACTTTGCAGCTTTCTGTTTTCTTTTTTCTAATTTCTGCAGCCTAACTGTCACAACTGGATCAATATTTCCAATAACCATTTTCTTAACAGTCTTCTGATCAACCCAGAAATTCCACTCAATTATTGGAATTTTACACTCGACATGGCATTTGCAATCTTTCCTGTCAAGAACTCCAGCATCAACACACTTGCAGGTACAAATATCAAAAAGATCATCAAAACTTGACAAAGCTGTCTGATATGTCACAGATGTTCTTTTTGATTCACAATATTTTCGCAGATCGCTCCCTTTGTCGACTAATCTTTTGAATTTTTTCAGTACACTGTCAAAAGCAATAACAGGTATGCTGGCAGCGTTGTATATTTCGATTACTGCATTTGAAACAGTTTTTGCAACTTCATTAAGGGAATGATTTGGCTCCAATTGTTGGTAATAACAATATGCCCTGAAAACATCTTCACACGATGGCAGAACATTTTTGGCCAGTTCTTTTGAAAAACCAAATACCGAATGCCGACTTCTACTTCATGTACCAGATCTTGCCAATGCCATGAATAAACAACAGTTTAAGACAAAAATACAATTTCCAACGGAAATGACAGTTTGTATATTTAATTTGATCGTTTTTTAAATAGATAATAACAAGTGAACATTCGTCTTTTATATTTTTTCATTAATTTTACCGTCATTGGAAATTTTTTATACGGGGGCCTAGAAGCGGCACATTTTAATACCCACAAATATTTATAGTAAAAATAAAATAAAAATTCAAAAAGCTTACATAATAATAGTAATGTAAACAATTATCATTTAGCTGTACAATTATACCAAACATAAATATGATAACTATTCTAGATGCATTTTGTTAATATTAGTTGGCGCTTTAGGGGTTAATATTCATAAAATGTACTATAAGACCTGTATTTTTTAAAGTTGCGACCCCTAGACATGAAAATAACACATAAACATAAATTGTGAAATTGATCACTAGACGAGGGAGCATCTATTTATAATTGTCTGACAGAGACAACAGCAGTTTGCCCCACCCTAATGTACACATTTCTTGTATAGTAACATGTACACATTTCTTGTATAGTAACATGTACGCATATCTTGTATATCAACATGTACACATTTCTTGATTAGCAACATGTACATATATCTTGTATAGCAACATGTACACATATCTTTTATAGCAACATGTACACATATCTTGTATAGCAACATGTACACATATCTTGTATAGCAACATGTACACATATCTTGTATAGCAACATGTACATATATCATGTGATGACAGAACAGACTCTGGTAACGTTAATGATGTAATCATTGGCATCAGAGCAGCTAGCTCTCAAGTTTTTATGGGTCCTGGGGAAATGCACACGAAAACCCCTTAGCAACGGTACATTTAGGGCCCTGAGCAATGATGCATTTGTGAACTCTAGGCAAGGTACATTTGGGCACCTTAGGCCAAGACCAGTCAATGTCGACTTTTTATAATCTTGAAACTGGTGGCTCTCTGAGAACTTAATTGTTAATTCGTGTAACTTGATATTGTTTGTGGCTGGCGTGTTAGTAAAAAGGAAACCCACTACCGAAGGCAGCTGTGGGCAGCCGCCCATTGACCCATCTTCATGAACAGTTTCGATGTCATAGTTTTATTTCATTGTATTATATAGGCCGGCATACTAATGAGGTTTTATTTCAATGAATGTAACATAATTCTTTAATTGTAAAGAGTATGACTTGTAGGTGATAGTAAATCATCCATAATGATCATATACTTTTTGAACTGATGTAGATTTGTATTACCTGGCTTATGAGTTTTTTTTTAATTTTCTTCCTAGTCGCAGTCGACAGAGAACAGACCTGTATATCGTCATGACGTCATTTGGACAGTAGTGTTTGCCATCTATGCATTCAGTTTGGCTTTGATATGTCGAGAGTTGAAAAATGCTCTTTGGGTGGTAAACTAAATTTTGTGTCAATCTTTCATATAAATTTAAACTGTCTTTTTGGCGATTAACTAAACTACCGTTTAAATTTAGTTAAAAAACTTATCTTACTTTTTTTTTAAATCTCCACTTAAATGATTCTAATTGTTCATTTGCGAATCGTCCACTTTCGCGATGTGTTTTTGAAAGTAACATCATGATTGTACGAAGTTACTGTAATTACTTAATTTCGCTAAAAACTAATATTCGGTGACATAGGCCTACATAAAAAAAGCATTGTCGCATATAAAAAACAGGCTTATACATATTAATTATAATTTCTAATAACTATTTACCAATTGTCAACCAGATTTAATAACCAGTACATTTTAATGGATCTAGTTCTTGTGTAGATTAAATATGACTTCATCTGATAACTAATAACTGTAAATTGATTTACCAAGCTAGAAAATATAACTTGATTGTATAACTAATTATCGATCTGATATAACTATGTACTAAAGCTTGGGTCTAAAAACATTAATTAATTTACTATGAAAAATAACTTGATCTCAAAGCTATTAACTTTATATTGATCGTATTTCAGGGCTGGAACTGCATACGGTCCTTCACTTTCTGGATGTCCATGGTATCAATCCTGCTCATAAATCTGTGCCTTGCGCCCCCTGGCTACGAGCCTTGCGATAACCAGTGGCGATTATTTGCCTATGGCACCAGTATTTTTTTTATAAGAGAATCCGTGATGATTCAAAGGTGAGTCAATCAAAATCGAATGATTCGCTGGTGAGTCAATCAAAATCGAATGATTCACTGGTAAGTCAATCAAAATCGAATAATTCACTGGTGAGTCAATCAAAATAGAATGATTCACTGGTGAGTCAATCAAAATAAATTGATTCACCGGTGAATCAATCTAAATAGAATGATTCACTGGTGAGTCTAATTACAATCGAAAAATTCAAAGATGAGTTGGTGACAATCTGATTATACTAATGTAAGTTTATCACAGTCAAATGACTCAATTATGATTTGGTCAGAATCAAATGATCCTAAGGTGAGTTGATCACTGTGTAAACCATATTACTATTATTAAAAGATAAGTAAAGTGTTTCATGTACATTTTCATCTCTCCATTTTTTGGCCGAAAAAAATCTTTGGAAACTGAATGATCTTTTAAAATTATTTTCAGATTTGCCACACTTGGTCTATATTTCACCATGTTCTTTGAAGTATTTAAAACAATGATTAAGGTAAACCAATTGATTACACTACTTATACAAATATATTCCACATATCTATTTAACAATGTATTCCACATACCTATATAGCAATGTATTCCACATACCTTATAACAATGTATTCCACATACCTATATAACAATGTATTCCACATACCTATATAACAATGTATTTCACATACCTATATAACAATGTATTCCACATACCTTATAACAATGTATTCCACATACCTATATAACAATGTATTCCACATACCTATATAACAATGTATTTCACATACCTATATAACAATGTATTCCACATACCTTATAACAATGTATTCCACATACCTATATAACAATGTATTCCACATACCTATATAACAATGTATTCCACATACCTATATAAGTTGTAACAATGTATTCCACATACCTATTTAACAATGACACAACATATATGTGCTCCCGGTAAAATATCACAAGTGAATGTTGTTTACTTTTTTTTTTCTTAAATACATCGCGATTTATTTATTTTTCCTCTTACAATAAATGTATAAATTGTGTCAATAAAATATATTAATGAGATATGAACTAGGAAAAACTGTATTCATCGAAGACATATAAGTTTGTGCAATTTGCAAGCACAAGATGCACACACACACACACAAAAGATATCAAGCAGAAATGACAATTATGTCTTTTATATGTTACATTATACACGTATTCTTATTTTGTAAAATGAAGTTGTCAGTAAAAAACAGCAACTCATTCTCATTCAGGTGTTTATTCTGATGATGTTTTTCACCCTGGTGTTTACGGCCCCACTGTCTGTTATGTTAAAACAGGTAAACACACATTTTTTTTTCCAATTCTAACCGTTTTCTCCATTCAAAACTTTTGTGTATTAATCAATTTATTTTGGAAAAAAAATATTAATTGATTTTTGAGTCCCTTTTAGTTATAGATTTTCTTTAAATTTTGCATATATGTTTTTGCTCCATGACAATTCGTGATTCAATAGTTAATTAAGCAATTAATTTGTTAGGTTTCATTATTTTATTTTTAACACATACAAGTAAAAAGAAATTCTCATTATACTAATCAAGGGGTTTAACCGTAATGAACGACGCTAATAAATGGGCTACATCCCTTGCATTAATAAAATAATAGCGATTCGGGTTCTGCGTCAAATCGAAAGTGAAGAATTAATACAACAGTATTGGAGTTTAAAATACAATCATGAAAAAATCGGATCTGCCCGAAACCAAAAAATAACCCAGCCTACCGATCGAGCCTAAGGGGATATAACTCTATGCAAAGATTTTGCAGGGTACAGCTAGTACCACATGTACCACGAGATCTATGTTAGCATGTTATTACTGATAGAATTAAAATTTAATGCAAATTAATTTTTTTTTTTTAGAAAACGGTTAGTTTTAAAAATTCTGTTTTTATAGTGTCTTGTTCTTCGTATGTACCATATATATGTTACTGCGTACTGAGTATTTAACTGCCGTCACTTTTATATCTTTTATTTTTGGGAAAACGTTAATGATTGGAAAAGTGGCCATTGTCAAAGGCACATTCAGGGGTCATAGACAAAAACGTTTCAAAATATTGCCCCCCCCCCTCTTCCAAAAAAAAAAAAAAGCTAGGTTCCTTGCATCATTTAAGCTCGGCACAATGTATTGAAAATAAGTTCTTTTAAACATTCCATTGTCTGTCCCATGTAGGAGTGTGCTGATGTTCGCTGTATTATTTCGAGCTTATGACTACGAACATCTAGCTTCTCTTAGAAAATTTCAAAGTTCTATCATCGCTGCAGTAGTCACAGAGATACCAAGTCATGTATATTATTTTCACACCTCCACTATGTACATAGTGAACTGAGTTAGGGAAATGGAAAGCTAACACAAATAAGCGATAAAAACAAAAATAACATCTTATGAACAAAGCAAAAAAAAAAAAACAAAAACAAAATTTTAAATGGAAGTAGATTTTCACTTTTTTATATTCAATTTGTCCTTCTGGTGGATTTTTTGCGGATTTCTGAAAGAGTTCCGGCATTTTTCGTTAGAAAAACACTTGCCCCACTCTGTCCCCTCACTGCAAATGAAGTTCCCCCCCCCTCCACCCATAGTTTTTTTCAGACGTTTATTGCGCGATATTATGACCATTAAGATGGCATACGTTATAAAACAGATATTGCGTTTTCATGTTTTTAAGAATTTTACTTTTTTTAATTTATTCCTTTTTAAACAAAAAATCACCTTCAAGGAGGAGAGGAGACTAGCCCTATGCCAGACACAGCTAGTTAAATAAAAGTCTTTATTAATAGTTAAAGCTAATTTTACAAAAAGCAAAACAAAAAAGAAATGTAAAAATAAACAAATATATATTACATTTCTTTAAAATGTCTGTTTTTTTTATCCAACTCAACAGGATGGATTTCAAGACCCATTACGTTCAATGTTATCCATTATATCAATGACCATAGGAGAGCTCAACTTTAGGGATAATTTTATCAGGGGAAACAACGACCCTTTCAATTTGGATCTCTACCTGTTATTTCCCTTGTTCTGCGTGTTCATGAACTTATCACTTATGAATTTAATGGTAAGTGCAAGTCATGACTGCGGGGCTGCCACTGCCTGCCACTGCCTGGCACCAGCCAATCTTTGCCACCCAGTGATCCCCAGTAACTGGGGATCCATCTGGTCTCATACTCGCAACATTTGTTAAGTCAACTATAAGATAGATAGATTAAAGTAACCCTGGGGCCACAGACACGCTTTCTTTGCACCTTACGGCGGCAGCCCTGCATGATTCATACAAAATGTATTGTAATGTGCTTGTATTATTAGTATTATTGAGTTGTATTTTTATATCTTTTGTGTATCATCTGTTTGTGTCAGATTGGTGTGGCAGTTGGTGACATCAACAAGGTGGAGAGACGAGCCTATCTGACACGACTGAAAACGCAGGTCAGGTCATATTGACATAACTTTAGATAAAACACATGTTATATTGACATTACTTTAGAGTAAAACACATGTTATATTGACATTACTTTAGAGTAAAACACATGTTATATTGACATTACTTTAGAGTAAAACACATGTTATAATGACATTACTTTAGAGTAAAACACATGTTATATTGACATTACTTTAGAGTAAAACACATGTTATATTGACATTACTTTAGAGTAAAACACATGTTACCGGTATATTGACATTACTTTAGAGTAAAACACATGTTATATTGACATTACTTTAGAGTAAAACACATGTTATATAGACATTACTTTAGAGTAAAACACATGTCATATTGACATTACTTTAAAATATAACACAAGTCATATTGCATTACTTAATTTAAAAAAGACAGTTCATAATGAAATTACGTTAGAATAAAACATATGACCACAACTTCTAGTAGCTAATTAATAAATTACGTTAACTTTTGAATCATTATTGGCCGTTAATGTTATTTTCTGGAGTAAATATAAATCATTGGAAAATTTTGAGTTTATTGTTTAAGGTAACATTGATAGTATATTGGGTATATTTCTGTGAATTTATTATGGTACGGAATTATTTGGTCGAGTAAAAAAAATATCCCCCCCCATAATATCTATATGATTGCACTGATAATATACAAACATCAACACCTTATTTGATAGTATCTCTGACAATATTACTGAAGGTTTATGTTGAAACCTCACAGATTCGCTACCTGCTGGATGCTGAGGTAATGCCGTTTATGTGGTTGAGACAGATGGTGCACACAGAGAGAGTCATTGTGATGCCCAACTTACCACCTAAATCTTTCCTTCAAAAGGTATTCTGAACACCGTGAACCAGTGGTTAAATTGTTTGTTATGTAGTGGACAATCCTTCACACAGTCTGATATCCGATGGTTGATGCAAGGCTAAGTGGATAGTTAGTCTAACAATATAGTGCTATGATAAATATTCAAACAGGTAGTTAAATGTTAAATATTTAAACAAGTATGCTAATATTATTCAAATAGGCCAACAAATGTTATTCAAATAGGTAAACTAACATTATTGAAATAGGCCAACAAATGTTATTGAAATAGGCATACTAATGATATTCAAATAGGCCAACAAATGTTATTCAAATAGACAGACATGTTTTTTTTAAACTTGTAAGCCAATGGGTCAATAGATAGTTCAAAGTTCAAACAATGTTTAAATTCATTGAAGTCCAGTAGTTTTTACAATAGGCTATTTATGCTCGATCCCACTCTGAGAAAGATAATTTCCTTCTTGGCTACACAGATTCAAAAGAAATACTTGGACGGCGAGCAGATCATGTACATGAAAAAGAAAATGAACAGAGAGTTGACCTCTGACCCAGTCTCCAATGTACAACGTGAACTGAACCAACTAAAAACTCAAGTGAGTGGTGACAGTACATTTAGCCTTTGTATCACAAGTACCTACATCGTACTGTCCACCTTTTTAGTTCACTTCCAGGCCAATTATTGAGGCATTGTTTATAATTTGAAAAAAAAACAACAATGCTGAAATATTTTTAGTTTTTTTGTTCTTGTGTAAATGTGTGCACTTTTGTCTTTACATTACTGTTTCATTACTTGGATCGGGTTGTATAATTGTAAAAAGGTTTTGATTAATTCTCTAGGACACCGTTCATTGAAGATACGGTTTTTGTTGTGCATATGTTAGGGCCTTTTTGCGGATAAGAAAACTATGCATAGCTGCCCAAAGCCCCCCCCCCCCCCCACTGACAAGAGGGCCTTCTGTTGAAAGGGGGGAGGTCTTTTGTTTTGCCGTTACTAAAAATAAACCAATATGACTTAACTGTTGAATGGGACGGTGCCACTGAGTGAGACCCTGTTGTCAAGGCCCCAAAAATAATTTTTAGCTTTTTTTTGTTTGAATGAAAGTCTCTGTGTTATTTTTTTAAATTATTTCTTCTTTATTCAATTACACTTTCAACTTTCAACTTTCCAGCTCGCGACTTATTAAAAAAAATAAAATAAAATGATATTTTTTAATTTTAAAAGGTATGCTCAATAATGGAATGGGTTAAGGTTAGATTGAATGCCAGCCAATCCGTCCTCTACAGTCACAGTTGACCAGAAATTCGCAGAATCCACTGTAACTGTTTTTCCTTTCATAACTCTGAGTCTGTGATGAAATTTATTGTATACCTTACCTTATATTTATGTATTTAACAGAATCGAAGAACTCAGCAGGGATGACCAGAAATATTTTGGATGTAGTAACGCAACTCCAACAAGAACCGTGGATAAAACTGAAGTCACAAATAACATGTAGAATATGTTCTTTTTACTTAGCAACAAGGGCAACCAATCAAAAGCTGAAGATCGAAATTGAAAATGTGTACAGTTCATTGCACTGTGTACTGTTTGATTTTGTCTACCGAGTCGTGTGTAGAAACATATCATGAAATACCATACATTTTTTTTTATTTTGAACTACCTCTTAAATAAAAACAAAGTTTCAAGGGACGAAGTTAGCAAGTTAAGAAATGTAATGCTCACTTTTATCCAAGTTTGATCCCCCATGTAATTAATTTATAGCACTGGGCAACAGCCAAAAAATCATCAGGGGTTTTTTCAACTGATTTAGACTAATTTTGGTATCACATTGATTTTCCTCGGTCAGGCTCTCAACTTCTTGAGATACAGCCATATATCTACCTGACGAGCTATACGTATTCTAATATCAGGGGTTTTGAGTTCAATCATTTCTCTAAATTAACTGCATAAAAATTAGCAGCAAAATAATCACAATTATAAAAACAGAGATAATTATATTGTATTTATAAATCATCAATCAGGATTTTCACTTGATTATTTAATGCATCAGCACTTGATTGGGCACAGCCTCCAGTACCCCGACCTTCCATCTGCCCGTCGTCAGCTGCTCACTGCGAATAAATTCCTGTATCAGCGTTCAGAGATCTTCCTGACAGCGACGATGAGGCCACCACTTTTAGACGAGGAAGGAGAAACAGAAGAGGAGTAAGAATCACAAGATGATCCTGAGCCGTTCTCACAATGTGAGCTTAATGATCTGGTTCGGGATCTCAGCTTATCGAAGACTTCCTTTGAGCTGTTAGCTTTTTGTTTGAAGATTCTCAGCACTGTTCCATTATTTTCTGTTATCTATCATCCACCGATTAGCTGGTCCATTTGTCGTTTTTCCACAGCCATGGAGCGGTTCAATATCGAGCAACGCATTCTTATTGTAGAAAACTCATTACAAAACGTGGAGTGCACGTAGAGGACGTCCAAAACTTCGCGCGATCTTTGGACGCACAATGCCCCGACCGCAACAACAGTTTTCGAGGTTGGTACAGAAATTGAAGAATCTGGGTCAGCGTAAACCGAGAAATCGCTCCGTCGAAACCTTAATGTTCGAACGCAACAAAACATTGCGGTAGTGCAAGACAGTGTGGTGAGCCCCGTGAAGTCGTTCGCCGTCGTTCGCAACAGTTGGGTATGCCAACATTTTCGGTGCATCGAATACTGAAAAAGGATCTTCATATGCACCCCTACAAGATTCAGTTGACACAAGAGCGAAACCAGCAGATCATGCAAAACGGCGAAGATTCGCCGATTTGATTTTGACTAGATATCAAGAGGACGACAATTTTCAAAAAAAATAATCTTCAGTGACGAGGCACATTTCCATCTCTCGGGGTACGTCAATAAACAAAACTGCCGCATTTGGGGTGACGAAAACCCGGAGTGATCCAAGAGCACGAAATGCCGCATCCTTTACGCCGCTTGTGGTGGTTTTGGGCAGGAGGCGTGATTGGCTCCTTCTTTTTTGAAGATGATGATGAAAATTCAGTCACTATAAGCCACAACCAGTTATCGGGACAGATGGGACGGATGGTCGTGCGGTAACGCGCTCGACTGTCGACCTGAAGGTACCTGGTTCGATCTCCGGTGAGGACCAAGCAACTTTTCGTGGTCTTGGCTCAAGCTCCGATATATCTCCGTGGTGCCTCCATGGCCATTGCACTATCGGCTATGGTGGGGATGAAAAAGGGCACCAGAAACCAACCGATCCCATTAGTGGTTTATAGGATCTAAGGGATTTCATCTCATCCTTACAGGGACTTTACACATCGGGACATGATCACTAATTTTGTAATGCCTCTGGAAGAAATGGAGGACGACAGAATTGATGAAATGTGGTTTCAGCAGACAAGCACTGCCACACATCCCGGAAGACAATCACTTGCTGTGAAAAATTCTGAGAGGTCTGATCTAACTTCACGGCGGCACCAAGAATGGCCTCCGAAGTCATGTAGATCTCAACACCCTTGGACTTCATTTATGGGGATATGTGAAGTCACGTGTTGCATAACGAACCACAACAATTACTTAGAACTGAAGATGGAAATTCAACGGGTAATCGGTGAAATCGAGACCTCCGCGTAAGAGTTATCGTTGACTGTACAATCGGATGACTCGCCTACAGAGAAAGTGGAGATGGACATATGCCCGATATCATTTTCATTATTAAATGAATTATATGTTGAATGAAATTAAATAAAAATTTTGAATTTTGCATCGATTTTGATTGATTGATTATTTAAAAAAACTGCATACTTTATGAAACACCCTGTACTTTGAAAGCACACAGAATCATCAGAAAAAACCCAGAGGTTCCAAGTTCTAATCATAGAACTTAGTTATTAGCTGAGCGCTGCAAACCAAACAGGCATGATACGTTCCCAATTGGCCAACCTAGCTGGACATCCCCTACCTAGCTGTCAGTATGATATTGGTCCTGCCCAAAGTAATATGGCGAAGTGATACGCCTCACTACGATCGGCAGTAAATGTGGTTTTATACGGTTGAAATACTCAAATTTCGTCCGCCATTGATGGTGCTGCTGCCATCATAGATATCGTAGAGAATAATCTTCATAATCGCGCACGCCGCCATACACATAGAGGAAAAGTCACCACACCCATATATTGAGCGGCGGCGTTGATGCACTACCTCCCATGCCGTGAGAGCAGGGTGATGTGTCGGCATCATCTGCAGGGATAAAGATGGAGATAATCTCATTAAACCGGCCGGCACTTCATAGGTAAAATGATTCATTGTATTGGGGGTTTTTTCTGCCACTCGACAGAGGCAGTGAGGTTTAAAAATTTTGAAAATTCTCAGCCCGAATGGCAGGTTGCAGGTATGTTTGATGGGACTGTAGGGATAAGGTTAAAGCTGATCACATCCAGTCACTATCGTTAGTGATCACATATATCGTTTAGTAGTATCAATAGTATTTCTACTGTTAAAATTAACTCAGGGATATATGACTACAAAGATATATTTATGGTGTTCAGTTGATATGAAATAAATTTGATGAGGAACATATATGCTATTTTTTGTATATATCGATTGTTAACGCCAGGAATTATAGAACACCAATTATATTCAAAAAGGTGGCTGATTAAATGGGTCCAAAACGGGTCTTGATTATTTAGTAAATAAATAAATATGTTTTTATAATTTCAAAATCAAGAAACGTGCGCTCTTTATATAATTGCAAAATTATTTAGTAAAAAGCATTGAAGTAAAACAGGGAGTCTGAGAAAACATTATATTTCTATGGTGATAAGTGGAGCCACTTTGTGGTAGTGCTTAGAGGGTTGGGGCAGTCATGAAATGGTTGGAATCTACTTTTTTTTTTCTTTTATTTCCATTCTTCGTTGTTTACTATATAATATATAAATAAATATATATATATATATATATATATATATATATATATATATATATATATATATATATATATAACAAAATAAAATAAAAAAACTCATTCAATGGACACATTTTTAGATGATGTGTAAATAATAAGAAAAATACTAACTTTACCTTGCAAAACCTTTGCAAAATGTATGTAATTATTAAAATAAATTAACTGTGAGACTATTCTATCATGAATATGTCATTATTTATCTGAAGAAATGTATTCAATCTTATTGTTACAACTCTTAAAATTCTGTTTATAAAATCAAAACATAACACAGGTCGTGGGTTCCAAGAGTTTACTAATATCTATAAAACAACAACAACGGCAACATGGCCACTCTCTTGCCGGCTTCGACGTCACTGTCTCTACTAAAAAATATCGTTCACTATGTACACTGTACGCTGCGCACCGAGAGGGTCACATTATGAACAAAATTGAGAATCTATTGAATTCTGACTAAATATGATAATTTAGTGGGTAATTTTCAAGTAAATAATGTATCATAATGAACTATTTCATACTGAATGTTTTCATACCAATAACCTTCATAGTGATTGTTCATATTTAATATCATAGTGAGTAATTTTATAGCCTTTTTGTAAGTAATTCCATATGTCAGGGGCCGACATCAATATCCAGGACAATAAACAGTTCACCGACTGATGTCCGCGTCATTCAAAGGTAACGTGAACATGGTCAGTCTGTTGTTGAGACGGGGCTGACGCAGGAGTGAAGAATCACATCGGCCAGACCTGTCTGAGCGTGGCGGTCCACGGGGGTCAGTTTGAGGCCCGCAAGTACTCGTGGCGGTCAGTTAGTTTGGTTTACACGTAAGAGATACAGACATATAACTTAATGTTTTATTTACACTGTAAGAGATACAGACATGTAACTTAATGTTTTATTTACACTGTAAGAGATGCAGACATGTAACTTAATGTTTTATTTACACTGTAAGAGATACAGACATAACTTAATGTTTTATTTACACTGTAGAGATACAGACATGGTACTTAATGTTTTATTTACACTGTAAGAGATAATACACATGGTACTTAATGTTTTATTTACACTGTAAGAGATACAGACATGGTACTTAATGTTTTATTTAGCTGTTTAAGCAAAAATAAAACAATGTACATCAGTATCTGTCCTTGACTAAGATAACAACAAAAACAAATACCCTCTGACAAAATGTACTAAAAATGTTTCAAAAAATTTTTTATTAGCTCTTACTAATATTTATAAAATTATAATAGTCAAAAAAATAGTTAACCATTTTCTTCATCTTCTACTAAGTGATATTGATGTAATGCAGATTCTAAGTTCATTCAAATTCTTTTTCTCATTTGTATGTGTTTTAAAACGAATTAAAAACATGTTTTTCCTATTATGTCTACAGGAATCCAATGAATGTTTATTGAATGTTTTAGATTTATTTGATCAGTGGTCCTACACCACGCCTCAAGACTTAAGGATGTCAGGGTAAAAGTTTGAATATTCCAAATAGTTCACTGTTTTATAACGCACACCTCACACAATGAACGTCGTTGTGATTGCTTCATTGCCTCTCATAGCGAACGCGTTACATATTCTGTAAGTTCTTGTCTCGTACAACGAACGCGATACATATTCTGTAAGTTCTTGTCTCGTACAACGAACGCGATACATATTCTGTAAGTTCTTGTCTCGTACAACGAACGCGTTACATATTATGTAAGTTCTTTATCTCGTACAACGAACGCGCACATATTCTGTAAGATTTTATATTTAGGTATTCCAGTTAAATGGTTATTTTGGTATACCGGTATTTGATTTAGATTGAATGATAACACTAATGATGGTTATCCAAAAGGGGTCCATAATCCATCAACACATGGCGGACTATTTACACAAGGCTCAGATCATCGCATAATTTCATTGCTCGTTTTGCCTTCTATATCAACTCTGTGCCCGAGGCAGACGACTAAACTACCTAACACCTGGAACTGATCCAGACAAATTTAACTTATTGAATGAAATATCTAGAAACTAGAATACCTCTGAGTTAAACGAAATTACCATAAGATATACGCCATCTAATGACGTGATAATTATGACACTTTTGTCTGTAAAATTGAAGAAACATCCGACATATACTGTACTTACTATTTATTTGCCATTAGTTTTCTTCAGTCTGACAATTTGGATAAAACATTTCTTTATTGGTTTCCATTTATCTAACGCAGTGTGTATTTCCTTCCTTCCTAGTTCAATCTTCTATTACAATATGGTTGCTCGCCTCACATTATTGATGCCTTACATGAGTTCCCTCTTCACGTGGCTGCCAAGTTAGTTGAAACATTTTGATTTTATTTTATGTTTAGTTTTTTTTAAGACAGGATTTTTTAAAAATATCCAACCAAAAATGAACTTTGTTTTTTTAATTATTTCATGAGCCATACTTTCATATGCCAGATTGTCACCACTAATAAATGATGTTCCCATTGTCATATGTTAATGTTTATGCATGACACCACTATCAAAAGCGGGTGTGTATATGTTACTGCTATCGCACTGACTATAAATCATATTGTCACTGATCACATTGCCCAGATAATATTCCAAGTCAAAAACATGGCTAATCATTACATTTAATTAACAAGGTAATCATAGAAAAACACATAATATAATTCATGGTAAAATCTGACCTAGACGAATATCAAACACTATCACTTGAATAGCTTAGTATCACTTGAATATCACATAACGCCCAATAGCATACCGTCCTACATCTCAAATACTGTACCATCTCTCACATAATGCCCGATAGCATACCGTCCTACATCTCAAATACTGTACCATCTCTCACATAATGCCCAATAGCATACCGTCCTACATCTCAAATACTACTCACTGTTTCACTTTTGACATCTGTCCAGTTCTTTCTGGTGGCTTCCGTAGTAGAGAGCTGCACGGGAGTCAAAATCACACCCAGTCCCACCCATTCCCGCGTTTTCAAAACCAGTCCCACCCGCTCCAAAAAGAAATTCCCCCAGTCCCACCCGCCCCGCGAAAATTTTTCCCAGCCCCACCCGCTCCCGCGAAAATTTTTCCAATCCCACCCGCTCCCGTCAAAAAAAATTCTATAACTCATAAATAATGGTTTAAAAATTTGTTCATAGAAATCCTCTCGAAAAACATACATGAAAAACATTTAAGCATAGGTAAAATAAACAGTTCTACAGTTTAAGTCCATGTAAAAATAAGATGCCATTAACACTCTCTGGAGCCAACTGTGACCGCCTTTCTTCAAGAACGCGACCAGCCGAAGAAAATGTCCTTTCAGATGAGGTTGATGATGCCGGTATGCTCAGAATTTGCTGCACAACTTCTGAGAGATGTTTCCATGCAGTTAATTTGTCCCTCCAATTCTCTAGTAAACTTTCACACTTTTCTGTACTCATGACTACGAACTTCTCCTAACTTCTCTTAATTAACTAATGTCCGAATCCAGCCCCTATTTATACCCCAACGTCCGTGCCCTAATTACTCTAAGTACGTCACAATCCCTTCATATTTTCCTAACTATCTAATCTTTCTAGAAGCGTCACCTGATCGTCATTGTTAACTCTACTAGCCTGTCCGACGTCGACTCTCGGTCTTCACACCTTTGCTGTCTACTATTCTATTGTTTCCCCACCTTGTCCTAAGTCGTCTGTCCCCTTGTCACCCTTATTGGTATTACTCCTCTTAGATATCCATTATATTAAAACGTCGAACGGGATTTTCTGTCTCTAAATCTACTCTAGCTCGTCACAATAAGTATCATTATTATATTGAAAATAATTAATATTGGGGGTATGTATTTTTTCGTGTCAACTTTACAAAAAATGACGATTTTCAACTTTCGGTAGTATGAGAACTAACTGTGTCTAACCTAGTTGCAAATGGTATCGCCTGAATCGTCAAGATGTAGGTTATATTATTGCTAATGACGTTTTGACCTAAATACCAAAAATGTCAAGGAAAGGCTCTGAACTAGGTGTGTATCATACATCACACATCATCCCAAGATCATCCGTGCGATTTGATTGATTCATCAGAAGTCTGCGAGTCTCAACTCAAACAAAACCCAAACCCACGGGACTCCCGCAAAAATAAAACCCAAACCCACGGGACTGCAAAACAAAACCAATCCCATGGAACTCCCGATGAATTTATTTCCACCGTGGAGTCCCGCATCATGGACTCCCGAATCCCAATCCCGTGCAGCTCTCTATTCCGTAGTCACACTATCACCTAACAGCTGACCATATTAAACACATTTCCTCCTCCCCAACCCAGCACAAATACACAACATCATCTTGATCCGTGGTCCTCAACCAGCGGTACGCGTACACCAAGGGGCACGGGAATGATATAGGGGTACGGGAATGATACAGGGGTACGGGAATGATACAGGGTACGGGAATGATACAGGGGTGCGGGAATGATACAGTGGTACGGGAAGGATACAGGGGTACGGGAAGGATACAGGGGTACGGGAATGATACAGGGGTACGGGAATGATACAGGGGTACGGGAAAGATACAGGGGTACGGGAATGATACAGGGGTATGGGAATGGTACAGGGTAGGGAATGGTACAGGGGTACGGGAATGGTACAGCGGCACGGGAATGATACTGGGACACGGGAATGGTACAGGGGCACGAGAATGATACAGGGACAGGTAATGATACAGTGGCACGGGAATGATACAGGGGCACGGGAATGATACAGTGGCACGGGAATGGTACAGGGGTACGGGAATGGTACAGGGGTACGGGAATGATACAGGGGTACGGGAATGGTACAGGGGCACGGGAATGGTACAGGGGCACGGGAATGATACAGGGGTACGGGAATGGTACAGGGGCACGGGAATGGTATGTAGGGGTACGGGAAAGCTGATACAGGTGTAGGCAGCGACATACGGTTTATGTTTAAAATAAACCAGAATTAATACACTATGAAATGCATACACATTTACAAATGATTTAAACTGGTGTTGACACATTATGACTAGTATTTTTACCCAATATCATAGCCCTCCCTATACAATTCATTACTCTAATGGTATATAATCTAGTCTTCAGAAGAACCTGTAACTTTATCAAACATTTTTCGCATCGTCCATTTTCTAAATTAAACCCTGGTTTTAGAGGTAAAAACAAATAATTTAAACCCTGGTTTTAGAAGTTAAACAAATAATTTAAACCCTGGTTTTAGAGGATAGACAAATAATTTCAACCCTAGTTTTAGAGGTTAGACAAATATTGCTACCAAATTTAATATTTTTTATTTTCTAGATGGTATTAGTAAGTTACTTATTTGTGTGTTCATCTTTTGAGAATTGCTTAACCCATTTGAATGACATAGACTACGGTTACCTTTACTAAAATAACAATTTTTTATGATCCAGCATACTGTTACTAAATGTGATAGATATAAACGGGTTTCCTAAAACAAAATATTATTTTATCAAGTTGAATATATATTTATTGAGGTTGGACGCATTTAACACAAGGTTAAGAATAGTTTAAATTTATTTTCAACTCGTTCAAAATTACTGATATTTGAGACCAGTTTATGGACATGTATCAATCACGTTACTGATGCGAATTGTTTTCTTTTTTATTTAACAACAATGTCTAACCTTTTTTTATCGTACCATGTTCCGGAACTAATGACGCATGTCCCTCCTCCCTGTCATATTTTGCTTCACATCGCCCACACGTACGTCTGTTTACCCTACCCTCCACTTCCCATTAAAAAAAAATACACACGTCATTTATATCTCAAATGTAACTTTTCTTTCATAAAATAATACCATAGCCAGAAAGTTGTCGCTCACTTATTATTAAAGCGTTTTTTTCTTTATTCCAACCCCCCCTTTCCCACCAAGTCACATTTTTAACACACTCTTCTCTTAAAGATGTCCCAAAACAAGTTGATTTACTTTTGATCTTCCTTTTGAAGTTTTTGCGCGTCGGTGTCTATAAATGTTACTCTTATATTCTTTCATTCATTTACTTTCTTACTATCAACCATTTGTTCAATGTTTTAGTGAACAACAGAAAAGAAAAAAAAAAAAAATTATATGTCTGTCAGTTAAATTAATAAAAAAAGTATCTTGTAAAATGACACTCTCTTTTAATGTTACCGTTTCAAACGTTCAAAGCAAAATTTTGATAGGTCGGCTTTCATTTTTGATCTTCTTATTCTTTCGTGTGTCAACATTAACAATTCTTTCTTTCGTTTCATTTTGCTAATAGCAACAGTTGTATCCGAGTGTTTGCCGGTCTAACTCTTGGAGAAAAATCTATTGATGTTTTTATTGTTATATACAAAGTACAAACGAAAATATGCCTTTCTTTCCATCATATCGACACCGCTAGTTTCAGAACGTTAATAGATATAAAATATTAAATTTAGCTCCCAAACACAATAATTTCGAAAAAAATACTTACAGTGTCTCGTGTACTGATGTTTGTGCTTAGCATAGTCTAGACCATGTCTAGACATTGATTTCAAGTGTCATAAAACTGTTAGTGCAGCTGATGCAAGACGCTGTATTTTCAAATGCGATAAAAAATTGGGCGCAAAAAAAATGGTGATACAAAATTTCTAACATCTCGTTATTTTGACCTAATTATAACAGAGTTCACCAAACACTTGTCGTTCTTTTAACTCCACCAGTACACTACATTAACTCACCAATACACTACAGTATATAAATGTAAAACTAGTAAATGAAACTTTTTTCTTTTTACATCGACCGGGAAGGGAGCAGGAGGTTCACTTGTCGAAAGGCTACATAACAAAACATCATCATTTTATATTACAATTGGGGCTTTTGTCCATGTACCTGGGGTGAGGTGTGTGTAAATTGTGACAGGGTGGGAGTAGATCTACTTAATATTTGAACGGACTTTAACTTCAAATTGTTGAGTGAAATTCCGTTATTTATCGATTTGCGGAACTTTCAGCATTTTGGTCAAATTAACGCATTTAGGTGTTGCGTTAAAAATTTTAATCGCAAAATTTTTGGACGCGTTAATTCCAAATTAACGCAGTTTAATCAGCAGCCCTAATTTTTACCCAATATCATAGCCCAATACAATTCATTACTCTAATGGTACATATAATCTAGTCTTCAGAAGAACCTGTAACTTTTCAAACATTTTTCGCATCGTCCATTTTCTAAATTAAACCCTGGTTTTAGAGGTTAAACAAATAATTTAAACTCCTGGTTTTAGAAGTTAAACAAATAATTTAAACCCTGGTTTTAGAAGTTAAACAAATAATTTAAACCCTGGTTTTAGAGTATAGACAAATAATTTCTACAACCCTAGTTTTAGAGGTTAGACAAATATTGCTACCAAATTTCAATCTTTTTTCTTTTTCTAGATGGTGTTAGTAAGTTACTTATTTGTGTGTTCATCTTTTAAGAATTGCTTAACCCATTTGAATGACATAGACTACGGTTACTTTTACTAAAATAACAATTTTTTTATGATCCAGCATACTGTTACTAAATGTGATATTTTAACAGGTTTCCTAAAACAAAATATTATTTTATCAAGTTGAATATAATTTATTGAGGTTAGACGCAATGTTAAGAACAGTTTAAAGTTATTTTCAACTCTCGTTCAAAAATCGCTGATATTTGAACGTAGCTTTTGGAAAAAAAAGTTTAATAGACTGTGTATTTGAAAACCCCAAAGGAAGTTGAAAAAATCACTTTCAGACAGTTGAGCTAACTTTCAGCACTTTTGGTATAATTTTTAACTTCCTTATTCATGACTCTCAACATAATTTCATCAAATTCAATATAATATTGTCAAGTTTAACATAAGTGCATTCAATTTAAAAATATATAATTAAATTTAACATAATTTCAAAACGTGAAGTGAGTCAAAACAAATTGATATTTTTGAACACTGATCTCACTTGAATATTGATTTGATTTAAAACAGGTACTTTTGTTTTTTACCTTTATCCATTACTAACTTTATATATATATATATATATATATATATATATATATATATATATATATATATATATATATATACATACACACATTTATTCACTGAACCCACCAGCTCTTTCTATTTAAAGGTATGGCAGCTATGCAACAGTTAAACGGCTAGTAGAAGTGACGAAAGATATCAATGCTGAGAATTTCGAACAGAAAAGTGCTTTCTTCATGGCATGTGAATTAGGCAACAGAGAGACCATACGAGCGTTAATAGAGGCAGGATCCAATGTCAAGGACACGTGAGAATATGATTTTTTTAAAAATTCCCATATAATATAATTTTATTTTGTGCATTAAATTTAAACATGACATTGATCAAGCTTTCCCGTAAACAGTAATTATTGTTTCCAAATACAAACGAATATGAAAATATGTTCTTTTTTGAATTCTTAAGCTCAGTGGCAAAGGAGGTCTTAGAAGTTTATGGGAAATTAAGGAGGATGGTGGGCGAGTCACATGACCTTAGAGTACTGGCAGAAGTTCAGCAGGGGCTGAAATAGTCTAATATTACGGCCTGCGCCCCTCCATCTCAGGGCCTGAAGTAATTGGCCTAGTGGGGGATCTCCTTAAGCTGGTACCTGAGTTTGTGACAGGGGAATATGGCAAAGTGAACATTTATTAGTTTTAGTTGGGGTCTTAGTTGGTTACCATTTTATTAGTAGCAACGTAAGTTACAGCGGAATACCACCAGTATGTTGAATGACGTATTTTATCACCTGTAAATTTGATAACTACAAAGAATACCTTCACCTGTAAATTTGATAATTACAAACAATACCATCTCCTGTAAATTTGATCACTACAAACAATACCATCACCTGTAAATTTGATAACTACAAACAATATCATCACCTGTAAATTTGCTCACTACAAACAATACCATCACCTGTAAATTTGATAACTACAAACAATATCATCACCTGTAAATTTGCTCACTACAAACAATACCATCACCTGTAAATTTGATAACTACAAACAATATCATCACCTGTAAATTTGATAATTACAAACAATACCATCACCTGTAAATTTGATGATTACAAACAATACCCTCCATTTTCAGAGATATACACTTGAGAAATACAATTATGATGGCAGCAATGCACGGCTACACTGACGTAGTGATGGATCTGATAGACAAAGGTGTTCCGTTAAATTGTAGGGATGAAGAGAGAGTGAGTAGCCTGTATCAGTGATTCTAAAAGTCTGGATCTCGACCCACTGGCCTGTGTCATTCATAATTTCAAATGCAGCTAACCATTAAGACAATTAATTTTACAAGCTTTTAATTAGTTTCACTTTTCTGTGGGTTGTCCTTGAATCTTGTAGCTCACTTTTGGACCTGTTCTAGTTTAGTGAGAAGGCGCCAAGCTAGTACAGGTGTAGATTTTACATGATAAAACATGAATATAATCAGTTCGATACAATAAATTATAAGTATCCATCCATATACTTATTTATCAGTACCCATTCAAGTACATGTGTTATCAGTACCCATCTATTAGTACCCATGTCTGTATGTGTTTAATCAGTACCTATCCCAGTGTAAGCTTTATAAGTACATATCCCAGTATATGTTTTATAAGTACATATCCCGGTGTAACTTTTATAAATACTATCTCAGTAAAACTTTTATAAATACTATCTCAGTATGTTTTATAAGTACTGTCTCATTATATGTTTTATAAGTACTGTCTCAGTATATGTTTTATAAGTACTGTCTCAGTATATGTTTTATAAGTACTGTCTCAGTATATGTTTTATAAGTACTGTCTCAGTATATGTTTTATAAGTACTGTCTCAGTATATGTTTCATAAGTACTATCTCAGTATAAGTTTTATAAGTACCTATCCCAGTTTATGTTCTATTAGTAATTATCCCGATACATATTCAATGAGCCATTCCAGGGCGGCCACAATGGAGAATCAGCCCATACAGTTGTCATGGGCCCCACATGTCACAGTTTATCAGGGGCCTCATATTATCTGGCTGCGGCCCTGGTTCGTAAGTAAATAAATATGTTTCCAGTTCCAATTCCATAACATATTATATAAATACGTAAGGTAATACATAGTTTTATAGGACATCCCATCACATTCCTCTATTCAAAGCAGTGTTCAGAAAATACCCACAATATTGAACACTAGTTATTGTGTATAGCAGTTTGAAGTCACTTTTCCTTTAACTGTTTTACACTCAACTCATAAAACGAAGGATCATTGTTTTTGTTATTATTTACCAGACCATTTAACATAAAGGCCTGAATAATATGAATGCACAAGTAGATGTTCAACTGAATTTATTGTTTACATTTAGAACACAGCCTTACATCATGCATGCAGCAATGGTAGCGTGAGCACAGTTCAAGTTTTGCTGGATAATAATGTCTCAGTGACGTGTACAAATATCCATGACCAGAGTCCACTCTGTCTGGCAGTGGACAAGCGTCAGACTGAAGTGGTGATGGCTATGATAGAGCACTGCAGGTAAGCCCAGTTCCCCGTTCAATGAAGTCTTAAGCTAACAATATGATACAGAGTGGCTGAATTTAACTTAAAATGACATTTATAGTATTATTCGTGATAGTGTCGAGATGTTGGGTACACTTTATATCTATTATCACAGATAATTATCTATATTGATGGTTATCAACTAGAGTAATGGGGGGGATCAAATGAGGGTCACTTAGGGTCAGTTTTTTCTCCTCAATTGATTATGAAATATTGTTCAATGGATGATGATGCGGATCTTTATGAGATTTATTATTGTATTAAAAACTAAATGAAATAAGTCTCTTCTCAAGAACTCTGTATTCTGTTGTTGTCTGTTGTTGTCTGTGTCCACAGCTGGGAAGAAAGTCTGTCAGTGAGAGACAAGTCTGGAGCCACGTGTATGGACAAAATGATCGCCAACACACCTGAAGCAGTCAAGGTAATCACAAAAACATTGAGGATTAATAATACATACACCTGTGCCAGACCTACACAGGTGCCAGACCTACACAGGCATTAGAATGTTACAATTAGAACAAGATTAAACCTATTTTTTATAGATTTTTTTTTTTGCAAAATGCGTAATACAAACACCAATTTAAAGATCATAGTATGAGTATAGAGGAGACGTTAGTAATATCATCCATTTTATTATTACATAGAAAGAAGTGATATTTCCTAGTTGTTATCTCATAACAAATAATATTTTCAATGTTAAAAGTTCCCTAAGAAATATTATTTTCAAAGTTAAATTTTTCTAAAACTGTTATGGTCACCTAACAAATAATATTGTCACTGTTATGGTCACCTAACAAATAATATTGTCACTGTTATGGTCACCTAACAAATAATATTGTCACTGTTATGGTCACCTAACAAATAATATTGTCCTTCTCCAGGCAGTTTTGGACAAGTGTGTCCAGAAATCTATGCACGACCCAACTCATGAGGAATATAAGGTATGGGTAAAATAAAATATACCCCTTTAAATTTGTAGTATAGAACTTTGTGTTCTGTTTACTTCAGCCATTGGAAACACTGATATTAAATGTATTATGTTGATTTTAGAGTTACATTCGTTATTTTCATATTTTTGTAACAAAATGTAGGAATTAAATTTTTTTGTTTTTGAAAATCTCAAAATATGTATACAACTAAGCTGTCAACAAGACAATTACGGTTATTTTGATATATGCTGACTTAAGTTTAGAGTATGTAAAATAATACACTCTTTGAAATTACTTGAAAAATATTCGTTGAATTATATCATCAACAGCAGTATTCATATTTAACGATTTGTCGTAGTCTAAACAGTACACATTTTATTACTCGTAATTATCTAAGATGCGATCAACAAAAGCTGCAGTGCTGTTAAATATGTTTCTTATTACTGTGACAAACAAAGTGTTTTTATCCCTTTGAATTATTATTATTGTATACTTTTGGTTACTCTATTGCTTACAATAATGAACGATGTACTACTAATTACTTTATTTAGATTGAGTTTAATTACAAATACATCGATCCTGGACCTAAAGATCCCATGTCAATGAAATATAACTACAACGCTTTATTGGTGAGTTTGATTTTCTTTCACTTTTTAATTTGTTTTTGTTTTTGTGTCATATCTCATAAAATGTTGATTCACCCCTGACCTCAATTTACCTGTTTAAAAAAAAAGGGGCGTCTGTTTAAACTAAGTGATATCAGGGGCGGCCTCCGCCCCCTGAGACAGGTCCAGCGTTTGGAGTTGTTTGTTTTTTTTCTAACTGTGACAAACCCTAACATTCGTTTAATGTCCCGCATATGACACTCACCTCAGGCTCTGGAACTCGACCTTTAGTTAAGGTAGAGGTGTGAGGCGGAGGGCGCATTCAGCCTTGGGCGGTAGTTACTTTACTGCAAAGTTGGTACATCTGCAGTCCTTTAGTAAGGTGAGAGCACGGGAAGAGGGCGACTGACCATCAGAGTCCGCCCCTGGTGCCGCCTAGGCTAGTTATGCCACTGTTGATTTACAACTTTTTTGGCCAATTTTTCTTTAATAATTTAACATTCTAAAAACTATTTGAGTTGATTTTTTTAAATGTATTTTTAACTTTGAATGTTCACCTTAAACCATAGGCTATTATCAGAGCCACACTTTCATGATCAGCCCAATGGGGTGCACAACAGGTGGCTGTTTATGAGGGGGGGGGCAGAAACATGCAATGAAGGATAAAATAACAATGACTTACTTCCATGGTATTCGTTGTCAGGGTAATGACAGTGGGCAAAATATGAATTATAATTATAAGAAATAAATTAAAGTCCGAGATTTAAAGAGATATCTTTCTTTTTTTCTGGTGATCTCCATGAGATGATTTTTTCTTAGTTACTTTTACTGGGATGTTTCTAGTGATGTTATGGATCCTGTTTCTAGTGATGTTTATGGTCTGTTTCTAGTGATGTTATGGTCTGTTTCTAGTGATGTTATGGTCTGTTTCTAGTGATGTTATGGTCTGTTTCTAGTGATGTTATGGGCTGGCTGTTTCTAGTGATGTTATGGGCTGTTTCTAGTGATGTTATGGGCTGTTTCTAGTGGTGCTATGGGCTGAAACATTTCTAGTGATGTTATGGGCTGTTCCTAGTGTGTGTTATGGGCTGTTTCTAGTGATGTTATGGGCTGTTTCTAGTGGTGTTATGGGCTGTTGCAAGTGATGTTATGGGCTGCTGTTGCTAGTGGTGTTATGGGCTGTTTCTAGTGATATTAAGGGCTGTTTCTAGTGGTGTTATGGTCTGTTTCTAGTGGTGTTATGGGCTGTCTCTATTTTTGTCTTTGAATGGTACTTTTCGTAGAGTTGTTGTTGTAGAAATTAATTATTCAATATTTCGTAGATACATGTAGCCTATGTTGGGCTAGTGTCTAGACACGGTGTGTGGTAACACTAATATATAGGCAACTTGGTTAAAATATTATGTCCTTTAACTTGATTTCTCTTATTACGTGTTGCCATTTCAGACAATGGTTCGCCATGAGAGAGAAGACCTGTTGTTGCATGATTTATGTCAGAGTCTGATGCTGGTCTATAAATGGTAAGTTCTAGGTATTGTGTAGGGTTGGCTGGTTAGGGTTTTTGGTTACAAACTCAACGGGATCTAACGGCTAAACACGCGTATTTGGTCCCCCCCCCTCACACACCCACACATATTTCTTTGTCCTCTCAAACAATAAACAAAAAAATTTCCTTGGTTATTTAGGAGGTGTCAGCGATGTACTCTTAGGATTTGCCGCCACTTTGAGAACTGCTCAGCGACATATTTATCAGGTTTTCTGTAAGACATGTATTACACTTTAGAAAATTTATCAGGTTTTCTGTAAGACATGTATTACACTTTAGAACAATCATTCTACCCACCCTTATTATTCTTGTTTCTGTAATACTTCTATTTATGTACACAACAGTGGAGTTAGTGTGTGACGTGAATGCTATTATTTAACCCCTTCCCCCGCCTAATGGAACGAGAAAGAGAAATGTTGAAAGCGTATTTTCTTTGGATGAGGCCATTTCCCAAGTTTGTTTTCAATGAGCTAGAATTTCAACCGCGATCCTGACATCCCATGAGAATAAATCCTTGTTGCATTCACATCATAAAGAATCATGATTCAAGCAAAAAATATTTCACAGATAACTGTATATAATTGAGATTTTTTGTGCATTTTCGGTCAATCATTGTGTATAAGCATTTATTAGCTGCATAAACATTTGTTAGCTGCATAAACATTTGTTTGCTGTATAAACATTTGTTAGCTGCATAAACATTTGTTAGCTGTATAAACATTTGTTAGCTGTATAAACATTTGTTAGCTGCATAAACATTTCTTAGCTGTATAAACATTTTGTTAGCTGCATACAAATTTGTTAGCTGCATAAACATTTGTTAGCTACATAAACATTTGTTAGCTGTATAAACATTTGTTAGCAGCATAAAAATTTGTTAGCTGCATAAACATTTGTTAGCTGTATAAACATTTGTTAGCTGCAAAAACATTTGTTAGCTGCATACACATTTGTTAGCTGTATAAACATTTGTTCGCTGTATAAACTTTGTTAGCTGCATAAACATTTGTAAGCTGTATAAACATTTGTTAGCTGTGTAAATATTTGCTAGTTGTGTAAACATTTGTTAGCTACATAAACATTTGTTAGCTGCATAAACTTTCGTTAGCTGCATATAACATTTCTTAGCTGTATAAACATTTGTTAGCTGTGTAAACATTTACTGTGTAAACATTTGTTAGCTACATAAACATTTGTTACCTGCATAAACTTTGTTAGCTATATAAACATTTGTTAGCTGCATGAATATTTGTTAGCTGTATAAACATCTATTAGCTGCATAAACATTTCTGTTAGCTGTATAAACATTTGTTAGCTGCATAAACATTTGCTGTGTAAACATTTGTTAGCTGTAAGCTGATACCTATGTTTATTTGTTTGTTTATTTGTATATTTTAAATAAAAAAAAATTCATTGATTAATATGAAACATAATTCTTCATAGAATTTTTAATTGAATGTTTTGATTTATTTTTTCAAGGCGCCGTTTTGGTAAAGGGACATTTGTACTGGACAGTTGCCTGCAGATGGGGTACATCATTCTTTATGGTCATCTTCTTCACATAATCATGATTAAACCTAATGACTCCTGGCTACAACTGTACGGCCACGGTGAACTCAAGTTACAACACTGTGAGTCATGTATAGTAACATGTACACATATCTTGTATAGTAACATGTACACATTTCTTGTATAGCAACGCTTCTTTGTCACTATCTTCTTCTGTGTCTTCATCTTGCACATAACTGCTGTCATTATTTTTGTTATCTTCTGAATCGTTTCCTGAACAAATTTCCATTTCCAAGTCTTCTGTAACAACGGTGCCTTCATCTATCTGCGCTCTTGTTTTTGTTTCAAACTTTGCAGCTTTCTGTTTTCTTTTCCTAATTTCTGCAGCCTAACCCGTCACAACTGGATCAATATTTCCAATAACCATTTTCTTAACAGTCTTCTGATCAACCCAGAAATTCCACTCAATTATTGAATTTTACACTCGACATGGCATTTGCAATCTTTCCTGTCAAGAACTCCAGCATCAACACACTTGATACAAATATCAAAAAGATCATCAAAAACTGACAAAGCTGTCTGATATGTCACAGATGTTCTTTTGATTCACAATATTTTCGCAGATCGCTCCCCTTTGTCGACTAATCTTTGGAATTTTTCCAGTACACTGTCAAAAGTACCAACAGGTATGCTGGCAGCGTTGTATATTTCGATTACTGCATTTGAAACAGTTTTTGCAACTTCATTAAGGGAATGATTTGGCTCCAATTGTTGGTAATAACAATATGCCCTGAAAACATCTTCACACGATGGCAGAACATTTTGGCCAGTTCTTTTGAAAACCAAATACCGAATGCCGACTTCTACTTCATGTACCAGATCTTGCCAATGCCATGAATTAACAACAGTTTAAGACAAAAAATACAATTTCCAACGGAAATGACAGTTTGTATATTTTTAATTTGATCGTTTTTTAAATAGATAATAACAAGTGAACATTCGTCTTTATATATTTTTTCATTAATTTTACCGTCATTGGAAATTTTTTATACGGGGGCCCAGAAGCGGCACATTTTAAATACCCACAAATATTTGTGTAAAAATAAAATAAAAATTCAAAAAAGCTTACATAATAATAGTAATCTAAACAATTATCATTTAGCTGTACAATTATACCAAACATAAATATGATAACTATTCTAGATGCATTTTGTTAATATTAGTTGGCGCTTTAGGGTTAATATTCATAAAATGTACTATAAGACCTGTATTTTTTAAAGTTGCGACCCCTAGACATAAAAATAACACATGAACATAAATTGTGAAATTGATCACTAGACGAGGGAGCATCTATTTATAATTGTCTGACAGAGACAACAGCAGTTTGCCCCACCTCTAATGTACACATTTTGTATAGTAACATGTACACATTTCTTGTATAGTAACATGTACGCATATCTTGTATATCAACATGTACACATTTCTTGATTAGCAACATGTACATATATCTTGTATAGCAACATGTACACATATCTTTTATAGCAACATGTACACATATCTTGTATAGCAACATGTACACATATCTTGTATAGCAACATGTACACACATATCTTGTATAGCAACATAAAAGCATATATCATGTGATGACAGAACAGACTTCGGTAACGTTAATGATGTAATTATTGGCATCAGAGCAGCTAGCTCTCAAGTTTTTATGGGTCCTGGGGAAATGCAATAATGAAAACCTTTAGCAACGGTACATTTAGGGCCCTGAGCAATGATGCATTTGTGAACTCTAGGCAAGGTACATTTGGGCACCTTAGGCCAAGACCAGTCAATGTCGACTTTTTATAATCTTGAAACTGGTGGCTCTCTGAGAACTTAATTGTTAATTCGTGTAACTTGATATTGTTTGTGGCTGGCGTGTTAGTAAAAGGAAACCTTACTACCGAAGGCAGCTGTGGGCAGCCGCCCATTGACCCATCTTCATGAACAGTTTCGATGTCATAGTTTTATTTCATTGTATTATATAGGCCGGCATACTAATGAGGTTTTATTTCAATGAATGTAACATAATTCTTTAATTGTAAAGAGTATGACTTGTAGGTGATAGTAAATCATCCATAATGATCATATACTTTTTGAACTGATGTAGATTTGTATTACCTGGCTTATGAGTTTTTTTTTAATTTTCTTCCTAGTCGCAGTCGACAGAGAACAGACCTGTATATCGTCATGACGTCATTTGGACAGTAGTGTTTGCCATCTATGCATTCAGTTTGGCTTTGATATGTCGAGAGTTGAAAAATGCTCTTTGGGTGGTAAACTAAATTTTGTGTCAATCTTTCATATAAATTTAAACTGTCTTTTTGGCGATTAACTAAACTACCGTTTAAATTTAGTTAAAAAACTTATCTTACTTTTTTTTTAAATCTCCACTTAAATGATTCTAATTGTTCTATTTGCGAATCGTCCACTTTCGCGATGTGTTTTTGAAAGCAACATCATGATTGTACGAAGTTACTGTAATTACTAAATTTCGCTAAAAACTAATATTCGGTGACATAGGCCTACATAAAAAGCATTGTCGCATATAAAAAACAGGCTTATACATATTAATTATAATTTCTAATAACTATTTACCAATTGTCAACCAGATTTAATAACCAGTACATTTTAATGGATCTAGTTCTTGTGTAGATTAAATATGACTTCATCTGATAACTAATAACTGTAAATTGATTTACCAAGCTAGAAAATATAACTTGATTGTATAACTAATTATCGATCTGATATAACTATGTACTAAAGCTTGGGTCTAAAAACATTAATTAATTTACTATGAAAAATAACTTGATCTCAAAGCTATTAACTTTATATTGATCGTATTTCAGGGCTGGAACTGCATACGGTCCTTCACTTTCTGGATGTCCATGGTATCAATCCTGCTCATAAATCTGTGCCTTGCGCCCCCTGGCTACGAGCCTTGCGATAACCAGTGGCGATTATTTGCCTATGGCACCAGTATTTTTTTTATAAGAGAATCCGTGATGATTCAAAGGTGAGTCAATCAAAATCGAATGATTCGCTGGTGAGTCAATCAAAATCGAATGATTCACTGGTAAGTCAATCAAAATCGAATAATTCACTGGTGAGTCAATCAAAATAGAATGATTCACTGGTGAGTCAATCAAAATAAATTGATTCACCGGTGAATCAATCTAAATAGAATGATTCACTGGTGAGTCTAATTACAATCGAAAAATTCAAAGATGAGTTGGTGACAATCTGATTATACTAATGTAAGTTTATCACAGTCAAATGACCTCAATTATGATTTGGTCAGAATCAAATGATCCTAAGGTGAGTTGATCACTGTGTAAACCATATTACTATTATTAAAAGATAAGTAAAGTGTTTCATGTACATTTTCATCTCTCCATTTTTTGGCCGAAAAAAATCTTTGGAAACTGAATGATCTTTTAAAATTATTTTCAGATTTGCCACACTTGGTCTATATTTCACCATGTTCTTTGAAGTATTTAAAACAATGATTAAGGTAAACCAATTGATTACACTACTTATACAAATATATTCCACATATCTATTTAACAATGTATTCCACATACCTATACTTAGCAATGTATTCCACATACCTTACCAACAATGTATTCCACATACCTATATAACAATGTATTCCACATACCTATATAACAATGTATTTCACATACCTATATAACAATGTATTCCACATACCTTATAACAATGTATTCCACATACCTATATAACAATGTATTCCACATACCTATATAACAATGTATTTCACATACCTATATAACTTAATGTATTCCACATACCTATAACAATGTATTCCACATACCTATATAACAATGTAATCCACATACCTATATAACAATGTATTCCACATACTTATATAAGTTGTGGGAATGTATTCCACCCACCTATTTAACAATGACACAACATATATGTGCTCCCGGTAAAATATCACAAGTGAATGTTGTTTACTTTTTTTTTTCTTAAATACATCGCGATTTATTTATTTTTCCTCTTACAATAAATGTATAAATTGTGTCAATAAAATATATTAATGAGATATGAACTAGGAAAAACTGTATTCATCGAAGACATATAAGTTTTGTGCAATTTGCAAGCACAAGATGCACGTACACACACACACAAAAGATATCAAGCAGAAATGACAATTATGTCTTTTATATGTTACATTATACACGTATTCTTATTTTGTAAAATGAAGTTGTCAGTAAAAAACAGCAACTCATTCTCATTCAGGTGTTTATTCTGATGATGTTTTTCACCCTGGTGTTTACGGCCCCACTGTCTGTTATGTTAAAACAGGTAAACACACATTTTTTTTTCCAATTCTAACCGTTTTCTCCATTCAAAACTTTTGTGTATTAATCAATTTATTTTGGAAAAAAAAATATTAATTGATTTTTGGAGTCCCTTTTAGTTATAGATTTTCTTTAAATTTTGCATATATGTTTTTGCTCCATGACACTTCGTGATTCAATAGTTAATTAAACAAATTAATTTGTTAGGTTTCATTATTTTATTTTTAACACATACAAGTAAAGAAATTCTCATTATACTAATCAAGGGGTTTAACCGTAATGAACGACGCTAATAAATGGGCCACATCCCCTTGCATTAATAAAATAATAGCGATTCGGGTTCTGCGTCAAATCGAAAGTGAAGAATTAATACAACAGTATTGGAGTTTAAAATACAATCATGAAAAAATCGGATCTGCCCGAAACCAAAAAATAACCCAGCCTACCGATCGAGCCTAAGGGGATATAACTCTATGCAAAGATTTTGCAGGGTACAGCTAGTACCACATGTACCACGAGATCTATGTTAGCATGTTATTACTGATAGAATTAAAATTTAATGCAAATTAATTTTTTTTTTTTAGAAAACGGTTAGTTTTAAAAATTCTGTTTTTATAGTGTCTTGTTCTTCGTATGTACCTGCTATATATGTTACTGCGTACTGAGTATTTAACTGCCGTCACTTTTATATCTTTTATTTTTGGGAAAACGTTAATGATTGGAAAAGTGGCCATTGTCAAAGGCCGGTACATTCAGGGGTCATAGACAAAAACGTTTCAAAATATTGCCCCCCCCCCTCTTCCAAAAAAAAAAAAAAAAGCTAGGTTCCTTGCATCATTTAAGCTCGGCACAATGTATTGAAAATAAGTTCTTTTAAACATTCCATTGTCTGTCCCATGTAGGAGTGTGCTGATGTTCGCTGTATTATTTCGAGCTTATGACTACGAACATCTAGCTTCTCTTAGAAAATTTCAAAGTTCTATCATCGCTGCAGTAGTCACAGAGATACCAAGTCATGTATATTATTTTCACACCTCCACTATGTACATAGTGAACTGAGTTAGGGAAATGGAAAGCTAACACAAATAAGCGATAAAAACAAAAATAACATCTTATGAACAAAGCAAAAAAAAAAAAACAAAAACAAAATTTTAAATGGAAGTAGATTTTCACTTTTTTATATTCAATTTGTCCTTCTGGTGGATTTTTTGCGGATTTCTGAAAGAGTTCCGGCATTTTTCGTTAGAAAAACACTTGCCCCACTCTGTCCCCTCACTGCAATGAAGTTCCCCCCTCCACCCATAGTTTTTTTCAGACGTTTATTGCGCGATATTATGACCATTAAGATGGCATACGTTATAAAACAGATATTGCGTTTTCATGTTTTTAAGAATTTTACTTTTTTAATTTATTCCTTTCAAACAAAAATCACCTTCAAGGAGGAGAGGAGACTAGCCCTATGCCAGACACAGATAGTTAAATAAAAAAGTCTTTATTAATAGTTAAAGCTAATTTTACAAAAAGCAAAACAAAAAAGAAATGTAAAAATAAACAAATATATATTACATTTCTTTAAAATGTCTGTTTTTTTTATCCAACTCAACAGGATGGATTTCAAGACCCATTACGTTCAATGTTATCCATTATATCAATGACCATAGGAGAGCTCAACTTTAGGGATAATTTTATCAGGGGAAACAACGACCCTTTCAATTTGGATCTCTACCTGTTATTTCCCTTGTTCTGCGTGTTCATGAACTTATCACTTATGAATTTAATGGTAAGTGCAAGTCATGACTGCGGGGCTGCCACTGCCTGCCACTGCCTGGCACCAGCCAATCTTTGCCACCCAGTGATCCCCAGTAACTGGGGATCCATCTGGTCTCATACTCGCAACATTTGTTAAGTCAACTATAAGATAGATAGATTAAAGTAACCCTGGGGCCACAGACACGCTTTCTTTTGCACCTTACGGCGGCAGCCCTGCATGATTCATACAAAATGTATTGTAATGTGCTTGTATTATTAGTATTATTGAGTTGTATTTTTATATCTTTTGTGTATCATCTGTTTGTGTCAGATTGGTGTGGCAGTTGGTGACATCAACAAGGTGGAGAGACGAGCCTATCTGACACGACTGAAAACGCAGGTCAGGTCATATTGACATAACTTTAGATAAAACACATGTTATATTGACATTACTTTAGAGTAAAACACATGTTATATTGACATTACTTTAGAGTAAAACACATGTTATATTGACATTACTTTAGAGTAAAACACATGTTATAATGACATTACTTTAGAGTAAAACACATGTTATATTGACATTACTTTAGAGTAAAACACATGTTATATTGACATTACTTTAGAGTAAAACACATGTTACCGGTATATTGACATTACTTTAGAGTAAAACACATGTTATATTGACATTACTTTAGAGTAAAACACATGTTATATAGACATTACTTTAGAGTAAAACACATGTCATATTGACATTACTTTAAAATATAACACAAGTCATATTGCATTACTTAATTTAAAAGACAGTTCATAATGAAATTACGTTAGAATAAAACATATGACCACAACTTCTAGTAGCTAATTAATAAATTACGTTAACTTTTGAATCATTATTGGCCGTTAATGTTATTTTCTGGAGTAAATATAAATCATTGGAAAATTTTGAGTTTATTGTTTAAGGTAACATTGATAGTATATTGGGTATATTTCTGTGAATTTATTATGGTACGGAATTATTTGGTCGAGTAAAAAAAATATCCCCCCCCATAATATCTATATGATTGCACTGATAATATACAAACATCAACACCTTATTTGATAGTATCTCTGACAATATTACTGAAGGTTTATGTTGAAACCTCACAGATTCGCTACCTGCTGGATGCTGAGGTAATGCCGTTTATGTGGTTGAGACAGATGGTGCACACAGAGAGAGTCATTGTGATGCCCAACTTACCACCTAAATCTTTCCTTCAAAAGGTATTCTGAACACCGTGAACCAGTGGTTAAATTGTTTGTTATGTAGTGGACAATCCTTCACACAGTCTGATATCCGATGGTTGATGCAAGGCTAAGTGGATAGTTAGTCTAACAATATAGTGCTATGATAAATATTCAAACAGGTAGTTAAATGTTAAATATTTAAACAAGTATGCTAATATTATTCAAATAGGCCAACAAATGTTATTCAAATAGGTAAACTAACATTATTGAAATAGGCCAACAAATGTTATTGAAATAGGCATACTAATGATATTCAAATAGGCCAACAAATGTTATTCAAATAGACAGACATGTTTTTTAAACTTGTAAGCCAATGGGTCAATAGATAGTTCAAAGTTCAAACAATGTTTAAATTCATTGAAGTCCAGTAGTTTTTACAATAGGCTATTTATGCTCGATCCCACTCTGAGAAAGATAATTTCCTTCTTGCTACACAGATTCAAAAGAAATACTTGGACGGCGAGCAGATCATGTACATGAAAAAGAAAATGAACAGAGAGTTGACCTCTGACCCAGTCTCCAATGTACAACGTGAACTGAACCAACAAAAACTCAAGTGAGTGGTGACAGTACATTTAGCCTTTGTATCACAAGTACCTACATCGTACTGTCCACCTTTTAGTTCACCCAGGCCAATTATTGAGGCATTGTTTATAATTTGAAAAAAAACAACAATGCTGAAATATTTTTAGTTTTTGTTCTGTGTAAATGTGTGCACTTTGTCTTTACATTACTGTTTCATTACTTTGATCGGGTTGTATAATTGTAAAAGGTTTTGATTAATTCTCTAGGACACCGTTCATTGAAGATACGGTTTTTGTTGTGCATATGTTAAGGGCCTTTTTTGCGGATAAGAAAACTATGCAGCTGCCCAAAGCCCCCCCCCCCCACTGACAAGAGGGCCTTCTGTTGAAAGGGGGGAGGTCTTTTGTTTTGCCGTTACTAAAAATAAACCAATATGACTTAACTGTTGAATGGGACGGTGCCACTGAGTGAGACCCTGTTGTCAAGGCCCCAAAAATAATTTTTAGCTTTTTTTTGTTTGAATGAAAGTCTCTGTGTTATTTTTTTAAATTATTTCTTCTTTATTCAATTACACTTTCAACTTTCAACTTTCCAGCTCGCGACTTATTAAAAAAATAAAATAAAATGATATTTTTTAATTTTAAAAGGTATGCTCAATAATGGAATGGGTTAAGGTTAGATTGAATGCCAGCCAATCCGTCCTCTACAGTCACAGTTGACCAGAAATTGCAGAATCCACTGTAACTGTTTTTCCTTTCATAACTTGAATTGTGATGAAATTTATTGTATACCTTACCTTATATTTATGTATTTAACAGGATCGAAGAACTCAGCAGGATGACCAGAAATATTTTGGATGTAGTAACGCAACTAACAAGAACCGTGGATAAAACTGAAGTCACAAATAACATGTAGAATATGTTCTTTTTACTTAGCAACAAGGGCAGCCAATCAAAAGCTGAAGATCGAAATTGAAAATGTGTACAGTTCATTGCACTGTGTACTGTTTGATTTTGTCTACCGAGTCGTGTGTAGAAACATATCATGAAATACCATACATTTTTTTTATTTTTGAACTACCTCTTAAATAAAAACAAAGTTTCAAGGGACGAAGTTAGCAAGTTAAGAAATGTAATGCTCACTTTTATCCAAGTTTGATCCCCATGTAATTAATTTATAACACTGGGCAACAGCCAAAAAATCATCAGGGGTTTTTCAACTGATTTAGACTAATTTTGGTATCACATTGATTTTCCTCGGTCAGGTCAACTTCTTGAGATACAGCCATATATCTACCTGACGAGCTATACGTATTCTAATATCAGGGGTTTTGAGTTCAATCATTTCTCTAAATTAACTGCATAAAAATTAGCAGCAAAATAATCACAATTATAAAAACAGAGATAATTATATTGTATTTATAAATCATCAATCAGGATTTTCACTTGATTATTTAATGCATCAGCACTTGATTGGGCACAGCCTCCAGTACCCCGACCTTCCATCTGCCCGTCGTCCAGCTGCTCACTGCGAATAAATTCCTGTATCAGCGTTCAGAGATCTTCCTGACAGCGACGATGAGGCCACCACTTTAGACGAGGAAGGAGAAACAGAAGAGGAGTAAGAATCACAAGATGATCCTGAGCCGTTCTCACAATGTGAGCTTAATGATCTGGTTCGGGATCTCAGCTTATCGAAGACTTCCTTTGAGCTGTTAGCTCGGTTAGCACAACGCCCAGCCGCCTTTACTCCCCCAACTTAAAGTCAGGTACCCATTTACAGCTGGGTGGACTTGGGGTCTTTTACCAGGACTTGAAAAGTTCCAAGGTTCTCACTGAGATTCGAACCCGGGACCCTCCGATCGACAGTCAAGCGCTCTACACACACTCGACCACCCGTCCCTTAAAGAAACAGACGATGGTCTGAATTGGGCTTAATAAGAGAGACTTTACTTACTTTGAAAATAATAAATAATTAAAATATTATGCCTAAAAACATGTCAATGACCTACTTATGGAACGTTCGTCATTCCCAAAGAGTGGGTCACGACCTACTGATGGGCAGTGATGGGATAAACTTTGCTTTTAAATCACAGGGGGAGATAAGGATTAACTAAACTGACAAATGAAAAAAAATTACCAGTGCTCAAAATGAAGCACACAACCTAGAAGTAGAATGGAATGATATTCAAAGAGCGTTAGGAAAACAATATTTCACATTGGTTGGGGGTGGGGGTGGTGTCAAAGTGCAACAAAGATAAATGTACATTTTTAAAAGCTATGGATAACAAATCTCCAAAAAAAAAAAAGTCAGTCCACTTTTAATTCTACTTTTATGTTGCGCTTAATTGTAAAACCTGAAATAAAAAAAAATGGCTAAAATAGAATGAAAAGAATTTTGACTTGGTAAATTTTGGTGAGACGGGGATCTAACATTGACAAACAATTTATAACAGAAGTATCACTGAAAAATTGACCTCCTGTATGTATCCTCATTGATAGACAATTTATAACAGAAGTATCACTGAAAAATTGACCTCCTGTATGTATCCTCATTGATAGACAATTTATAACAGAAGTATCACTGAAAAATTGACCTCCTGTATGTATCCTCATTGATAGACAATTTATAACAGAAGTATGAGTGAAAAATTGACCTCCTGTATGTATCCTCATTGATTAACAACTCCTTATACACAGAGTTCATATACATATTTTTGTACAAATGGGTGTCAAATGGTGCCAGTTTGATTCTGTCATTATGAATTAATTGATATGTGGTCAAACAACATTTATAAATTGTACATTTGAATGGTTTCTTCAATGTGTGTAATAATAAATGTCTGGTCAAGTTGTTTTTATAAGTAAAACGGATACAGTGTACATTTAAGTGTCTGCGTTCCATTATGAATTGATCAGTGATAAGCCAAATGACTACTTTGTATAAAACTTTTCTGATACATTAATTTTTTTCCCGAGCATGAATATGAATCATTTGATGGTTGGCCAAGTTACTTTTATGAACTAAATTTTTTTCTGATATAATATACATGTATATGATTTCTATCCAGTATGAATAAATTCTTGATTGGCTAAGTTATTTTTCTGAGTAAATTTTTTGTGACATTCTGCTCATTTATATGGTTTAATTAATGAATTAATTGGTGAATGATCAAATATCTGACTGAAAATTTTCTCACACATACAAGGTTGCCCACCAAAATGTTTTAAATGGAACATGGTTAACAGTCTTCTCCAGGTAGGCTACATAATATGTGACTTACACAGCATTTAATAGTCAGTATGAAGTGTAATGTAGTAGGCCTACATGCTCCATGCATCTATGAAGTGCAGTGTAGTGCTTGTACCATGCAACTATGAAGTGTAATGTAGTACTTGTACCATGCAACTATGAAGTGCAATAAAGTACAAGTACCATGCAACGTTGAAGTGCATTGCAGTACATGCACAAGGCAACTATTAAGTGCAATATAGTACATGTACCATGCAACTATGAAGTGCAATATAGCACATTAACCATGCAACTATGAAGTGTACTTTAGTACTTGTACCATGCAGCTATAAAGTCTAATGAACAGTAAACAGTTTCTAGAAATAGAAATAAAGAAAGCCTACACACAGAAATAACAAATTCATAATTCTTAAAGCAGAATTATTTTTAAAACTCTTGTTTCACCCTTTCACCGATATCTTATGGCTCTGACAGATTGATAATTGTGGAGAACAGGTTCTCACACATTGGTTAGAATGTAGGATAATATGTAAAGTAAATCTTTGAGAGGTTAAGTCAAGAGTTCAGGGTTAAACCTTTGGGGGTAGAGTCGTTATATTTTCTAGCGTCCCAGGTTAGGGATGTGACATATGATACATTAGGCTTTGTTCCAAGAGTGGAGAGAGAGTCAACTGACATTCTTGACAAACAGATAAATTACCGAACACAACCGAGGGTGGCAAAGGGCGCTAACCTTTTAATGGTTTTTTTTTAAATTAACCAATCCGACCAGTGGGTGGGGCACAAGGAGAGCGAGAGGTTGGGGGACAGTAGATCTGGGGATAGAGGAGGAATTGGGCGGAGGCGAGCGTAGAGAGTGGACGTGAGATGGAACGAGGTCCACTATAGTCTTCTATTATTCTAGCAGTTAGTCAGAGCATAATTTTAATAGAAAAGACAGCAGTAGGTAGATATATATAGAAGGCGTTAGAGACTATTGGATTATGTGATGTTATGCACTTATGATGTAAAGATTTGATGTTGTGAAATAAACACTAAGATTAAAGAAGGAAAATACAAAGCATGCATTCGACTCTTCTGTTGTTTGGTGTTTGTACATCGTCACTGTAACCAGACAAACCAAAAGTAAATACCAGTTTTCGGAAACAGAGCAGGTCTTAAATTTTTGGGGGCACCAGATACATACTTTGAACTATTTAGGTAACCGTAGTACTGCCAGTCAGGCCCGTAACCAGGTCAAAGTAAGCAGGGAGGCACCAATACCCAGCAAGGGGGGCACCTTCTCATTTTAGGTCCTTTTTCTTTTTTTTTTCATCTTTTTCTTCTTTTTTAAGCGGGGGGGGGGCACTCCACACCTAGCGTGGGGGGGCAAGGCCCCCCAATGCCACCCCCTTTGGCTACGGGGCTGCTGCCAGTCCTGCAGCTTTAAATATTTATTTATTTTACCACAAGCAAAATTTAGCCTAATTTTCGCCAGAGACATTCCTGTATAGGCCCTACATATAAACTAATCGAGGGTCTAGGACCCCATTACCATAGGAGCCCTTGCAGTACGAATTCCTATTTAATCTGATCCTGTAGTTGTCCCAGCCGGTACTTATTCCCAGGGCCGGCCTTACGAATCACGATGCCCCATTTAACGGATGCTTGCGAGTCCCCCTCTTCTAATTTTTTTCTTACAATATCAACTATTACTATGAATGCTAAATTCGGTGCCTGATTTGGAACAACCGGTCGACTTGGTCCAAGGCCGGCCCTGCTTGTGCCTGAGCCCCCCCAAAAACTTAAAGACCTCTCATAACAAGTATCTACCGATTATCTTCCATGGTGATATATGTCCCACACTTAACAAATAAAAAGTTAATTTTAATAATGTTAAAAAAAATTCAGCCTTCTATAATTGTATTGGATAAAGCATTGAACATTGACCTTGGAAAAGTGATTTTTTAATGTAAACCGCTGGAGTTGCGCGACTTGAGCCAAAAGCAAAGATACTTATGGAGACACTATTATTATAGTACCGGTATAAGAACTGTCAATGATTCAGAAGGTTTTTAATAAAACGAAATACAATTTACAATTGGAGACACGCATATACATATACTGAGACATATACACACTAAATATACATGGAAAGATAAACACTAAATAAACAGGGTAAAAATACACACAATTTAAATATATATATAAAGGAAGGTACACATACAATATACATGTACAGGGGAAAATACACATAATACATATAATGGAAGAGATACACATACAGTGTGACATACAATACACAGGGAAAGATACACACGCAATATATCTGCATAGTGTGTGTGTGTTTTTTCATTATATATTGTGTGTGTATCTTACCATGAATATTGTGTATCTTTTGATATGTAATCACACAATATAACATTCATTTGGAAAGATTCACACACTATTAAAAAGAAAATATGATACATTTTTAAAGATTGTTTGCGTCAGATCTATCTTTAGAATATTTTCTGTCATTTTTATCTTCGAAAGGCCAGATGTCGCCAACTGAAAATAATTCTTTTTTTCTTATATCGACAACATTTAGTTTTTATTTAGTAAAAGTATTTTATTTTCTTTAGCACGACATCCCATTTGTTATTGACAGGTGACATTTTAAAGCCAGATTATGACAGTCTGTAACTATTTAATCCTTAGAAAACATGTTACTACATGCAAGTATAATTATTGAATATCCATAATACTTTTCTGTGACTTCCTACAATAGTAAACAGATCTTTCCTAAAAAGAGAGAGAGAGAGAGAGTGAGAGAGAGAGAGAGAGAGAGAGAGAGAGAGAGAGAGACAGAGTGAGAGAGAGAGAATTAAGATGTTAAAAATTTTATGTATACCATAACTTACATTTATGTACAACATTTCTTTTTTTTTTAAATACAAAATCAACTAAAAAAAATATTAATTTGATATACTTTATACAAATTTATACAATATTTTTTTTAATGTATATATATATATATATATATATATATATATATATATATATATATATATATTAAAAAAAAACTTTTATAAAACAATACAATGAAAATAAAAGTAACAATTCATAATATCATACACATATCTATAAATATATATTTCAGCTTAAAAAAAAAGCTTTTATTAAAAAAATTGCACTATATTGTAACAAGAAAAAATTTCGTATGTCATACAAATATTTATATAAATTATCAATTACATATATATGTATATATATAGGGCCTTTGGTCTTAGATGCACTAGGTAACGTTTATTGGACAGATGCCCTTGAAATGTGTTTGTCTCGCACACGTTCTAGTGACGTCCCTGAAAATTTTCATGGGCAGATACCCTTGATGTGTGTTGGCGACGCCACTGAATACAGTACACACAGATCAGCCTTTTAAAATCTTGTGATACAATTTCCAAGAAAGTTTAAAATGAAGATGTGACGCCCACACTCACAAGCGCACGAGATAAAATTAAACAGTCTTGGGGTATCCAGAAGGGGAGTCCCAGTTTTCAAAGATTATGATGGGGCCTGTATTTTTAAATCGGTGGTCTTAACAGCGATTCGCCCAGGGCCCCAACATAACTTTTGTATACCCCCCTCCCCATGTACCTTTACATAATGCCTCAAAATGTTCCTAAATGCACCTTTTTCAACGTAAGACAAAACTTAAGAACAGCTCCGCACCCACAGACCTACACACATATATACACACACACACAGACACACCCACACAAAAATTAAACACCCAGTTAAACGCAAAACACACTCCCACACAAGAAAGACTTGACGTTTTATAATTTCGTCTATAAACTTTAATCTGTAATTGAAAATTGAACCATTTCTTTGTGGGCTATGAGATATGACACCCCCCCCCCTACCCGCCCATTATTACAGCTGGCCAGATAAGCTAGCGGCAGACAATGGTAGAGCGACACACCTCGCAGAACTTGCCAGGTATTGACATCTGTGAAGGGGGGGGGGAGACAACCGAAGACTGATCACCTGTGTGTGCGCGCGCGCGAGCGATCGACCATGTGTGTGTTGTGTATGTGTGTGTGAGGATTGCTGAGTGGAAGTGAAACTGGAGTTTTGACACACGTCTGCATCAATCCCTCCCTCCCTCCACTCACTCGCGGCATTTCCTGAGTAATAATGTAGGAAGAGGGTGTGGCACTTCATTTGGTTCTCGCGTGCCCTGTCAATGCGCACCATGTTTACCTGTGTCTCACGCGCTAGGTAACTGCGACACGCCGTGTTGATGTGTTCATTTATTGTTATGTGTGCTGTGAAATTTCCCTAAGTATTTGCCCAATTCAAGCTCACGAAGTAGTCGAGATCATCTCCAGTAAAAGGTAAGATCACTAAGAATAAGATGTTTTGAATTGTCCGCTTGTTTTCCCTTGTCTTTTATACCAGATACACGTAACACAATAACTTATTAAATGCTACATTATTATACACAAATTGCTCTATTAATAACAACAATATTATGCATAGCCGAATATAGCGGATTAATGCTAATTATTATAATACGTGTATACCAATACAAAAAACGACAAAATATTATTTGAAGTTATAAATAGAAAATAAACCATCGATATAGATAACAACAACAAGAAACCCACTCACAAATGTTACAACACACCGACACATATTAACATGAGCTGTTTTACTCAGAATTATCATTCACATCGACTGATGCTATTACGTACTTATGTGAAATATATTGAACAGCAGGAATTATGTATTTAACACAGATTGTATATTTTACTAATCTGTGATATTTAATGAATATATGCTGGGTATATACGCTGGGTGTATACGCTGGGTATATACGCTGGGTGTATACGCTGGGTATATACGCTGGGTATATATGCTGGGTATATACGCTGGGTATATATGCTGGGTATATATGCTGGGTATATATGCTAGGTATTTATTTAAGTATTTTATGAATAGATAGACTAGTACAGCGGTCGGCAACCTTTTGAGATGGAAGAGCCAAAAGTTATAATTTACATTTTTCTCAGTTTTTAAAAAGCCACTAAAGTTGTTGTTTCAACATTTTGGTATTTGATTAGGCCGCAATTTGACATCGAAAGAGCCGCATGCGGCTCGCGAGCCGTAGGTTGCCGACCCCTGGACTAGTAGACTGCAGTACCTCTTTTCAGAGAAATTTGATGCTCTAGGCTAGGGGTCCAGACCCCAAATTTGGTCTAAAGCCCCCAGCTATATGAAAGGTTCTGCCTCGGGCCTGAAGTATCTATAAGGTTCTGCCCAGCGCCCCCAACTATCTGTAAGGTTAGGCTTAGGGCCCCAAAAAACCCCAAGACTCTGCCTACGTTTATGGATGCCCATGCTTAACGACCATCTGTTGTTTTTTTATCAGTAGCTGTCTTACTAGTTTGCCCTGGGACCAATAATTCCATTTCTTAGCCTATGAGTTCGGTAAACAAACAACAATACTATCAGCTGAATGGTGTATAGGCTAAATGGTATTACTACTAACGATATCATCTATATGATCTTGAGGATTAAATAATTAAGTTATCAATATTAACCACACTGGCTATGTACTATACAGTTGATTAAGTAGTTTATGTTAACTAGGGTGTCACCACATTAATACGATGTCAATAATTTGCCGATGACATTAGCTAAGTCATCCACATAGAAATAAATCTTATAATCAAACGTTTATTAGTCTAAGTTCTTTAATTCATTTGGGATTGAAGTGTAGGCGTGTTTCACCTACAGGAAGTTCAACTACAGATCAATACCCATACACACACACACACATATATATATATATATATAAACCCATACACACATATATATTATACCCACACATATATTAAACTGTATTGTCTCCTCGGCTGAATGCCAAATGAAAATTAAAATAAAACCAATACAACAATATACACAGGCAATTTAACAATGTTTACTTTCATTCATAAAAGAGAAGTAAACCATTAGTATTTTGACTTCAAGTTTAATAATAATAATTATATATAATTTATATATATATATATATATATATATATATATGTGTGTGTGTGTGTGTTCACAATGGTTTGATTATCACTCTATATATTAGTACATAAAGTAGAAACGTTAAGTGATTTTAAAATGTCTTTTTAAAAAAAATGTTCTGTTTTTTTTTTAACAATCGTTTCAGCTCATTTCTTAAAAAAACGTTTCTCTGTCCCTCCCTCTCTTTTCTCTTCTCTCTCTCTCTCTCTCTCTCTCTCTCTCTCTCTCTCTCTTGCGCTCTCTCTCTCTCTCTCTTGCTCTCTCTCTGTCCCATTGAAACCTTCATACATTTCCTCGAGATTATGTAAATACACACTAATAAAAAGTCATAAAATTTGGTATTTAAATTCTCGTATTTAAATGAAGTACACACCTTACGACCGTTAGAAAATGACATTCTCAATAAAACTGTAAATAATGTGTTCACTGACCAACATAAATGACATTCTCATCTATATCCCAGGAGGCAGCGATACATGACCCACATAAAGGCCTCAGTCAAATGACTTTACTACTGGGTTTTAAACCTAAATACACTGTACACCTCACTGGCCTGACTCTAGCAGAGATACAATTAACTCATTGGGGGGGGGGGGGAATTTCGAGCTTAGTTGACATATTGCGCCTGAGTCTAGTCTAATTAAAACAATGTCCGTTAAATTATAAATTAGTTTAGAACAGAACAAATCAATTCAGTTGGGAGAAACGAGTCCATACATAATGAGCCAGACTATAGTGACGGCCCTTGAGGCTGTGGGGGACTAGGGCCACCGTCTAGACAATGCTCGTAATGGGGCCCACCATAGAATTGTTGTAGTATAGAACATAACTACACCTATAGAATTGATGTAGTATAGAACAGAACCTACTCCTACAGAATTGATGTATTATAGAACAGAACCTACACCTACAGAATTGATGTAGTATAGAACAGAACCTACTCCTACAGAATTGATGTATTATAGAACAGAACCTACACCTACAGAATTGATGTAGTATAGAACATAACATACACCTACAGAATTGATGTAGTATAGAACATAACATACACCTACAGAATTGATGTAGTATACAACAGAACCTACTCCTACAGAATTGATGTATTATAGAATAGAACCTACACCTATAGAATTGATGTAGTATAGAACAGAACCTACTCCTACAGAATTGATGTATTATAGAACAGAACCTACACCTACAGAATTGATGTAGTATAGAACATAACATACACCTACAGAATTGATGTAGTATAGAACATAACATACACCTACAGAATTGATGTATTATACTACAGAACATACACCTACAGAATTGATGTATTATAGAACAGAACCTACACCTACAGAATTGATGTAGTATAGAACATAACATACACCTACAGAATTGATGTAGTATAGAACATAACATACACCTACAGAATTGATGTAGTATACAACAGAACCTACACCTACAGAATTGATGTAGTATAGAACATAACATACACCTACAGTTCTCAAGGGCTACATATGACACTCACCCAATGCCTTGTACTCCTCTGTCTCAAAGAATTTAGAACACAATATCTCTGTTAGTTCTAACAATATCTCTGTTAGTTCTAACAATATCTCTGTTAGTTCTAACAATATCTCTGTTAGTTCAAGGGTTTCAATATTACTTCTCTCAAATGTCAGACATGATTAATTTGCATGAAAAAGAGTGTTTTAAGTTTCATCCAATCACACTGTAAGGTACTATAAGACAAGTGTTCTGCTGTGTATTTTACCCATGTGTACGTGACAGTGGCCCCCGGGCTAAAATGATTCAAATGTCTGCAATGGCCGGAGAGAACCCTAGTTTTAACTTAAATGCGCTTTTGGCTTTAAAAAAAACCCAAATAAGCTTTGCATACTATTAGCCAGGACCCCAAAAACTTAAAAAAACAAGCAATTAAGCTGTTCCATTCTGGACACAGGACGTGTTAGCGCATTTTCGTGTTATGTATCAGTACGTTTGTTAGCTTTCAGTAAATATTTGTAAATTTTGGAAATGTTTATAAATTCAATTGTGTAATGCATATATCTGTAAAAAAAAATTATAAAGACGTTTCTTTATATTTGAAAAAAAATTATTGTCTCTTAAAGCTAACTACAAGTGGTTTGTGGTTACTGAAATAGGACTCATAATTGAAAACATTCGAAATTATAGTCATTTAATCGTCCGAAAACTCTGTCAATTGTTGCATAGCTCTGATACTTTCAATTAAACTCAGAACACAAGCTTACTATTTCATTTGATGAGTTTCTTAATAAATCTTGTTGAAACTACGTGCTGCAGTATTTCGCACCAAATGAATGGGTTATTGAACGTACAAGGTGTATATATAATATATAAGCCCCTTAGGAGTCCTGAAGCCCGGCCCTCAGAGGTCCTATCGCGAAATGAACTTTTGATGTACACATGGCAGGCCAAGACCTACAAAATGATATATACATCATGGGTCTAGGACTTATAGTTGCTGAGATATAGGCGCTCCTTTATTAATATAGCTTATAAAGTAAAAAACGGTACTAAGCCCCCTTTTACGGCCCTCAGAGGTCAGATCGCGAAATGAACTTTTGCTGCACACATGGCAGGCCAAGACCTACAAAATGATATATACATCATGGGTCTAGGACTTATGGTTGTTGAGATCTAGGGTGTACACAGACAGACAGACAAAACGGGGACAATAGAGCATTTTTTTTCGAAAATGCTCTAAAAACAGCTTTGGTACCAAGTGAAGTATTTATAACATGTGTTGTTTTGTTTTTGGCAAAAATCACTGATATATGTGATAAACAGAAAGTCTTATTTTAGAACCCAACGATCTGGACCATTTTACATTATTTATTTCATTATTTGTTTAATTATTTATTTCATTATTTGTTTCATTAAATTTAGAACTGCGTGAAAACCATAAAGTACACCTGTATGGCTATAAAAAAATTGTTTGTAATGACCCCGGAAATGACTGTGTGACTCATGATATCCAACTGTAAACAATCACCACTGCACACCCTGCTCACTACATTGTCATCAGCTTACACTAAGACTCACTAAGACTTGTTTATCAGATAGGATACATGTGATCTTTGTGTCAAGGTCGTGCAACGCATATGTCACGAAAGTACCAAATGCGAGGAAGCAGTGCCGATCATTGGGTTTTAGGGGGCCATGGGCAAAGGTATCTATGGGGGCCCCGCTGATATATATATATATATATATATATATATATATATATATATATATAAAATATGCTCTTCCAACTCGTCGTGCTTTGTAGATTTCAATTCCCTGTTTTCTACTTGTTAATTTAATCGCACATCGCTTAATTTTTTCATCTTTTCAATGTCTTTGAATATCAAGTAGAGCACAGAGTATACACAGATTTATACTTCTGCTAATAAAATGTTCATTTAGACGAGATTCAACATATAAAGTTGCATTTTAAAATTATGTTTTATTTACATTCGTTGGCTAAGCAAAATTTTCTATTCACACTTATTCACATTTAAAATGAAATCCTATGTCAAATGTCAATATTGAACTCAAAAGAACAAGATATAAATGGTAACTTAACATGGGCCACCCAGGCTTATGGGATGGGCCCCCGGAGAACATGTCTAATTGAACTTATACTTAACAACGACCTGCACGCACCAGCCACATGGAATCATTTTAATGTGTTAACTAAAAACTTCTTAAAAATCTCAAGTAAAACAAATTATAAATGAGTACATGTAAAAGAAAAAAATGCGAAACAAATTACAAGTGTTGTATTTGACAACATAGTAGTAGACTTTAATTTACTTATTGAATCGAACTCAATTTTGTCACGTTCAAACTAAAAGAGATAACTTCCAATGGCCAATGTATCCACCAATTAGTCACACCCCCTTCATTTCATTTCCTAAAATTTTCGCTTTTAAAAAAAAACAACCGAATAAAACTGTAATTCTTAATATGCTTGTAGAATAAATCAAAGCTACCCCCCCAGGTGTATAGTTTATTTATTTGTTTTTATTTATCTGCTAATTGAAATGCATATTTTAGTGCAACATATTGTATTCACCCACGCTTTTAATTAGAGTAATTCTAAATTATTTATACATATGCTACTAACATGTAAGGCTAAATGACTTCTGTCGGTTTTGGGAGGGGGGAGAGAAAAGAAAGAGAGAGCAATAATGAGTGTGTGTGTGTGTGTGTGTGTGTGTGTGAGAGAGAGAGAGAGAGAGAGAGAGAGAGAGAGAGAGAGAGAGAGAGAGAGAAAGAGAAAAGAATATGTCATTGTTCATCTTGTGTTCACTTTCTACCAATACCATATTTCAAACAAGAATTCTCCCATCACCCATTAATATAAAGAAATATTTTTTTTTAAATTTGGCACCATCCAGTTTTGTTTCCTGCCACCTGGTCAAGTTAAGTCCATGCCACCTGCCCCCTGCACCTCTCACCCACATTTACTGGGGATGGGGGGGGGGCTGATCAAGTTTACACAGGGTCTCCCAAACAAATTTATTCTTTATTTCCACTTTATTGCCAAGGAAATCAAAAAAGTATCACATTGAGCCCAGGTGGAAAACACAAGTCACCATTTCAGTCTTGTCATGTGTGGTCTCGGACCTCAGAGTCAACACCAGGTCATCAGGCAGTTAGACCCAAGTTGTCGCTGCACCCCCCCCCCTCCACACACACACACACACACACCACCTTTTGTACCATTTAACATCCGGTCAGTGTAAGGTCAACACTGAATTCATGAAATCATATTTGTTCACAAACTGGTCTGAGTTCCCATCAAAATCAACACACTTGTGTTGCTTGT
>JAGDYQ010000169.1:431299-557546 GCA_021962125.1 Bulinus truncatus | reverse complement strand
GAAGACAATGAACAGGGGAAATTCAACAGTTGATTTGCCTGAGGATTATTATAGAATAATTTTTTTTTATATATACCCTGATTCTATTATATCATCGCTGGAAACTCGTTTTTGTGTAGAAACTAAACCAGCATTTTCCCTTTTAGTTTTGCACCTCTTTTTGATGACAAAAATAGCAAGTTTCGCATTTAAGGATCAAGCCAAGGCTATTGCTGAATATAATTACGCATTTGATAATTTAATCGAGGAGAGTATTTCTATTAGTATAGTAACTGTTCGACATTGAAAGCATTATTTTAAAAATTATAATAATGTAATCAGTTATACTTGCAGATATTATTCTTTTTCATATTTAATATATGTACATTATCTTTAATGTAATAAACTTTCAGGAAATTTAGTTCAATTTTATTTAAACAACTTTATGACATTTTTCCAAAATAAAGGGGGGCGGGAATGCTCCTTTGCCCCCCCCTCCTGACTACACCCATGAATGTATATTATCTGCATGAACAAAGTCGAGATCTGATTAAATTAACACTAGTTCAAACTGCTTCACTAGACTGTTATACAAAATATTGATTGAAATTCAATAACAGGGTCAAAATACATGACCACAATGCTGGGCATCACTTTACAAAGTCAACAATAATCTCGGGAAGTTTATTTGCTTGCAAGCCGCGGAGTATTTTTTAAAGCGGCATCTTGTCAGAGTGGGGGGGGGGCGTGACTGGGATGGTGTGTCCTAAATAATAGATTACGAGGAGTGCAACAATGACCGAAGAGTTTAAGTTGACAAAATACTGAGACCCAAAGCTCAAAACCTTAGGTTTGTAAAAAATGCAATGCCGTCGCGGGGAGGGGGAAGGGGGCAACGTGAACCTGTGTCTGAGGCCCCAAGCCTTTAGTTACCCCTTCTCTATCGAAATGTATTTATTTAGCAGTTACATCGGGAGTAGAGTGTGGCGTTGTACTAGTTTGCCAAGGGGGCCCCATAATTCCTGGCTGCGGCCCTTTATTCTTAGAATACAAACTATCCATGGAATGTATTTTAGTAGGGGGAGGGGCGATTAGGACAACCACTTCAGGCACCGTACCGTTGTGGGGGGGGGGAGGGAGTGAAGGGAGGTGTAAGATAGGAGAATTTGTATCAGTCATCTATGACAAAACTCTTGGTTCTTGGTTTTTCTCAGAATTTAGTGCACTGCCCCACCCCCTACGTAAAGCCGCTTCTGATATTTCTATGTATTTTGTGGAATCAAGTCACGTTTTAGGAATAACCATACAAATATGCCAAAGCAGAGCTTTCCAATAAATTTTCGAGAACCCTTGCTAATGAAAGTAACTGTGGCTAACGATCTGCCATTAACTTCTGATGTGTTTCTGACACATATTGTGTGAATTATACTGAAAGAGTACAACTGATATATTTCATTTTATCATACATTATTGTCGCATCTGTTTATCTTAAATACTTTTTATTACTAAAAAAATGCCCTGATTATATTTCGTTAATGAAACAGTTGTGTTGAAATGCAATCATACGCTGATCAAATAATTGTAAATGGCTGGATCGATCTTTATAGCGCCGCTGTCGTAAACTAAATCAATCACGCAAATTTGGGTTAATGGTAGAATTCATTGGTTTTTATCTCTAGGGCAAACACAGTTACAAACCAGTTAAAAAAAAACAGTCACAGGGAAATTAATGAGCCAATGAAAATACCGCCCAGTAACTAAAGTACTGAGTTGTGGCATTCACTGAGTTCAAAGTCAGACATCCATTGATTTCAAAGTCAGACATCCACTGATTTCAAAGTCAGACCTTTGACAACTGACTCAAAAACACATACCATTTTTTTTTTGTAGATTTACAAGTGATTTCTTTCTTTTCATTGGTTATGGGCAAAATCAAAATATTACCTGGATATACTAATCCACTGAGGATAAAGAAAAGCAACTTTGTGTTAAGTGACCTGTGGTGGCAGTTTCAGAACAGTCCAGAAAATGGCCAATTAATTAAACTATTCCAGGTGAGATTACTTTTATTTTGACATGTGTAAATTATTTACACGATTCTTTAATAACTTAATCACACCCCAATCATCCTAAAGAATGTAATTATCTTACACTCAAAGAGTAAACTTGAAATAAAAGTTAATGAACAAAAATTTATTTGGAATCAGCTGGGGAAAAAATGTTAAAGAAAAATGTGTTTTGGTTTCCGATGATTTAAATTTATATTTTTGTACACTTTTTTTTTATTACTGTCCTTTTGCGCAGTGGCGTAGCGAGCTTAACTCGCGCCCGGGGCACAATGCCTTTTTAGCGCCCCCCCATTCGAAAATCATATAATATTTTAAGTTTTGCGGACCATTTGGCGTCCCTTTGTGAGTAGCTCCCGGGGCATGATGCACCCCCTTGCCCCCTCGCTACGCCACTGCATTTGCGATAAAGTTTTTATTTATTACACAAATGGAAACATTCAAAGTTTTAAAAGTGAACTTCAATACAAATATTTCCACATTTTCGAGGAATACAACTGAAATATCTCTAAGCAGGGTCGTTCTTATGGGAAGGCAAAATAGGCGATTTTTCCCCTGGCACCCTTGCAGTACTAAAGTAATTTACTTTGAAGCAATCATGCTACATGCACTTTCCCCCTGCCCCATCATACATTGTCTGCAGTTTTAAATTTTAACCTTTTTTCGAAATTCGAACACCTTAAAAGTCGAATGGGGGGGGCGCTAAAAAGGTATTAAAAAGGTATCGTGCCCCGGGCGAGATTTAAGCTCACTATGGCACTATGTGAACACACTTAATTTTAATTTTTTAAGTCTTGCATATGTTTATATTCTTTGGTATATACTATTTAAATTAATTATCTCACATTAATGAGGTACAACATGTTAAAGAATATTTAATTCTTTCAAAACTAAACAAAATAAAATACAAAAATGTAGAAAAAAAAATAAGACAATAAGACAATAAATTAATTCAAAAGGATTAAAAAGTTAAAAATAATTCCTTATATATATATATATATATATATATATATATATGTATATATGTGTGTGTGTGTATGTATGTATGTATGTATGTATGCATTGTAGATAATTCGGGAGGGCAACATCCGTGAGTTGATCAACTTGCTTGATGACGTAGGTGATCTCAAAGCAATCTGGGACATTAAAGATGGCATGGGAGTGTCAGCTCTACACATCACCGTAAAATTTGACAGACCTGATGTCGCAGAGATTCTGTTGAAACGTGGGGCAGGTGAGTACTGAATTTTGTGCCCTCATTTTGTTTTATTTATAATTTGGAGCAAGCGACTACCAATGTTAGATCCCACATTTTATTATTTTAAAACGCTGGGCAGGTAAGTACGATCCTAGCCCCACACATTTTACTGCAACCATCTCTCTCAGGGCAGTGCCGGTCTGTTGGGGGTGGTAACTGTTCCAGATGCTCCAGTTTCCAGGAAAGATGGAGTCTCAAGGAAAAAAGAATATGTGAGACAGCAAATAGCCTCTTGGTTATGCATTTGAAACTAGGTCGTGGGCCCACGTACTGGCGTATATGGCCGAGGCCACCTCTGCTTATGGCACGTTAGGTGCCATGGTGCCAGTAATATTGACGACACAGTCTCAGACTTTGTTTAAATGTGAAGAATTAATATCAGTGAACCGATTTGATCGTGGTTCACTAATTAAAAAAAAACAAAAACAACAAAGGGACGCCTTAGGACGGGGAGCTGTCGTGTAGAAACGGGATGTCGACCCCACCGTAGTTGGGGATCTTGTCCATCGAGTTGTGGTTGTTGTTAGGCGACTCGTTGGAGCCCTGACTGTGATTGTACGTCTGGTTGTTGTAATTGTCTTAGATTGACTAAATTTTAAAAAGTCAATTAGTTCATTAATAAAAACCAGTTAATTGATCTCCAGTTACCGATTTATTGATTAATAAAATGCTAATTTATTTTATTGTCAAAAATCATCTATTTGACTTTCCAAAATTAACTTTTTAAATCTAAACATGGCAGTAAATTTAGTGTTCAAATGTTACAGAGGAATCCTGCAACAATTGAATGTTTCTTGTTGTTTCTATAATGTTTCTTGTTGTTTCTACAATGTTTTTTGTTGTTTCTGTAATGTTTCTTGTTGTTTCTGTAATGTTTCTTGCTGTTTCTATAATGTTTCTTGTTGTTTCTATAATGTTTCTTGTTGTTTCTCTAATGTTTGTTGCTGTTTCTATAATGTTTCTTGTTGTTTCTCTAATGTTTGTTGCTGTTTCTATAATGTTTCCTGTTGTTTCTATAATGTTTGTTGCTGTTTCTATAATGTTTCTTGTTGTTTCTATAATGTTTCTTGTTGTTTCTGTAATGTTTCTTGTTGTTTCTATAATGTTTCTTGTTGTTTCTATAATGTTTCTTGTTGTTTCTATAATGTTTCTTGTTGTCTCTATAATGTTTCTTGTTGTTTCTATAATGTTTCTTGCTGTTTCAATAATGTTTCTTGTTGTTTCTATAATGTTTCTTGTTGTTTCTATAATGTTTCTTGCTGTTTCTATAATGTTTCTTGTTGTTTCTGTAATGTTTCTTGCTGTTTCAGATCCCAATGTTATGTCTTTATCTCGGGGCACACCTCTGTCAACAGCCTGCAGATTTAACCGTGCTAACCTGGTCAGGCTGTATATGAAGTATGGCGCCGACCCTCTCCTCGGAATACCTACACTGGGTAACACACTGCACGTCATCGCTATGTATTCCAACGTCCATATCGCCAATGTGAGTAAACATCAGCTTATCTTGTTAATGAATTTATTGCAACAACTGATTAGTTTGACTTTAACACTTGCCAGTCCACGAGAACATAATGTTTGAACTACGGTGACCAGAGATTTACAGCTAGTACCCAAGAGTCTGATAAATTTAGAAGTAGGGGCTGAGACAGACGGATGCGGAACTCCACAATCTGCCTCGAACGGTTTATGAATGTTTACAAAAGGGCAAAACAAAAACACCAAACTTTTAAAGGAAATTGTTTGACTGTATTATAATACATGAGTGTTTATTACTACTCAGATACAAGTGGGAAAGTACCAGAAGTGTTTTATGAGTGAATTTTTAATACTTTCTGAATCTACGTGATTTATTAATACTTTCTGAGTCTACGTGATTTATTAATACTTTATGAATCTACGTGATTTATTAATACTTTCTGGGTCTGAGTGGTTTATTAATACTTTATGAATCTACGTGATTTATTAATACTTTCTGAGTCTGAGAATAAATTCTTAAGGTCGGGATGTTCCCCTGACATTCTGCAGACCCTGGTACGGGCCATGTGAAAAAGTTCGAAATATTCCAGGTAATAACGGAATTGCAGTCTTCGTATTTGAACAACACAATCAACATCCATAAACATAACAAACAAATACAATGTGTGTTGGGCATTATTTATAGCTGCACGAACGCATCAAAACATCTGTCTAGTATATGTTGTTGTCTTCAATATCGCAATATATTTATTTTTGTTGTCAGATATTATTAGCTGTTAGTTTTAAATACTGATCAGTTTTATTTTTAGAATAGGCTGCAGTGTGCACATCAAATCTTAGGTTTTATGATCATTGTGCGAGTGTTTACTGCACTTAGAATCTTTGTAGTTAGTAGATGATTCGTTTGTTTCTGCAGCTGGTGTTCAGGTCCATCAAACCCCCAGTCAACTCTCAAACAGAACTAGGTCGAACACCTTTACACAATGCCGCCCAATTTGGCAATGATGACGTCTGCCAATGGCTGGTAAGGAAACATATTTATTCAAGTAAAATTAAAAAAAAAAAAAAACAGATAGAGTAAAATTTTAACTTCAGTTTGAGTAGGTGGTGAGTTCTGAAGTTAAAACATGGACCCATCTAATATAACGTAATGCATGAGGTAGGGTGGGGGCAGTGTTGTAGCCGGGAATTCTGTGCCCCCCTGACAAACTATAATCCTCTGGTCTCTTTAGTTCCAATTTTTCATCAAATTAAATAAGTAAAAATAAGTTCTCCCCACCCCGCCGTTTAACCTAAAGGTTTGTGAACCTGTGTCCTAGTGCCCCCTACCCCCCACTGCGCTGGTGGGGGCCAGTGGCACCGAGAGCCAACGCGGGCTCCAGGGCAGGACATCATTGCAGGCCCCTTAATAAACAATGAGTCGTGAAAAAATTGACATGGTCGGGGCTGCCGGGCCCCCTTTATGCCCCCTTACAGATGCGTGCCCCCTGGCAATAACCCCCCTGCCCCCCTCTCGGCGGCCCTGGTGGGGGCAAAGGTTTTTTTATAATTAGTGAAATAGGTGGAACTGGTGGAAGATGAAGTTTGCTACATAATGCAAAAGAAAAATAATAATCATACAAACCAAACATTTTATTAGAAGATTGGGTATACATTTGAGTGGAGAGTTGTACATTTTTTTATATTGTTAAAAATGAAGAAAAGTGAGGGCAATGTATTGTTTTTAATAACACATGAATGGTCACATAGGAAAGCTAACTTTGTGTATAATATGTATCAAATTAATAACCAATCATAAATATGTTTAAAAAACAAGGTTGCCAGGCCTATTTTGGGAAGGTTGACCCGTGAATACAGAAACGGTCACGCTTACGTAAAATCATAGCAGCTACATGACCTTGAAACTATAGGATTGTGTTTTCTTAATAATAATTATGGCACTCAATGATACCATTAGTGAACATCTGGTTGATTGACAGGTGCCATGATTTGGAAAAATGGGACAGAGGGGGTACGTTAGGGTTGGTAGTAACGTCATCTTTGTGGGGAGAGAAGCTGCTAAGAGTGTCAAAAATCTAACAGGGTGGGAAAGGGGGTAATAAAAAAAACGCTTTAATAATAAGTGAGCAAGTAAGTACTTTCTGGCTATAATATTATTTTATGAAGGAAAAGGCACATATGAGATATAAATGACGTGTGTATTTTGTTTTGGAATGGGAAGTGAAGGGGGTAAGTACGGTAGTGGAGGGTTGGAATAACAAGATATACGTGGGGGCAAAGTGTAGCAAAATATGACAGGGATAGAGGGGAGAGGGGTTGAAATACGTCATTAGCTCGGAACCTACGGTACGAGAAAAACACTTGTTTGGCATTGTTATTGATTAAAAACAAAATAACTCACATCACATGACGTGATTGATACATGTCAATAAACTGGTCTCAATGACTAATTCAACAGACATTAGTGCTGATGCTTAATAAATCTGTTACAATTAATTATACCTCTTTCGTAAATTAATCTGAATTGCTTATTATACCAATTTTATGCTATGATATTCTAACTTACATGTTTGAATAGAAACAAAATGTGTTATATTGTGTCGATTAAAAAGTGCGTTAATTTGCGATTAAAAATTTTAATCATGCGTTAATTGCGATCAATTTTTTTAATCGAACAGCAGCTCTAATATATATATATATATATATATATATATATATATATATATATATATGTATATATATATATGCAATTCATCCTTGCACACAAGCCTGCATGGATGTGAAGATATTTAAAATAAATAGCACCTGATCCACACACACACACACACAAAATACAAACTGCCCTTCTAAAGTCTAATGTACATCCGATGGGGTTGTATTATCTTATAAGGCTGCTGTTTGATTTATCTTCCGCTTTTGTAATTTTCTGCTGTGGCCAGCTTTCTAAGAACAAATTCAAGGCCTAATATAAATTACTGTTATCAGAAGTATGACAAAGGTAATGACCAATCACATTTGTGTATAACCTGTAATAAAGTAAATAACCAATCATAAACCATTTTTTGAACAGTTAAAGCATGGCGCTGACCCCAAGGCCAAGTGTATTCGTAAATCCACGCCCCTGATGATGGCCTGTAAATATGGTCACGTGACTAACATGAGGATACTTATTATGGCAGGTGAAGTCACAATAACATAAATGATATTTTTTTTGAGACTTATTACACTCTTGCCGATACTTTGGTCGATTTTTTATAGACATTACACACATTTTATTGTTACTTCATAAAACAAAAATGATTGGTATTAATGCTGGTTAGATTGTTTAGTCACTATCAGTGGCATAAATAGCATTGATATCAAACTTCCTGAGTTTTATTTCACTTGTTTTTGTTTTAGTTCTGTCCCATTGAGATCATGTCATCTTTATTCCATTTAAAACATTTCTCTTTAAATTGAAAATATTCGGTATAGTTTTTGCAACTCTTTTCGATGCTAAGCAGGGCTTATTTTTAAATTGTTTTTTTTTAAAATTATACGAACAACTTAGGTCATTTGCATTCAAATACAGGGTGTCATTAAAAAAGTACCCCATCCCCCTCACACTTTCAGAAGATTGGGGCCAGCACCTAAGGAAGTCCGTTCTCTTTTATTTTTAGCTCGAAGTAGAAAAACTTAACTGGTCCCGCACAAAACAATTGCCTTAGACCCGCACATGTGAGAGTGGCGACTTCCCAATACATTCCATGGAGACTCAAACCACACTGACAGTTGCCATGTGAGAAACAGAATGATTTGGAATGTGAACAATTTCGTACTGATTAAGTTCATATTCTGAGGACTCACGTCACTGAGCAACCAAATTGCTGCCTCTCTCCAGCAGTAGATAAAGTGTCTCAATTGGGTGGGATGCCCCCCCTCCAACTTCTATTTTCGCCACTTGTTACGTGTATTTTATATTACGTGTGTCATCATTTCAATATTTGTCTAGATAAGTGCAGCCTAAATAGTCCAGACCATATACTGAAGGAAGTAGACGATGAAGGAAACGGACCGCTTCATTATGCTGTCATCGATAATCAAATTGAGGTCATTTTTTTCTCATTTCGCTCTTGAAATATTTAGAAAACAAATGAACACAATTCTAAGTCTGCTAAGAAAAACTTGATAAACAGTTCATTTTTTATTATTTTCAGACTGCGCAGGAATTGTTGCAACTTGGATGTAACCCAAATTTACAAAATGTAAGTCTTCAGAAAAAGTTTTTTTTTCCAATTACTAAGTCCAGTCGTTCTGAGCTTTCCTTAAGTCGCGGACCATTTAAACTTTTAACATTTTTTCTACAATACATCAGGTTTAAAGACAAAGTTACAAACCTCATTGAAATCAAAAGTTCACGATCAAACAGGAGCGAACCAAAATGCCCAAATAAAACCAGATTTTTTCTTCAATATAGTATCGTTATACTCAAACATCATTAGGGGACTGTACGGCACTTTCTTATCCTGGAAGATCATCCCAAAGTCAATTTGATTTATCAACTAATAGGGCCAAGCTTGGGTCGATTTGAGTTATCGCTCCTAACCATGCCCTGGGCAATAAATTAACATATTTATCTACCCTTGGCTGATGTCCGTCATCAGGGCCCGATTATCCACTAGACTGCTCATTAAAAAGATATAGCCCAGGGCCCTGAAATAAATCGACCCTAATTTATCAGATGAACATTGAATCTTCGAGATTTTAACAGCCAACTTCAAACAAAAAAAAAACGGCAAGAAATCTGATTGATTCGAGCCATTTTTCTGTAAAAGTCATATTTTGCTCAACGAGGAACCACATTGGCCTACTAAAGCTCTTCAATAAATGCAAGGCCGTACCCGTATTATAAAATATACTTCTTTATCATTCTGTTCCAATTTTTTCTTATATAAAACTCTCCGCACAGCCCCCCACCAAGCCGCACAGCCCCCCCCCCCCCCAAAAAAAAACAAAATCCTGGGTACGGCCTTGAATAAATGTAACATTATTATGCAGAGTTCGCAAATTGATATTTTTACAGGTGTAGGGCTTTTGATATCTTGTCTGCTAACAGTGATTCAAACAATTAGAGTTTATTTTGATGTCTACTCGGAAAAGAATCTCACTGGATCTCAAAACCACGTGAACAGAGCCAGTGAATCCCTTGACAGAACCAGTGAATACTTTCAGAGAAAGTAAAAACAAATATGATGATCACATAGAAGAATTTAGAGCTCAAAACTTTATCTCTATCACTGACAGACTATTTACTATGAATCGTTGGTAATAAAATATTTTTTTAAAATCGGTTAATGAAAGGGATTCTTATTTTGGACCATTAGATATACCAAGCAATCAACTTTAATAATATTGCTATATAATTAGGCCTAATGGCCATCAAACACTATTACTGTAGAAGAAGGCATAATGGCCATCAAACACTATTACTATATAATTAGGCCTAATGGCCATCAAACACAATTACTGTAGAAGGACCTAATGGCCATCAAACACAATTACTATAGAAGTAGGCCTAATGGCCATCAAACACTATTACTGTAGAATGGCCAAATGGCCATAAAACACAATTACTGTAGAAGGACCTAATGGCCATCAAACACAATTACTATAGAAGTAGGCCTAATGGCCATCAAACACAATTACTGTATAAGTAGGCCTTATGGCTATCGAACGTATACGTTAACAAAGATATAATTAAATCAAAGCCTTGGCTGTTGGGGAATGGAACATCATAGTATGTGGTAACGAAGGTAACACTGACAAATACAGATTTTTAGGAAAGAAACATGATTGAATTAAATAAAATAAAAACAGCTGATTAATGGGCAATAAAGTTGTGATCCAGATCAAATACTGAATACGCACAGTGTTGTCAGTGTCTCGATAAAAGTCTGAAATGTGTAAACTACAATCAGTAAGAACTTTGGTCGATTAGTTCTAAATGGATGTTCATGCTGGAAAACAATGAAGCAAATATTAGTTGTATGATAAAACTGTTTTCCACCAAATATTGTTTTTCTCTACCCCATATATTGTAAGTACAGTGATGTGTTTTTAATGTCAATTAGTGTAATGACACATCTTAAACTCTGCCTTCTATAAAGAACAACAACATACACACACCTCAAGACCTTGCACATACACACACCTCAAGACCTTGCACATACACAGACCTCAAGACCTTGCACATACACAGACCTCAAGACCTTGCACATACACACACCTCAAGACCTTGCACATACACACACCTCAAGACCTTGCACATACACACGCCTCAAGACCTTGCACATACACAGACCTCAAGACCTTGCACATACACACACCTCAAGACCTTGCACATACACAGACCTCAAGACCTTGCACATACACACACCTCAAGACCTTGCACATACACACACCTCAAGACCTTGCACATACACAGACCTCAAGACCTTGCACATACACACACCTCAAGACCTTGCACATACACACACCTCAAGACCTTGCACATACACACACCTCAAGACCTTGCACATACACAGACCTCAAGACCTTGCACATACACACACCTCAAGACCTTGCACATACACACACCTCAAGACCTTGCTTAAACACAAAACATCTGACGAGCAAAAAATAAGAAAGGCCCTGTGGCTGCTTCACTGGTTGGATCAGCAGGATGGTAGTTTGAGACATGCTACACAGTTTATAGATAGACAAAAAAAATAGCATTGATCACTTGTTTTTAAATATAATTTTTTAGAGCATTTTCGAAAAAAAAAATGCTATATTGTTTCCGTTTTGTCTGTCTGTCTGTCTGTCTGTCTGTCATCACCCTAGATCTCAACAACCATAAGTCCTAGACCCATGATGTATATATCATTTTGTAGGTCTTGGCCTGCCATGTGTACATCAAAAGTACATTTCGCGATAGGAACTCTGAGGGCCGAAAAAGGGGGCGTATTAAGTACCGTTTTTTTTACTATGTAAGTAAATAAAGTAAAGTTCCCTTCTTAGCCCTAACGGGCCTTCGGGGCAGATGAAGTGTAGAATTCATCTGTTTCTATAACCTCGGCATATGAAGGGATTGTGTGGTTAGCACAACGCCCAGCCGCCTTTACTTTCCCCAACTTAAAGTCAGGTACCCATTTAAAGATGGGTGGACTTGTGGGACGACTTTGCACCAAATTTCACCTGGAAAAATTCATTGGGCCTTACCGAGGATCGAACCCAGGGCTCTCAGTTCGACAGTCGAGTATCTACACCACTCGGCCATCCGTCCCACTTTTTTTTTACTATGCAAGCTATATTAACAAACGAGCGCCCTATATCTAAGCAACCATAAGTCCTAGACCCATGATGTATATATCATTTTGTAGGTCTTGGCCTGCCAAGTGTACATCATTTCGCGATCTGACCTCTCAGGGCCAAAATATAAGAGTTTCTTATGTGCCGTTTTTGCTTATATTTTAAATATAAATAATAAAAGCTAATCAAAGGGGCGTAATCATTATTTATTTTTGTAACAGTTATTCAACATGATTACTTCCCTTTCTAATTATCAAAATCCATACGCGTAACCGTAGCCACTGCGTACACGAAAATGCTCTAAAATGTGATTTGTCCGAAACGGAAAAGACTTAAATTGCTTGTTTTACTAATCAGGCCTGTTTAGTAGGAATGTTTTCCAAGAAAACTGTTTAAATTGTCATAAAGAGAAAACTAGTTTTCTAAAGAACGCTTGAGCATCGTTTTATTGATTCCCGGCTGACTCATAAAAAACTGCAGAGTGACGGAATGCCTCTTATAAATACCAAATAATTTTATAGTTCTTAAAGAGAAAAATCACCAATAGTCCTTATAATTTCCAATGTGATAAATAATTTTAAGAGCCTAAGACTAAAGCATAATGGCTAATCCAGGTCCTGAAAGGAATACATACATATACACAAAAACATAAACACACAAACATATACACACATACATATACACACATACATATACACACATACATATACACACATACATATACAACATACACACATATACACACATACACAATACCAATACACATATCTTCTTCTAGTTGTACTTAATGACACCACTACACGTAATATCTTCTTCTAGTAGTACTTAATAACACCACTACACATAAAAATCTTCTTCTTGACTTACTCAATAACACCACTACAAATAAAATCTTCTTCTAGACTTACTTAATGACACCACTACACATAATATCTTCTTCTAGTCGTACTTAATGACACCACTACACATTTGTGCTACCGATGGTTACGTCCAGCTCATTACTTTACTGTACGACTACAAGGCAAAGCTTGATATCAAAGAATTAAAAGGGAAGACTGCATTACACAAGTGAGTACTACAGTGACTTTGAGTCAATATTTGGTGGTACTCATCGACTCTTCTGGATGCAGACTAGGCGACTTCCGCCCCCTTCCCCAAATGTCCATGAAACTTTCTTCTTAAATTCAAAGATAACATGTCCTCGAAGGGCACTCTTGATTGGGGTTCCGATCTATCTCTCTATCTCCGTGTCTCTGACTTGGCCTCCTATAACGGGACTGTCAAGTGGGTAATGAAGGAGAAACCTATGATCAATAAAAGAGTTATATAACAAATAGTAAGATTATAATTACTGATTAGAGAAATATCACATTTTTTATAATAATAGATTTAAATAAAAAGAAATAAAACATGTTTTTTTAGTTTTCATTGTGGAAATACTGAATAAATGGTTAGGGGTAAGGATTAGGTTTATGGTTAAGTACTTCTTGTACTACTATTAGTACTACTATTCATCGATTAGAATGAACCTGCCTATGTCCAGCGGTTTTAACATACTGCAATGCATTACCATTTATCTGATTCATAAATTGTTTTAAATGCTGTAAATATTTGTGTCCACAGAGCTGTCGAGCATAACAAAGCAGAGATTGTAGTAACATTATTAAACCTGGTAAGTTTTCAATGATTCTGTAAAATTGTTAAATCTAGTAAAAGCAATGTTCCCTTAGCCCTTAAAGCGCCATCGGGGCTGATAAAGTAGATAATTCATCTGTTTTCGTCATAACAGTATATGAAGGGTTGCTTTACTAATCCGTTAATACTATCTGGCCACAGTTAAAATCTAATGTTTGTCTTAAATATATCAAAATACTTTAACAAAGGTTACAGTAACGAGGTTAACATTCTGTGTTGGCATCATGTGACATATTGATTTCTAATGAAAACAAACAAACTAATTTTAACTACTAAATGTTTAAAACGTCTCCCCCCTGTAAATAAAATAATGACAGGTCGTTTGCGATATTGGTTAGTGACTGGCAGGGTTGTTAATATTGCAATATTGTATTGGTATTGGTAGTATTGCCAATACTTTTTTAAGTATTGGTACGATATTGCAATACTTCTTGAAATTTTATATTGGTACTGCCAATATTTATTTTTGATATTGGTATTGATTTTTAACCAATACTAAAAGCAATATACAATAAGTTCTCTACAACATTGGTTGTGAATAAAGCTGAATATAATAAATTTTTCTTTGGTGTCGCCATCTTGCGAGTGACATTGCCAAACAATTTTCGAATGAGACTGAGCAATGAATGATAATAGAAATCATATAAGATATCTGTGGCAATGAGAATTGACCAGTGAGTACTGTAAGAAAATTGATTTCTATGGAATTTGCTATTCTTTCCAAGCTTTTTTCCGGTTGCATTAAATAATTTTCTTGAGTGTGTATTGTTATTTGTAAAGTATCGTCAGGAAGTTCACTTGGTATGCTTTTGGTAACACCTGGTGAAACCCAGTGGAATTCAATGTATGATGCTGTCACCAGAGTTTACAACATTCTCTGTGTAAGTGACATGGAAGTTAAGTTTGACAAACTTTGTGATGAACTTGATATCAAAAGACTACAACCTGTACAGAAAACATTTGTTAAAGAGTATATTGCTGTTATGAAGCCTGTTTGCTGTGGACTAGATATTTTGCAGGGTGAAACTAAAAAAGACATTGGACTTGGGTTTCCTTTTACCAACACTTGTCGTGAAGAAGGCTCAGTTAAAAGTGTTTCTTGATCGACTCGTAGTTTGTTCTCTATTAGCTTCATGTCTTTTGAATGCCATCGATAGAAGATTTGCAAACATGTTTGACAGCATTGATGCTCAGCTGGCATCCGTTGTAATCCCAAATTCAAGTTGAACTGGATGGATGATGATTTGCAGCGTTCGCATCTTATTGAAGTACTGAAGAGACGCGTTTCACAATCACTATTGGTTGCTACGACTGATGATCAGAAAGCAACGTCGGCTGCTGCTGCTAATGGTACAGATAATCAGCCAGACTTCTTCGCTGGATTGTCAGCCAGACGACATCGTGTGAATGATTCACCTGATGTGAATCAAGAAATTAATAATTACTTGGCAGACACTTCAGACAGTATTGCATCACTAAATGCCTATCCACATACCCGTAAAATATACATAGACCTGAATACAGGACTTCCTTCAAGCGCTGCTGTTGAAAGGCTGTTTTGATTAGGAGGACGAGTATTTTCCCCTCTTCGTTCACGACTGAGCAGTGCGCATTTTGAAATGGTTACTTTACTTCGCCTGGCTAAGTGGTAACTGCCAGTTAGGTGGCGTTACCTTAAGAACTCTACTGGGATTCATCGTTCATCGTTAGTTTTCCAGATGTAATGCAATACACTGACTCGGTCTGACTGCTTTAACTATATTGTGATGTTTAACTGTTTATGTATCATTTGCTTTTCTATGACAGTCATTTGCTTCATTCATCCATTCATTCATCCGTCCATCCATCCTTAATTAATTAATTCATTCATTCATTCACAATATGTGTACAGCATACGTATTAAAAATCTTGTTGCTAAGGACGTTAAGGTATGCCGACTTATTTAATAGTAGTTTATTATGTTGTCAAAGACTTTAGGATGCTTTGAGGGAAACTGATGAAGCAAATGTTAATATTGAGCAAAATTTGGTTTAAAATACATCATCTAAATCAGCCAAAAATGTTATTATCTTTTATCGATGTAAGTGATATAGAGCAATGAATTATGTATTTGCGTTTTATTCGTCGAATGACCCAAATATTGGTATTGGCTATAATAAATAAATATTGGTATTGGTATTGCAATACTGGTTTTAAAATTGTATTGGTATTGGTATTGCCAATATTTTTTTTTTAGCATTGTTAACAACCCTGGTGACTGACCGAAGCAACACTGGACCTGAATTATTTGCACTTAATTCTGTCTGACTACGTATTCTGTTTGCATAAAGTCAATCTAAAGTCCAAGCGGGTATTGCATGAGCAAGGCACATGACTTCCGAATGTTTTCATCACGTAACTCCAACTTGCCTCATTTATTTGCAATGAAAACAAACAAACACAACCGTTGAGATACGGTGATGAGCTAATGGAAGTATGAAGCTTTTGTGCTATGAATGGAACCGTTTAGATACTGTAAATAAACTGTTTCTGTATAAATTTAGAGTTAACGGAGTATGGTGTGTATTTAGCCTAAGTAAGGTAGTGATCAACGAATTGACTCAATTTACCTGAGTTAACCAACTGATTCACTCAATACTTTTAGACAAGCTTTATGTAATAGAAACATTTGATTGATTTTGTTACTGGTGTCTATTATACAAGAGTTTCATTTCTTACCAGTTTAAAAGAGAGATGTTTTGGGTTATTGGATCAACTGATAACTTGAGATCAGAGGATTAATCTAAGGTGACCAGTTTTTCTGCTGTAAACCGATAACGGGGGAGTGGGCAGGAATCGTCATTTGTGGGGGCAATGGATTTGCAATGCCCCCCCCCCCCCAAGGATCCATGATTTTTTTTGAAAAGGAAATCGATAATACAAAAAAATCCTTTCCTGCTCTGTCGGCATTCCTGTGTCTATCACAAGATTGTGTCTTTCACACAAGATGGCGGCAACATTTACTGTATGGTGTATGTGTTCTGTACTGAATGAGTTTAATTTAAATGTCATACGAATATCTCTTTAATTTCTTACTAATAAGAAAATAGCATATCTATGTTCTCGAAGTGACATTTTAATAACAAACTGAACACCATAAATATTACTTTATCTTGCGATATATATGTAAAGTTCGTTTGCCGTTGAAATTATGAGAATGAAAATTCATGAAACAATTTTTGCAGAATATTCTCTTGAGATCTCTACTCATTGACGCTTGGCATAAATCGTGGCGGACGAAATTTAGTGTTGGCTTGGCCGCAAAACCTTCACAACTTTATTTGCCGATGTAGAAGTGGAGGGTGCCTGCTCACTTCGCCATTTTACTTTAGGCAGGACAGCTAGTAGGGGATGTCCAGCTAGGCTGGCCAATTGGGAGACGTATCATGCCATAAAGTAAGCAGTTTTTTAATTGCGCAGGATTTTTTTGTTTGAAGATTCTCAGCACTGTTCCTATCATTTTTTTGTTTGAAGATTCTCAGCACTGTTCCTATCATTTTTTTGTTTGAAGATTCTCATCACTGTTCCTATCATTTTTTTGTTTGAAGATTCTCAGCACTGTTCCTATCATTCTTTTGTTTAAAGATTCTCAGCACTGTTCCTATCATTGTTTTGTTTGAAGATTCTCAGCACTGTTCCTATCATTGTTTTGTTTGAAGATTCTCAGCACTGTTCCTATCATTGTTTTGTTTAAAGATTCTCAGCACTGTTCCTATCATTGTTTTGTTTGAAGATTCTCAGCACTGTTCCTATCATTGTTTTGTTTGAAGATTCTCAGCACTGTTCCTATCATTGTTTTGTTTGAAGATTCTCAGCACTGTTCCTATCATTGTTTTGTTTGAAGATTCTCAGCACTGTTCCTATCATTGTTTTGTTTGAAGATTCTCAGCACTGTTCCTATCATTGTTTTGTTTGAAGATTCTCATCACTGTTCCTATCATTTTTTTGTTTGAAGATTCTCAGCACTGTTCCTATCATTGTTTTGTTTAAAGATTCTCAGCACTGTTCCTATCATTGTTTTGTTTGAAGATTCTCAGCACTGTTCCTATCATTGTTTTGTTTGAAGATTCTCAGCACTGTTCCTATCATTTTCGTTATCTATCATCACTCCGATTAGAAGACCATTTGTCGTTTTTCCATTTTGTAGCCATGGAGCGGTTCAATATCGAGCAACGCATTCTTATTGTGAAAACTCATTACAAAAACGTGGAGTGCTACGCAGAGACTGTCCGTAAACTTCGCGCGATCTTTGGACGTGACAATGCCCCGACCGCAACAACAGTTTCGAGGTTGGTACAGAAATTCGAAGAATCTGGGTCAGTTGCAACCAGAAAATCGCCCGGTCGAAACCTTAATGTTCGAACGCAACAAAACATTGCGGTAGTGCAAGACAGTGTGAATGTGAGCCCCGTGAAGTCGCTTCGCCGTCGTTCGCAACAGTTGGGTATGTCAACATTTTCGGTGCATCGAATACTGAAAAAGGATCTTCATATGCACCCCTACAAGATTCAGTTGACACAAGAGCTGAAACCAGCAGATCATGCAAAACGGCGAAGATTCGCCGATTGGATTTTGACTAGATATCAAGAGGACGACAATTTTTCAAAAAAAAAAAAAAAAAAATCTTCAGTGACGAGGCACATTTCCATCTCTCGGGGTATGTCAACAAACAAAACTGCCGCATTTGGGGTGACGAAAACCCTGGAGTGATCCAAGAGCACGAAATGCATCCCCTACGAGCCACGGTTTGGTGTGGTTTTTGGGCAGGAGGCGTGATTGGCCCCTTCTTTTTTGAAGATGATGATGAAAATTCAGTCACTATAAATGGCAACCGTTATCGGGACATGATGGGACGGATGGTCGTGCGGTAACGCGCTCGACTGTCGACCTGAAGGTACCTGGTTCGATCTCCGGTGAGGACCAAGGAAATTTTTCAGGTCTTGGCTCAAGTTCCCGATATATCTCCCGTGGTGCCTCCATGGCCATTGCACTATCGGCTATGGTGGGGATGAAAGAAGGGCACCATAAAACCGTCCCATTAGTGGTTTATAGGATCTAAGGGATTTCATCTCATCCTTACAGGGACTTTACACATCGGGACATGATCACTAATTTTTTGTGGCCTGCTCTGGAAGAAATGGAGGACGACAGAATTGATGAAATGTGGTTTCAGCAGGACGGGGCTACCTGCCACACATCCCGGAAGACAATCACCTTGCTTCGTGAAAAATTCCCTGAGCGTCTGATCTAACTTCACGGCGGCACCAAGAATGGCCTCCGAAGTCATGTGACCTCACACCTTGTGACTTCATTTTATGGGGATATGTGAAGTCACAAGTTTACATGAACAAACCACAAACAATTACCGAACTGAAGATGGAAATTCAACGGGTAATCGGTGAAATCGACAGGGACGTCTGCAAAAGAGTTATCGTTAATTGCAACAATCGGATGACTGCCTACAGAGAAAGTGGAGATGGACATATGCCCGATATCATTTTCATTATTAAATTGAATTATATGTTGAATGAAATTAAATAAAAATTTTGAATTTTGCATCGATTTTGGCTGATTTATTGCATTTTAAAAAAACTGCATACTTTATGAAACACCCTGTACTTTAGTGCGCTGGCCACGAAATCAATAAGGGAAACCCGAGAGGTTCCCGAAGTTCTAATCATAGAACTTAGTTATTAGCTGAGCGCTGCAACCAAACAGGCATGATACGTCTCCCAATTGGCCAACCTAGCTGGACATCCCCTACCTAGCTGTCAGTATGATATTGGTCCTGCCTAAAGTAATATGGCGAAGTGAGCAAGTACCCTCCACTTCTACATCGGCAAGTAAAGTTGTGGTTTTGCGGCCAAGCCAACACTAAATTTCGTCCGCCACGATTTATGCCAAGCGTCAATGAGTAGAGATATCAAGAGAATAATCTTCATAAATCTTTTTTTTTAACGCCGCCATTGCCAGCATGGTGGGGTGTAGTGTGCCTACCACACCAGCATTGTTGGCGGCGCTGATGCACGTCTTCCATGCCTACAGAGCGGCGGGGTGAGTGTGCTCGGCATCATCTGCAGGGATGGCAGAAAGATGGGATATAATCCTTGCCCAAACTGGCCAGACCAGCAGGGTGTGTGTACTGCCGATCGGCCAGAATGGGGTTTTTTCTGCCACTCGGACAGAGAGGAGGGTTTAGTGTGCCTGTACCCTCAGCCCGAAATGGCAGGCTGCGCAGGTATGCTTGAGTGGGACGGAGTGGAAGGGTGTTGTGTGCCGACCACATCCGTCACCACCGCCAGCATCATATATCGTTTCAGTAGTATCAATAAGCAAAATTTCTACTACAAACGAACTTAGCATATATATCACAAGATAATGTAATATTTATGGTGTTCAGTTTGTTATTAAAATGTCTTCGAGAACATAGATATGCTATTTTTGTATATAGCCTGATTGTTAACGCGTAATTATAAATCACCATATTCTCCAAATGCGTGCCTACTAGCCAGTCCGGGTACCGGGTCTTTGATTACTAGTAAATAAATAAATAATGTTTTTATAATTCTCAAAATCAAGAAACGTGCTATGTTTTATAATTGCAAATTATTAGTAAAAGTATTGTGCGGAATAGAGTCTGAGAAAACATTATATTTCTATGGGGTGATAAGGGGAGTCACTCTGGGTAGTGCTTAGAGGGTTGGGGGCAGTTTGGTGAAATGGTTGCACCCTACTTTTTTTTTTTTTCTTTTTTCCAATTTTCATTGTTTTATTTTACATAAATGCAATATATATATATATATATATATATATATATATATATATATATATATATATATATATATATATATATATATATAACAAAATAAAATAAAAAAAACTCATTCAATGGACACATTTTTAGATGATGTGTAAATAATAATAAAAAATACTAACTTTACCTTGCAAAACCTTTGCAAAATGTATGTAATTATTAAAATAAATTAACTGTGAGACTATTCTATCATGAATATGTCATTATTTATCTGAAGAAATGTATTCAATCTTATTGTTACAACTCTTAAAATTCTGTTTATAAAATCAAAACATAACACAGGCCGGCGTGGGTTCCAAGAGTTTACTAATATCTATAAAAACAACAACAACGGCAACATGGCCACTCTCTTGCCGGCTTCGACGTCACTGTCTCTACTGCGTCATCGCGTTCACTATGTACACTGTACGCTGCGCACCGAGAGGGTCGTAACATTATGAACAAAATTGAGAATCTATTGAATTCTGACTAAATATGATAATTTAGTGGGTAATTTTCAAGTAAATACTCTCACTCATAATGAACTATTTCATACTGAATGTTTTCATACCAATAACCTTCATAGTGATTAGTTCATATTTAATACTTTCATAGTGAGTACTCTTATAGCCTTTTCATTGTAAGTAATTCCATATGTCAGGGGGCCGACATCAATATCCAGGACAATAAACAGTTCACTCCACTGATGTCCGCGTCATTCAAAGGTAACGTGAACATGGTCAGTCTGTTGTTGAGACGCGGGGCTGACGCAGGAGTGAAGAATCACATCGGCCAGACCTGTCTGAGCGTGGCGGTCCACGGGGGTCAGTTTGAGGCCCTGCAAGTACTCGTGGCGGTCAGTTGTGTTTTATTTACACTGTAAGAGATACAGACATATAACTTAATGTTTTATTTACACTGTAAGAGATACAGACATGTAACTTAATGTTTTATTTACACTGTAAGAGATGCAGACATGTAACTTAATGTTTTATTTACACTGTAAGAGATACAGACATGTAACTTAATGTTTTATTTACACTGTAAGAGATACAGACATGGTACTTAATGTTTTATTTACACTGTAAGAGATACAGACATGGTACTTAATGTTTTATTTACACTGTAAGAGATACAGACATGGTACTTAATGTTTTATTTAGCTGTTTAAGAAAAATACTAAAACAATGTACATCAGTGGTTATCTGTCCTTGACTAAGATAACAACAAAAAACAAATACCCTTCTGACAAAATGTACTAAAAATGTTTCAAAAAAATTTTTTATTAGCTCTTACTAATATTTATAAAAATTATAATAAATAAAAAATAGTTAACCATTTTCTATCTTCTACTAAGTGATAATACTTGGCCAGATTCGTGAGTTCACTGAATTCAAATTTTTTTTCTTTATTTGTATGTGTTTTAAAAACGAATTAAAAACATGTTTTTCCTATTATGTCTACAGGAATCCAATGAATGTTTATTGAATGTTTTAGATTTATTTGATCAGTCGGTCCTACACCACGCCTCAAGACTTAAGGATGTCAGGGTAAAAGTTTGAATATTCCAAATAGTTCACTGTTTTATAACGCACACCTCACACAATGAACGTCGCCGTGATTGCTTCATTGCCTCTCATAGCGAACGCGTTACATATTCTGTAAGTTCTTGTCTCGTACAACGAACGCGATACATATTCTGTAAGTTCTTGTCTCGTACAACGAACGCGATACATATTCTGTAAGTTCTTGTCTCGTACAACGAACGCGTTACATATTATGTAAGTTCTTTATCTCGTACAACGAACGCGTAACATATTCTGTAAGATTTCATTTTATATTTAGGTATTCCAGTTAAATGGTTATTTTGGTATACCGGTATTTGATTTAGATTGAATGATAACACTAATGATGGGTTAAGTCCAAAAGGGGTCCATAATCCATCAACACATGGCGGACTATTTACACAAGGCCTGTAGATCATCGTATAATTTATTGCTCGTTTTGCCCTCATATCAACTCTGTGCCCGAGGGCAGACGACTAAACTACCTAACACCTGGAACTGATCCAGACAAATTTAACTATTTGAATGAAATATCTAGAAACTAGAATACCTCTGAGTTAAACGAAATTACCTCATAAGATATACGTCATCTCCAATGACGTGATAATTATGACACTTTTGTCTGTAAAATTGAAGAAACATCCGACATATACTGTACTTACTATTTATTTGCCATTAGTTTTCTTCAGTCTGACAATTTGGATAAAACATTTCTTTATTGGTTTCCATTTATCTAACGCAGTGTGTATTTCCTTCCTTTAGTTCATCAATCTTCTATTACAATATGGTTGCTCGCCTCACATTATTGATGCCTTACATGAGTTCCCTCTTCACGTGGCTGCCAAGTTAGTTGAAACATTTGATTTTTATTTTATGTTTAGTTTTTTTTAAGACAGGATTTTTTAAAAATATCCAACCAAAAATGAACTTTGTTTTTTTTTAATTATTTCATGAGCCATACTTTCATATGCCAGATTGTCACCACTAATAAATGATGTTCCTATTGTCATATGTTAATGTTTATGCATGACACCACTATCAAAAGCGGGTGTGTTATATGTTACTGCTATCGCACTGACTATAAATCATATTGTCACTGATCACATTGCCCAGATAATATTCCAAGTCAAAAACATGGCTAATCATTACATTTAATTAACAAGGTAATCATAGAAAAACACATAATATAATTCATGGTAAAATCTGACCTAGACGAATATCAAACACTATCACTTGAATAGCTTAGTATCACTTGAATATCACATAACGCCCAATAGCATACCGTCCTACATCTCAAATACTGTACCATCTCTCACATAATGCCCGATAGCATACCGTCCTACATCTCAAATACTGTACCATCTCTCACATAATGCCCAATAGCATACCGTCCTACATCTCAAATACTACTCACTCGTTTCACTTTTGACATCTGTCCAGTTCTTTCTGGTGGCTTCCGTAGTAGAGAGCTGCACGGGAGTCAAAATCACACCCAGTCCCACCCATTCCCGCGTTTTCAAAACCAGTCCCACCCGCTCCCAAAAGAAATTCCCCCCAGTCCCACCCGCTCCCGCGAAAATTTTTCCCAGCCCCACCCGCTCCCGCGAAAATTTTTTCCAATCCCACCCGCTCCCGTCAAAAAAAAAATTCTATAACTCATAAATAATGGTTTAAAAATTTGTTCATAGAAATCCTCTCGAAAAACATACATGAAAAACATTTAAGATAATAGGTAAAATAAACAGTTCTACAGTTTAAGTCCATGTAAAAATAAGATGCCATTAACACTCTCTGGAGCCAACTGTGACCGCCTTTCTTCAAGAACGCGACCAGCCGAAGAAAATGTCCTTTCAGATGAGGTTGATGATGCCGGTATGCTCAGAATTTGCTGCACAACTTCTGAGAGATGTTTCCATGCAGTTAATTTGTCCCTCCAATTCTCTAGTAAACTTTCACACTTTTCTGTACTCATGACTACGAACTTCTCCTAACTTCTCTTAATTAACTAATGTCCGAATCCAGCCCCTATTTATACCCCAACGTCCGTGCCCTAATTACTCTAAGTACGTCACAATCCCTTCAGTATTTTCCTAACTATCTAATCTTTCTAGAAGCGTCACCTGATCGTCATTGTTAACTCTACTAGCCTGTCCGACGTCGACTCTCGGTCTTCACACCTTTGCTGTCTACTATTCTATTGTTTCCCCACCTTGTCCTAAGTCGTCTGTCCCCTTGTCACCCTTATTGGTATTACTCCTCTTAGATATCCATTATATTAAAACGTCGAACGGGATAGTTTCTGTCTCTAAATCTACTCTAGCTCGTCACAATAAGTATCATTATTATATTGAAAATAATTAATATTGGGGGTGGGGGTATGTGTTTTTTCGTGTCAACTTTACAAAAAATGACGATTTTCAACTTTCGGTAGTATGAGAACTAACCTGTCTAACCTAGTTGCAAATGGTATCGCCTGAATCGTCAAGATGTGTAGGTTATATTATTGCTAATGACGTTTTGACCTAAATACCAAAAATGTCAAGGAAAGGCTCTGAACTACGTGTGTATCATACATCACACATCATCCCAAGATCATCCGTGCGATTTGATTGATTCATCAGAAGTCTGCGAGTCTCAACTCAAACAAAACCCAAACCCACGGGACTCCCGCAAAAATAAAACCCAAACCCACGGGACTCCCGCAAAAACAAAACCAATCCCATGGAACTCCCGATGAATTTATTTCCACTCCCGCGGGAGTCCCGCGTATTCCGCGGGACTCCCGCTAATCCCAATCCCGTGCAGCTCTCTATTCCGTAGTCACACTATCACCTAACAGCTGACCATATTAAACACATTTCCTCCTCCCCAACCCAGCACAAATACACAACATCATCTTGATCCGTGGTCCTCAACCAGCGGTACGCGTACACCAAGGGGCACGGGAATGATATAGGGGTACGGGAATGATACAGGGGTACGGGAATGATACAGGGGTACGGGAATGATACAGGGGTGCGGGAATGATACAGTGGTACGGGAAGGATACAGGGGTACGGGAAGGATACAGGGGTACGGGAATGATACAGGGGTACGGGAATGATACAGGGGTACGGGAAAGATACAGGGGTACGGGAATGATACAGGGGTATGGGAATGGTACAGGGGTAGGGAATGGTACAGGGGTACGGGAATGGTACAGCGGCACGGGAATGATACTGGGACACGGGAATGGTACAGGGGCACGAGAATGATACAGGGACAGGTAATGATACAGTGGCACGGGAATGATACAGGGGCACGGGAATGATACAGTGGCACGGGAATGGTACAGGGGTACGGGAATGGTACAGGGGTACGGGAATGATACAGGGGTACGGGAATGGTACAGGGGCACGGGAATGGTACAGGGGCACGGGAATGATACAGGGGTACGGGAATGGTACAGGGGCACGGGAATGGTACAGGGGTACGGGAAAGCTGATACAGGTGTAGGCAGCGACATACGGTTTATGTTTAAAATAAACCAGAATTAATACACTATGAAATGCATACACATTTACAAATGATTTAAACTGGTGTTGACACATTATGACTAGTATTTTTACCCAATATCATAGCCCTCCCTATACAATTCATTACTCTAATGGTACATATAATCTAGTCTTCAGAAGAACCTGTAACTTTATCAAACATTTTTCGCATCGTCCATTTTCTAAATTAAACCCTGGTTTTAGAGGTTAAACAAATAATTTAAACCCTGGTTTTAGAAGTTAAACAAATAATTTAAACCCTGGTTTTAGAGGATAGACAAATAATTTCAACCCTAGTTTTAGAGGTTAGACAAATATTGCTACCAAATTTAATATTTTTTATTTTCTAGATGGTATTAGTAAGTTACTTATTTGTGTGTTCATCTTTTGAGAATTGCTTAACCCATTTGAATGACATAGACTACGGTTACCTTTACTAAAATAACAATTTTTTTTATGATCCAGCATACTGTTACTAAATGTGATAGATATAAACGGGTTTCCTAAAACAAAATATTATTTTATCAAGTTGAATATATTTTATTGAGGTTGGACGCATTTAACACAAGGTTAAGAATAGTTTAAATTTATTTTCAACTCGTTCAAAATTACTGATATTTGAACGTAGCTTTTGAAAAAAAAGTTTAATAGACTGTGTATTTGAAAACCTCAAAGGAAGTTGAAAAAATCACTTTCAGACAGTTGAGCTAACTTTCAGCACTTTTGGTATAATTTTAACTTCCTTATTCATAACGCTCAACATAATTTCATCAAATTCAATATAATATTGTCAAGTTTAACATAAGTGCATTAAATTTTAAAAAATATATAATTAAATTTAACATAATTTCAAAACGTGAAGTGAGTCAAAACAAATTGATATTTTTGAACACTGATCTCACTTGAATATTGATTTGATTTAAAACAGGTACTTTTGTTTTTTTTACCTTTATCCGTTACTAACTTTATATATATATATACATACATTTATTCACTGAATCCACCCGCTCTTTCTATTTAAAGGTATGGCAGCTATGCAACAGTTAAACGGCTAGTAGAAGTGACCAAAGATATTAATGCTGAGAATTTTGAACAGAAAAGTGCTTTCTTCATGGCATGTGAATTAGGCAACAGAGAGACCATACGAGCGTTAATAGAGGCAGGATCCAATGTCAAGGACATGTGAGAATATAAAATAATTTTTTTTTAAAATTCCCATATAATATAATTTTATTTTGTGCATTAAATTTAAACATGACATTGATCAAGCTTTCCCGTCAGCAGTAATTGTTGTTTCCAAATACAAACGAATCTGAAAATATGTTCTTTTTGAATTCTTAAGCTCAGTGGCAAAGGAGGTCTTAGCAGTTTATGGGAAATTAAGAAGGATGGTGGGGGAGTCACAATGACCTTAGAGTATCTGGCAGAAGTTCAGCAGGGGCTGAAATAGTCTAATATTACATCCCCCCCCTCAATCGCAGGGCCTGAAGTAATTGGCCTAGTGGGGATCTCCTTAAGCTGGTACCTGAGTTTGTGACAGGGGAATATGGCAAAGTGAACATTTATTAGTTTTAGTTGGGGTCTTAGTTGGTTACCATTTTATTAGAAGCAACGTACGTTACAGCGGACTACCACCAGTATGTTGAATGACGTATTTTATCACCTGTAAATATGATTATTACAAACAATGCCATCATCTGAAAATTTGATAATTACAAACAATACCATCACCTGTAAATTTGATAACTACAAACAATACCATCACCTGTAAATTTGATCACTACAAACAATACCATCACCTGTAAATTTGATAACTACAAACAATATCATCACCTGTAAATTTGATAATTACAAACAATACCATCACCTGTAAATTTGATGATTACAAACAATACCCTCCATTTTCAGAGATATACACTTGAGAAATACAATTATGATGGCAGCAATGCACGGCTACACTGACGTAGTGATGGATCTGATAGACAAAGGTGTTCCGTTAAATTGTAGGGATGAAGAGAGAGTGAGTAGCCTGTATCAGTGATTATAAAAGTCTGGATCTCGACCCACTGGCCTGTGTCATTCATAATTTCAAATGCAGCGAAAAATAAGACAATTAATTTTACAAGCTTTTAATTAGTTTCACTTTTCTGTGGGTTGTCCTTGAATATAATGAATATAATATATATGAATATAATCAGTTCGATACAATAAATTATAAGTATCCATCCATATACTTGTTTATCAGTACCCATCTTTTAGTATCCATGTCTGTATGTGTTTAATCAGTAACTATCCCAGTGTAAGCTTTATACGTACCTATCCCAGTATATGTTTTATAAATACTGTCTCAGTATATGTTTTATAAGTACTGCCTCAGTATATGTTTTATAAGTACTGTCTCAGTATATGTTTTGTAATACTGTCTCAGTATATGTTTTATAAGTACTATCTCATTATATGTTTTATAAGTACTGTCTCGGTATATGTTTTATAAGTACTATCTCAGTATATGTTTTATAAGTACTGTCTCAGTATATGTTTTATAAGTACTATTTCAGTATATGTTTTATAAGTACCTATCCTAGTTTATGTTCTATTAGTAATTATCCCGATACATATTCAATGAGCAATTCCAGGGCGGCCACAATGGAGAATCAGCCCATACATTTATCATGGGCCCCACATGTCACAGTTTATCAGGGGCATCATATTATCTGGCTGCGGCCCTGGTTCGTAAGTAAATAAATATGTTTCCAGTTCCAATTCCATAAGATATTATATAAATACGTAAGGTAATACATAGTTTTATAGTACTTATTCCATCACATTCCTCTATTCAAAGCAGTGTTCAGAAAATACCCACAATATTGAATACTAGTTATTGTGTATAGCAGTTTGAGGTCACTTTTCCTTTAACTGTTGTACACTCAACTCATAAAACGAAGGATCCTTGTTTTTGTTATTATTTACCAGGCCATTTAACATAACGCAGTGGCTACGGATACAGCCAACGCGCATGCGCTCTAGCGCTTAGACGGACTATTTTTCATGCGCGATTGCTGGATTTCGTGGTCCAGCTATATATATTGCTCCTATCCCTAACCCTATCCCTATCCCTAACCCTATCCCTAACCCTAATGCGCACACAAAAAAATAGTCCGTCTAAGCGCTATAGCTCATGCGCGTTGGATGTATCCGTAGCCACTTCGTTAACAATAAATGCCTGAATAATATGAATGCACAAGTAGATGTTCAACTGAATTTAGTGTTTACATTTAGAACACAGCCTTACATCATGCATGCAGCAATGGTCACGTGAGCACAGTTCAAGTTTTGCTGGATAATAATGTCTCAGTGACGTGTACAAATATCCATGACCAGAGTCCACTCTGTCTGGCAGTGGACAAGCGTCAGACTGAAGTGGTGATGGCTATGATAGAGCACTGCAGGTCAGCCCAGTTCCCCGTTCAATGAAGTCTTAAGCTAACAATATGATACAGAGTGGCTGAATTTAACTTAAAGTGACATTTATAGTATTATTCGTGCTAGTGTGGAGATGTTGGGTACACTATATCTATTATAACAGATAATTATCTATATTGATGGTTAACAACTAGAGTAATGGGGGGGGGGGGTCAAATGTGGGTCCCTCAGGGTCAGTTTTTTCTCCTCAATTTATTATGAAATATTGTTCAATGGATGATGATGCGGATCTTTATGAGATTTATTATTGTAAATGAAATAAGTCTCTTCTCAAGAACTCTGTATTCTGTTGTTGTCTGTGTCCACAGCTGGGAAGAAAGTCTGTCTGTGAGAGACAAGTCTGGAGCCACGTGTATGGACAAAATGATCGCTAACACACCTGAAGCAGTCAAGGTAATCACACAAACATTGAGGATTAATAACACAGCCCAACAAAAAAAAATTTTTTGCGAGTTGCCAAGAATGTTTGAATGAATTTATAGCAATTCATGGGTGCTGATTTCAAAACTGCCACTGCTTTTGCTGAATTGGCTCTAGTTTCTGAGATATTGGACACCCTTGAAAATATGATTGTACCCTTTGTGTAAAACAAATGCAATAAGTTTGGTGTCTGTTGTTTAATTTAACTATACCAAGTTATAACTTTGTTTAGTTTTTTCTCTTTTATAGCTGCTTTCTACAGACATCATGAGTTCATCACGAAGATGCTGCAAACATAATCCGAATGTATTCTGTTACATCTGTGGAGAATACTTGATTGAAAAGCAAAGAAATATAATCGAATTTGTGCAGCAGGCATATTTGGCTTATTTCGGTGAGAAGCTGGGAGACCAAGACAAGTCTTGGGCTCCCCATAAGGTCTGCAAAAACTGTGGACAAATGATGAGAAGAAAAGTCTAAGTTTCGGTGTACCAATGGTATGGCGAGAGCCGAAAGACCATTTTGGTGATTGCTATTTTTGTATTGTGAATGTTAAAGGCTTCAATCGCCACAAGAAATCTAAGTGAGATTATCCTGATCTTGAATCTGCAAGGAGACCAATTCCACATAGCAGTGAAGTTCCTATACCAGTGTTTAGTGGATTATTAGAGCTTTCACCATCAGACTCTGACGAGGGGCAAGATCTGGAGTTTTTGGCAGGTGAAAAAAGTGGAAGCGATTATGAAGGAAGTTCTTCAACACCTCAACCATTTAGTCAAGAAGAACTCAATGACCTGATACGATACCTAAATATGCCCAAGCAAACATCTGAGCTTTTAGCGTCCAGGCTCAATGAAAGAAATTTTCTCAAACAAGAATTTTTAAAATTTCTTATCGGAAAAGAGAAGAGTTTCTTCTTCCATATTTCAGCCAAGAGGAAGATCTTGTTTACTGTAATGACATCCTTGGATTTCTGCTCCAAATGGGACTACAAGACTACCATTCCGAAGACTGGCGTCTTTTTATAGACAGTTCCATCAGAAGCTTGAAATGTGTTCTGATACACAATGGTAACCGTTACGCATCTATTGCTCACTCAACAACACCTAAAGAAGAGTATGAGAATATCAAAACAGTATTGCAGAAAGTCTGTTATTATGAGCATCAGTGGTCAATTTGTGTTGATCTAAAAATGGTAAACTTCTTGCTTGGGTAGCAGTCAGGATACACAAAATACCCGTGCTACATGTGCCTTTGGGATATCCGGGCAAGGCAAGTTCATTGGACAAGTGTGACATGGCCTGCAAGAGAAACCATGACTGTAGGTAAAGAAAATATCATCAACAAGCCACTGGTTGACAAAATAAGATCATTCTCCCACCGCTTCATATCAAATTAGGTTTAATGAAACAATTTGTTAAGGCTTTGGGATTTTTGACGGTCCTCAGATTCGAAAACTCATCAACGATCAAAATTTTACAGATTTCACGGATCACCTTGAAGCTTCATCATGGAACAGTTTTGTTTCAATTGTCAGGAACTTCTTAGGTAATAACAAAGCAGAGAATTACGAAAAACTGGTACAAGATATGCTCGCTAACTTCAGAAACATTGGAGCAAATATAAGCATCAAGGTACATTACCTGCACAGTCATTTAGACAAATTTCCAGGTAACCTTGGGGACTTCAGTGAGGAACAAGGCGAGAGGTTCCATCAGGATATGAGGGTGATGGAGGAGAGATATCAAGGAAGATGGGACATACATATGATGGCTGACTACTGTTGGAGCCTCCAGCGCTATGGCCCCAACGACACACACAAAAGGAAGCCGAGCAAACAGCGATTTGCTAATGCATTACCATAGACAATTAACATATTAATTAATTAATTAATTAATTAGACACAATTGGTTTTCGAAATGAAGATGTTTTCTTCTATAACACTATTACACATATTTTTGAACAAATTTCTGCATGACTATTAACAGTTTCACTACTATTTGTTAGTATACTAGTTTAACTCATGCAATTCTTGACGATTTTCAAACACGGTGCATACATTATTTAATTAATTTGGATTATCTCGTAAAATAGAGCCAATCTAGCAAAAACACTTACATATTCTAAATCAGCATGGTTGACTTTGTATAAAATGATTCAAATATCACTGGCAACGAAATCACTGTTTACCAGTGTAATACATACACCTGTGCCAGACCAACACAGGTGCCAGACCTACACAGGCATTAGAATGTTACAGTTAGAACAAGATTAAACCTATTTTTTATAGATTTTTTTTTTTGCAAAGTGTGTAATACAAACACCAATTTAAAGATCATAGTATGAGTATAGAGGAGACTTAGTAATATCATCCATTTTATTATTACATAGAAAGAAGTGATATTTCCAAGTTGTTATCTCATAACAAATAATATTTTCAATGTTAAAAGTTCCCTAAGAAATATTATTTTCAAAGTTAAATTTTTATAAAACTGTTACGGTCACCTAACAAATAATATTGTCACTGTTATGGTCACCTAACAAATAATATTGTCACTGTTATGGTCACCTAACAAATAATATTGTCACTTATGGTCACCTAACAAATAATATTGTCACTGTTATGGTCACCTAACAAAAAATATTGTCACTGTTATGGTCACCTAACAAATAATATTGTCACTGTTATGGTCACCTAACAAGTAATATTGTCACTGTTATGGTCACCTAACAAATAATATTGTCCTTCTCCAGGCAGTTTTGGACAAGTGTGTCCAGAAATCTATGCACGACCCAACTCATGAGGAATATAAGGTATGGGTAAAATAAAATATACCCCTTTATATTGTTGTATAGAACTTTGTTTTCTGTCTAGTTCAGCCATTGGAAACACTGATATTAGATGTATTATGTTTCATATTTTTGTAACAAAATGTAGGAATTAATTTTTTTTTGTTGTTGAAAATCTCAAAAGATGTATACAACTAAGCTATCAACAAGACAATTACGGTTATTTTGATATATGCTGACTTAAGTTTAGAGCATGTAAAATAATACACTCTTTGAAATTATTTGAAAAATATTCGTTGAATTATATGATCAACAGCAGTATTCATATTTAACGATGTATCATACTTATTGTCGTAGTCTAAACAATACACATTTTATTACTCGTAATTATATAAGATGTGATCAACAAAAGCTGCAGTGCTTTTATATATGTTTCTTATTACTGTGACAAACAAAGTGTTTTTATCCTTATGAATTATTATTATTATTATTGTATACTTTTGGTTACTCTATTGATTACAATAATGAACGATGCACTACTAATTACTTTAATTAGATCGAGTTTAATTACAAATACATTGATCCTGGACCTAAAGATCCCATGTCAATGAAATATAACTACAACGCTTTATTGGTGAGTTTGATTTTTTTAACTTTTTAATTAGTTTTGTTTTTGTGTCATATCTCATAAAAGGTTGATTCACCCCTGACCTCAGTTTACCCGTTTAAAAAAAAGGGGCGTCTGTTTAAACTAAGTGATATCTGGGGCGGCCTCCGCCCCCTGAGACAGGTCCAGCGTTTGGAGTTGTTTTTTTTTTGTGACAAACCCTAACATTCGTTCAATGTCCCGCATATGACACTCACCTCAGGCTCTGGAACTCGACGTTCAGTTAAGGTAGAGGTGAGGCGGAGGGCGCATTCAGCCTTGGGCGGCAGTTACTTTACTGACTGCAAAGTCGGTACATCTGAAGTCTTTTAGTAATGTGTGACACGGGAAGAGGGCGACATTATTAGAGTCCTCCCCTGGTGCTGCCTAGGCTAGTTACGCCACTGTTGCATACAACTTTTTTGGCCAATTTTTCTAATAATTTAACATTCTAAAAAAACTATTTGAGTTGAATTTTTAATGTATTTTCTTTGAATGTTCACCTTAAACAATAGGCTATTATCAGAGCCACACTTTCATGTGGCCCAATGGGGTGCATAACTCCCAGATGGCTGTTTCTGGGGGGGGGGGCAGAAACATGCAATGAAGGATAAAATAACAATGACTTACTTCCATGATATTCGTTGTCAGGGTAATGTCAGTGGGCAAAATATGAATAATAATTATAAGAATTAAATCAAAGTCCGAATTTAAAAAGATATTTTTCTTTTTTTCTAATGACCTCCATGAGATGATTTTTCTGGTTACTTTTATGGGCTGTCTAGTGGTGTTAAAGGCTGTTTCTAGTGGTTTTATGGGCTGTTCCTAGTGGTGTTATGGGCTGTTTCTAGTGATGTTATGGGCTGTTCCTAGTGGTGTTATGAGCTGTTTCTAGTGGTGTTATGGGCTGTTTCTAGTGATGTTATGGGCTGTTTCTAGTGATGTTAAAGGCTGTTTCTAGTGGTGTTATGGGCTGTTTCTATTTTTGTCTTTAAATGGTACTTTTCGTAGAGTTGTTGTTGTAGAAATGAATTATTCAATATTTCGTAGATACATGTAGCCTATGTTGGGCTAGTGTCTAGACACAGTGTGTGGTAACACTAATATATAGGCAACTTGGTTAAAATATTATGTCCTTTAACTTGATTTCTCTTATTACGTGTTGCCATTTTAGACAATGGTTCGCCATGAGAGAGAAGATCTGTTGTTGCATGATTTATGTCAGAGTCTGATGGTGTATAAATGGTAAGTTCTAGGTATTGTGTAGGGTTGGCTGGGTAGGGTTTTTGGTAACAAACTCAACGGGATCTAACGGCTAAACACGCGTATTTGGTCTCCCCCCCCCACACCCACACATATATCTCTTCCCTCTCAAACAATAAATAAAAAAAATTCTTTGGTTATTTAGGAGGTGTCAGCGATGTACTCTTAGGATTTGCCGCCACTTTGAGAACTGCTCAGCGACACATTTATCAGGTTTTCTGTAAGACATGTATTACACTTTAGAACAATCACTCTACCCACCCTTATTTTTCTTGTTTCTGTAATACTTCTATTTATGTACACAGCAGTGGAGTTAGTGTGTGACGTACATGCTATTATTTAACCCCTTCCCGTCTAATGAAACGAGAAGAGAAACGTTGAAAGGTATTCCTGGATGAGGCCATTTCCCCAAGTTTTCAATGAGCTAAATTTCAACCGCGATCCTGACATCCCATGAGATAAACCCTTGTTACATTCACATCATAAAGAATTATGATTCAAGCAGAATATTTCACAGATAATTGTATATATTTGAGATTGTTGTGCATTTTCGGCCCATCATTGTGTATAAACATTTGTTAGCTGTATAAACATTTGTTAGCTGTATAAACATTTGTTAGCTGAATAAACATTTGTTAGCTGTATAAACATTTGTTAGCTGTGTAAACATTTGTTAGCTGCATAAACATTTGTTAGCTGTATAAACATTTGTTAGCTGTATAAATATTTGTTGGCTGTATAAACATTTGTTAGCTGTGTAAACATTTGTTAGCTGCATAAACATTTGTTAGCTGTATAAACATTTGTTAGCTGTATAAATATTTGTTGGCTGTGTAAACATTTGTTGGCTGTGTAAACATTTGTTGGCTGCGTAAACATTTGTTAGCTGTATAAACATTTGTTAGCTGCATAAACATTTGCTAGCTGTGTAAACATTTGTTAGCTGCATAAACATTTGTTAGCTGTAAGCTGATATCTATGTTTATTTGTTTGTTTATTTGTATATTTTAAATAAAAAAAAATAAATCACTAATTAATATGAAAAATAATTTTTCACAGAATTTTTAATTGAATGTTTTGATTTATTTTTTCAAGGCGTCGTTTTGGTAAAGCGATATTTGTACTGGACAGTTGCCTGCAGATGGGGTACATCATTCTTATGATCATCTTCTACTTAATCATGATTAAACCCAATGACCCTGGCTACAACTGTACGGCCACGGTGAACTCAAGCTACAACACTGTGAGCCATGTATAGTAACATGTACACTAGAGTGTTTCAAAGGATAATGATGAAAAAAAAATTTCAATTCACTTTTGCATTCCCCCCAGAAATGTGAGGTTGGGGGGTAAGTAATACCTAAGCCAAATTATAGGAAAAAATATTGAGTCTAAGTGACTGCTCATTAGCATCAAACTTTTTTTTTTTTTTTTTTTGCAAAAACGACATTTTTGGCAACAGTAGTCTTTGAACTGCGAATTTTCTTTTGTTTCATTGATTGTTTGGTTCAGATACATAACACGTGTCATATCTAATCATATCTAGTCATACTTAGTCATATCTAGTCATATCTAGTCATAAAGCAGTCAAATATCATCCCTAACAGTCAGTCTTGTAGCTCTTCTTAACGGGTTCAACTATCTAAAACACCAGTTGACGTTAGGACACTGTTGAAGTCTGTTGCCAGCTTGACAGCACGCTCAGCACAGTCATTAACAACTCTTAGCCCTTCGATCTTCTCTCTGGCACTCGCATAGGCCAGACATTGGCACCAAGTAGATGGACTACCTTGAAGACAAGAAGGATCAATTCTTAAGGCTGTAAACAAGTTGAATGAATTTTCAGTTACAAAATCTGATAAACTCTTCCTCTGAGATGACACAACTGAATTGGGATCAACCCTCCTCGCATCTTGTTGAAACTTCGGCTTCTGTAATGCCATAACCATGGCCTCCTTTTCGCCATCTGAAACACTGTCAGAAAAGAAAGACAGGCCGATCAAGTCTTCAGACAATTACCACAAGTGCCCTCTCATTTTCTTCAGAGCAATATCTGCTATTTGTTTGTCAACGCCAGCATATGACTCCAAACTCTGCAGTAGGCACAGATCATTCAACGTGCATCACAGCTGATGGTGGCACTAAACCAGGCTTCCACATAAATAGTAACGTACATCACAGCTGCTGGTGGCACTAAACCAAGCTTTCACATAAATAGTAACGTACATCACAGCTGCTGGTGGCACTAAACCAGGCTTTCACATAAATAGTAACGTGCATCACAGCTGCTGGTGGCACTAAACCAGGCTTTCACATAAATAGTAACGGCGAACAAGGATATACGCCGGAGATCCTGCAGCTCTTCTGCTGTGAGGTTGAGTTGCTCACGAAAATGGTACATTTTCAAGCAATAAATTCCTTTAGCCATCCATCGGGAACGATGATAGGCACCTGGCGGACTGAAATGACCTGATGATTTACCAACGTCAGCATCATCGTTACTGCCGCCCAGCATGAGTAGTGTCAAGTTAAGAAACTCAGGATAGTCCTGTCTCGGTTGAGGTTTCTGACATGTGCGAAGGAAGTCGATAATGTCTGCTTTTCTCTCATAAAGCCAAGCTTTCTCACTGTGTGTCAACTCTGAGCTGGATGTAGAGACATCAATAGCAGCAGATCGTGATGTATCAAGGGTCGGCCACGTTTCCTTGAAACATTTGAACAGTGAAATGTGTGGTCCATATGATTTAAACAACTTGTCAAACACTGCTGCTGATATTATTTCAAAGATGTGATGACGGCATGCTAGAAATAGAAGGCGTTTGTCAAACATCCGCTGAATAACTGTTATGGCGGCATGCTATAAATAGAAGGCGTTTGTCAAACATCCATACAGATATGGCGTCAGTATGAATTCCAGTGTTAGAACTTGTTGTATCAAACCAAAGACCAGCCATCCATTCTGGGACACCTTTCCACTCATCTAGTATCTGAACCACAGCTTTACCCATCAATTCACCAGTTGATCTCGGAAGTTGTGGAATTGCCAGAAGCTTTTCAACCTTCACTCAAGACACAGCAGTTGGCATTCGATCAACCAGCTCGTCTGATTGGCCACCAACATCTGGTAGTAATTTTCCAACAAGATGAGCTTGACACAAACATCTCATTCTCTTTCTGGTTTACTGTGACTGATTGGCAAACATTTTTTCTAGCTCTATATATTGTACTTGTTGACAGTGATACTGTGTCAATGTTGACACCAGCAGCAGTAAGGGCAGGAGCAATTATGTGCATCGCTTCACAAAGTGTTGCTTTAGTCCTGTCAAGAATGGCAACCAAGAGTGGATAGTCAACAATACGCCGTTTATTGAAGGGTGTTTGCGATTGAGATGATGATGATGATGCGGTAGTTTAATGTTTTTCAATGCTTCATAGATGATACTTGCTCATTGAGATTTCCGCATCAAGATCATACCGATACCTGGTTGAAGTAATGATACCCAGCGTCTCATCAGGCTCGTCAGATTCATTCGCATTCGTCGGATCACGGGCAGAAATTGACGTCACATCTTGTTTCCTTTATTGCCTTTTCTTTTCTCCGGAATTCTTCAGCCTCCCGGCGCTGCTTCTTTGCCTGTTGTTCTTTAAATTTCAAATCTTCATGACCAATTACCATTTCCCTATCCCCTCTCTGATCTTCAAGGAAAGCAATGTCTTCTTGTATTTTGATCAAACTGGGGATTTCATAACACCTGGCATGTGCAACATCAAATACTTGATTCATCATCTGGGAAAATTTAACTTCCAACTCCACCTGCCTATCACTTCGGCGGCCTTTGTTCTTGCCAAGCTTAACATATTTCTGGTACAATACTTTCTGCTTGGCAACAGCATTGGGTTTCTGTGTCGTTGGGATGTGCGCTATAAACCACACAGCAAAAACTTCATCGATCACGTTTGAGCAGCTTTCAGAGAGAGTAAGCTTCTGACTCTTCAAGTAATAAAATAAACGACGCAGAGTGAGCCCTATAGTTGGTAGGCTGTTAGAACAAGTGACTAAATCAAGAGATGCTAACTGTTGACCAATTAACCAGACATCGGTTTCAGATCTAGTTTTGAAAGTATTTTGAGGTACAGATGCCATATTAATTATTACAATTTAACTCTAAATCTGAGATCTGAAAGAAAAAGAACGCACAGCAGTGTACATTGCAGAATGAATAATGCTGAATTAACAATTTAAATGTCAATAATAGTACACTACAAAGACAATTAAAAAAATCCACTAGAAAATTGCATCATATAGGCTTACGAATATGCCAAAAGAAGGAGACCCTTTGAGCAGTCTGTTAATGTCAATCTTTTTGACTGAAATTTTTACTGGTTACCTAATACATCAATCCTCATCCATTAATGCCCTATGCGGTTAAATTAAAAAAAAATTTTTTTTTGAAACACTCTAATGTACACATATCTTGTATAGTAACATGCACACATATCTTGTATAGCGACATGTACATATATTTTGTATAGCAACATGACACATTTCTTGTATAGAAACATGTACACATATCTTGTATAGCAACATGTAATATATCTTGTATAGTAACATGTACACATATCTTGTATAGCAACATGTATAATTATATATATCTTGTATAACAACATGTACATGTATCATGTGATTACAAAACAGTTTCTGGTAACGTTAATGACGTAATCACTGGCATCAGAGCAGCTCTCACGTTTTTAGGGGTCCTGGGGAAGGGTACATGAAAACACCCTTAGCAATGGTAGATTTAGGGCCCTAAGCAATGATGCATTTGTGAGCTCTAGGCAAGGTACATTTGAGCACCTTAGGCCAAAACAAGTCAAAGGCGACTTTTTATAATTTTGAAACTGATGGCCCTCTGAGAACTTAATTGTTAATTCGTGTAACTTGATATTGTTTGTGGCTGGCGTGTTAGTAAAAACAAGCAATTAAGCCTGTTCCATTCTGGACACAGGACATGTTAGCGCATTTTCGTGTTATGTATCAGTACGTTTGTTAGCTTTCAGTAAATATTTGTAAATTTTGGAAATGTTTATAAATTCAATTGTGTAATGCATATATCTGTAAAAAAATATTATAAAGATGTTTCTTTATATTTGAAAAAAAAATATTTTCTCTTAAATCTAACTACAAGTGGTTTGTGGTTACTGAAATAGGACTCATAATTGAAAACATTCGAAATTGTAGTCATTTAATCGTCCGAAAACTCCGTCAATTGTTGCATAGCTCTGATACTTTCAATTAAACTCAGAACACAAGCTTACTATTTCATTTGATGAGTTTCTTAATAAATCTTGGTGAAACTACGTGCTGCAGTATTTCGCACCAAATGAATGGGTTATTGAACGTACAAGGTGTAGAATGGGGCCATATATATAATATATAAGCCCCTTCGGAGCCCTGAAGCCCGGCCCTCAGAGGTCCTATCGTGAAATGAACTTTTGATGTACACATGGCAGGCCAAGACCTACAAAATGATATATACATCATGGGTCTAGGACTTATGGTTGCTGAGATATAGGGCGCTCCTTTGATCATTTAGCTTATATAGTAAAAAACGGTACTTTATAAGCCCCCTTTTACGACCGTCAGAGGTCAGATCGCGAAATGAACTTTTGCTGCACACATGGCAGGCCAGGACCTACAAAATGATATATACATCATGGGTCTAGGACTTATGGCTGTTGAGATCTTGGGTGATGACGGACAGACAGACAGACAGACAAAACGGGGAAAATAGAGCATTTTTTTTCGAAAATCTCTAAAAAAACCACTACCGAAGGCACCTGTGGGCAGCCGCCCATTGGCATATCTTCATGAACAGTTTCGATGTCATAGTTTTATTCCATCATATTATATAGGCCGCCATACTAATTGGGTTTTATTTCAATGAATGTTACGTAATTCATTAACTGTAGAGTATGACTTGTAGGTGATAGTAAATCATCCATAATGTTCATATACTTGTTGAACGGATGTAGATTTGTATTTCCTGGCTTATGAGTTTTTTTTAATTTCTTCCTAGTCTCAGTGGACAGAGAACAGACCTGTATATCGTCATGACGTCATTTGGACAGTAGTCTTTGCCATCTATGCATTCAGTTTGGCTTTGATATGTCGAGAGTTGAAAAATGCTCTTTGGGTGGTAAACTAAATTTTTTGTCAATCTTTCATATAAACTTAAACTGTATTTTTGGTGATTAACTAAACTACCGTTTAAGCTGTTACTTTGGCAATTAACTAAACTACCGTTTAAGCTGTTACTTTGGCGATTAACTAAACTACCGTTTAAGCTGTTACTTTGGCAATTAACTAAACTACCGTTTAAACTGTTACTTTGGCGATCAACTAAACTACCGTTTAAACTGTTACTTTGGCGATTAACTTAACTACCGTTTAAATTTAGTTAAAAAGCTTATCTTATATGTTTTTTTATCTCCACTTAAATGATTCTAATTCTACATTTGCGAATCGTCCAATTTCGCGATGTGTTTTCGACAGGCTTGCGGAGCCGCCATTTTTTTTCCGGCTCCGGCTCCCACAAATTTGACGGCTCCTGCACCCTATTAAAATAGTATCACACGAGACAAAAATTTTTGTAATTGCGCCACGCAAACATGCCGCTGATAAAAAGTTATGCAAATTTTGCCGCGTTCACCCCTATAGTCAGGAACTTGAAAAATATACCCATGTCTGTTTTACTAAAAACAAACCATTTCAGTGCATCCAGAATCATTATTTTCGACCGAAGTTTCACTAGTCGCCATTTTCATAAGTAATAAAAGTTATTTCAATGATCAAATTAGCAAATAGTAAAATGATACATTATTTAAAATATTTTAAAGACTTCAGTATTTATATTTATTATTTATAAATTTGAAGTGACTATTCGGACCCGGGTACCAATAAACTCCGATTTTTATTCGGACCCCGTCCCAATAAAGTCTGATTGTTATTCGGACCCGTGGCATATATGCACTTAGCTATACATAAACTTTATTATTGTTTTTTTTATAATTGTTTGAATGGTATGATTTAATTGTTTTTCAGTGTCTAGGGTTCCACTAAGCGGACTCTGTATTATTATTTTTTCGGGTTCCGTCTAATAAAGTTTAAATATAGCTAAGCTTGGTGCATATTTGCCACGGGTCCGAATAACAATTGGATTTTATTGGGACCCGGGTCCGTATAGACACAACCTTATAAATTTATCTACTCTATTTCAGATATTCTGTTTATATTAATATTGTTAAATACAGAGAGCGACCATTTTGTTTTTTAATAGACAACATTTCAAATTATAGGAGGGAAACAATCAAACAAATTTGGAATTTTAAAGCTAAAAAATTATTCTGTTGTAAAAAGAAAACATTTGGGAGCCGTGGAGCCGCCAGATTTTTTCGGCTCCGGCTCCAGCAAAAAGTAGCGGCTCCCGGCTCATCGGCTCCGGCTCCGCAAGCCTGGTTTTTGAAACTAATACCATGATTGTACGAAGTTACTGTACTTACTTAATTTCGCTAAAAACTAATATTCGGTGACATACAAAAAACAAGCAATTAAGCCTGTTCCATTCTGGACACAGGACGTGTTAGCGCATTTTCGTGTTATGTATCAGTACGTTTGTTAGCTTTCAGTAAATATTTGTACATTTTGGAAATGTTTATAAATTCAATTGTGTAAAAAAATATTATAAAGACGTTTCTTTATATTTTTCTCTTAAATCTAACTACATGTGGTTACTGAAATAGGACTCATAATTGAAAACATTCGAAATTGTAGTCATTTAATCGTTTGAAAACTCCGTCAATTGTTGCATAGCTCTGGTACTTTCAATTAAACTCAGAACACAAGCTTACTATTTCATTTGACGAGTTTCTTAATAAATCTTGGTGAAACTACGTGCTGCAGTATTTCGCACCAAATGAATGGGTTATTGAACGTACAAGGTGTAGAATGGGGTCATATATATAATATATAAGCCCCTTAGGAGCCCTGAAGCCCGGCCCTCAGAGGTCCTATCGCGAAATGAACTTTTGATGTACACTTGGCAGGCCAAGACCTACAAAATGATATATACATCATGGGTCTATGACTTATGGTTGCTGAGATATTGGGCGCTCCTTTATTAGTATAGCTTATATAGTAAAAAACGGTACTTTATAAGCCCCCTTGTACGGCCCTCAGAGGTCAGATCGCGAAATGAACTTTTGCTGCACACATGGCAGGCCAAGACCTACAAAATGATATATACATCATGGGTCTAGGACTTATGGTTGTTGAGATCTAGGGTGATGACGGACAGACAGACAGACAGACAGACAGACAAAACGGGGACAATAGAGCATTTTTTTTCGAAAATGCTCTAAAAAAGCATTGGCGCATATAAAAACAACAGGCATTTACATATTACTTATAATTTCTAATAACTATTTACCAATTGTCAACCAGATTTAATAACCAGTACATTTTTATGGATCTAGTTCTTGTGTAGATTAAATATGACTTCATCCGATGACTAATAACTGTAACTTGATTTACCAAACTAGAAAATATAACTTGGTTGTATGATATACTAACTAAATTTCGATCTGATATAACTATGTACTAAAGCTTGGGTCTAAAAAGTGATAATTATAACATGAATCAATTTACTATGAAAAATAGCTTGATCTCAACGCTATTAACTTTATATTGATCGTATTTCAGGGCTGGAACTGCATAAGGTCCTTCACTTTCTGGATGTCCATGGTATCAATCCTGCTCATAAATCTGTGCCTTGCGCCCCCTGGCTACGAGCCTTGCGATAACCAGTGGCGATTATTTGCCTATGGCACCAGTATTTTTTTTATAAGAGAGTCCGTGATGATTCAAAGGTGAGTCAATCAAGATAGAATGATTCACTGGTGAGTCAATCAAAATAGAATGATTCACTGGTGAGTCAATCAAAATAGAATGATTCACTGGCGAGTCAATCAAAATAGAATGATTCACTGGTGAGTCTAATTAGAATCGAATAATTCAAAGATGAGTTAGTGACAATGTGATTATACTAATGTAAGTTTAGCACAGTCAAATGACTCAATTATGATTTGGTCAGAATCAAATGATCCTAAGGTGAGTTGATCACAATATAATGATTATAAGGTGAGTTGATCACTGTGTAAACAATATTACTATTATTAAAAGATAAGTAAAGTGTTTTATGTACATTTTCGTCTCTCCATTTTTTGGCCAAAAAAAAATTCTTTGGAAACTGAATGATCTTTTAAAATAATTTTCAGATTTGCCACACTTGGTCTATATTTCACCATGTTCTTTGAAGTATTTAAAACAATGATTAAGGTAAACCAATTGATTACACTACTTATAAAAATATATTCCACATACCTATTTAAAATGTATTCCACATACCTATATAACAAAATGTATTCCACATACCTATATAAGTTGTAACAATGTATTTCACATACCTATATAAGTTGTAACAATGTATTCCACATACCTATATAACAATGTATTCCACATACCTATATAAGTTGTAACAATGTATTTCACATACCTATATAACAATGTATTCCACATACCTATATAAGTTGTAACAATGTATTCCACATACCTATATAACAATGTATTCCACATACCTATATAAGTTGTAACAATGTATTCCACATACCTATATAACAATGTATTCCACATACCTATATAACAATGTATTCCACATACCTATATAACAATGTATTCCACATACCTAAATAACAATGTATTCCACATACCTATATGAGTTGTAACAATGAACTCCACATACCCATATAACAATGACACAACAGATATTTGCTCCGGGTAAAATATTACAAGTGAATGTTGTTTACTTTTCATTTTTCTTAAATACATCGCACTTTATTTATTTTTCCTTTTACAATATATGTATACATTGTGTCAATATAATGTATTAAAGAGATATGAACTAGGAAAAAATGTATTCATCTAAGACATATAGTTTGTGCATTTTATAAGCACAATATGCACACACATACATAAATACACACACAAACAAACTTATCAAGCAGAAATGATAATTATATGTATTATATGTAATATTATACATGTATTCTTATTTTGTAAAATGAAGTTGTCAGTAAAAACAGCAACTCATTCTCATTCAGGTGTTTATTCTGATGATGTTTTTCACCCTGGTGTTCACGGCCCCATTGTCTGTTATGTTGAAACAGGTAAGCACACATTTTTTCCCAATCCTAACTGTTTTCTCCACTCAAAACTTTTGTGTATTAATCAATTTATTTTGGAAAAAAATATTAATTGATTTTTGAGTCCCTTTTAGTTATAGATTTTCTTTAAATTTTGCATACATGTTTTTGCTCCATGACAATTCATGATTCAATAGTTAATTAAGAAATTAATTTGTTAGGTTTTATTATTTTATTTTTAACACATACAAGTAAAAAGAAATTTTCATAAACTAATCAAGGGGTATAGCCGTAATGAACTACGCTAATAAATGGGTTACTTCCCTTGCATAAATAATACCACGTTTCATTCAGATCGAGATCTATGTTAGCATGTGATTACTGAAAAAAAATGCTCTAAAAATGTTTTTAATTTGCATTAAATTTTAATCTAACAGTAATCACATGCTAACATAGATCTCGATCTGAATGAAACATGTAGTATTGTCCCCGTTTTGTCTGTCTGTCTGTCTGTCTGTCCGTCATCACCCTAGATCTCAACAACCATAAGTCCTAGACCCATGATGTATATATCATTTTGTAGGTCTTGGCCTGCCATGTGTGCAGCAAAAGTCCTTTTTGCGATCTGACCTCTGAGGGCCGTAAAAGGGGGCTTATAAAGTACCGTTCTTTACTATATAAGCTATATTAACAAAGGAGCGCCCTATATCTCAGCAACCATAAGTTCTAGACCCATGATGTATATATCATTTTGTAGGTCTTGGCCTGCCAAGTGTACATCAAAAGTCCATTTCGCGATCTGACCTCCTAGGGCCAAAATATGTACCGTTTTTTGCTTATATTTTAAATATAAATAATAAAAGCTAATCAAAGGGGCGTAATCATTATTTTTTTTGTAACAGTTATTCAACATGATTACTTCCACTGGCGGCAGAGCAGTGGGGGCAGGGGTGGAGGCGCCCCCCCCTGAATTTCCAGTCTGCCCTCCCCCCCCTAAAATTTTAACTTTTTTAACTTTGTAATTCATTTTAGTTTATATGTATCATTTTCATAATTCATTTGATTTATTTCTTAAATTTAATATTTGAAAGAAATTATAAAGAAATTATAATTAATTGACATTTTACAGTAATCACATTGTTGAGAGTTGTTGTGGCATATTTTAAAACTAGTTGCTAGTAACTGGCTTTGTCCGGGTTTAAAATAATGGTTTCTTTTTATTTAAGAAGCGTAATTTGACGTTTAATTAAGATTTAAATTAAGACGCGTGCATGCAATAAAAGGGTACATTTATCTTAAAGCAATGTGATACACAACATTTTTGGCAGTTCCTCTCTCTCTCCCTCCCCTCCCTCCCTCTTTCCCTCCCTCTCTCTCCCCTCCCTCTCTCTCCCCTTCCTCTCTCTCCCCTCCCTCTTTCCCTCTCTTTCTCTCCCTCCCTCCCTCCCTCCCTCCACCCTCTTTCTCCCTCCCTCCCTCTTTCCCTCTCCCTCCCTCTTTCCCTCCCTCTTTCCCTCCCTCCCTCCCCCCCCCCTCCTCTCTCTCTTAGCCATGACTGTAGCAAAAAATGACAATTCCTATGGATGAAGGAATGGAATGTAATAATGTAGTAAGTAATGTGATATTTGGTTCCCCGTACCGATCATATTTATAGTAAGTGGGAGAGAAGCTCGTAAAACCTGAAATCAGGGTAAAAGTTTGCCAATTTTCATGTCTTTGATATCCAAAATAATTAATTACAATTAAAGCACCCGTTGAGATGGAACGAAACCTGTTTAAGAACATTCCCCATGTAATTTTGTGTACGTGTACCCAGTGGCGCAACCAGCAAAAAATGCTGGGGGGGGGGGGGCTCACATATTGAAAAAAGACAGTTTGACAGTTTGACAGTCTTTTTTGTAATTTTATAACGTAAATTATGTATTGATGATTTGGCCTGCGTGTACCAAATTTCACGTTATTTGGTTGTCTGGATCTTGAGTTTTAAGGGAACAGACAGACAGATAGCAAATGCGTCTTATAAGTATATACCGAATGACGGCAAATGTAATTTTTAAAGAAAATACAATTATTTATTATCTTTTCATAAATTACTTTTTGTTTATTGAGTTTCCCGTTTCATATTCATCTTTATTCATGATAATTATCAGTAATTTTCTGATCTAATTTCACTATTAAATTTGTAAACAAACTGACATTACGAATCAGTTGACGACAGAAGTGCTCAATATTCATTATTATTTTTTTTTAATATATTATTTTTTAATAATATCGATTATATACTTGCTACACAATTACTATATTCTATTATAGAATTAAGGGGGTAAAATTTGTCTTTCGTTCATATTTTATCTTGCCCCTCCTTAAATTTTCAAGGGGGGGGGGGCGGCGCCCTACCTTGAATATTGGCTTGCCCCCCCTTAAAATATTTCGTTCCGACGCCGGTGATTACTTCCCTCATTAAAAATGCTCTAAAATGTCCTTTGTCCGAAACGGAAAATTGCTTGTTTTTATAAAACAGTTAGTTATAAAAACTTTGTTTTTATAGTGTCTTGTTCTTCGTATATACTGTATATGTTACTGTGTACTGAGTATTCAACTGCCGTCACTTTTATATCTTTCATTTTAGGGAAAATGAAATGTTAATGATTGGAAAAGTGGCTATAGTCAAAGGTACATTCAGGGGGTCATAGACAAAAACGTTTCAAAATATTGCCCCCCCCCCCCTTCCAAAAAAAAAACGTTAGGTTTCGTGTATCATTTAAGCTCGGCACAATGTATTGAAAGTAAGTTCTTGTAAACATTCCGATGTCTGTCCCATGTAGAGATGTGCTGATGTTCGCTATATTATTTCGAGCCTATGAATACGAATTTCTAACTTCTCTTAGAAATTTTCAAAGTTCTATCATTGTTGCAGCAGTCACAGAGCTACCAAGTCATGTATATTATTTTCGTACCTCCACCATGTACATAGAAGCCTGAGCTGAGTTAGGGACATGGGAAGCTAACACAAATGGTGTGCTCGATGGAAAGCTAACACAAAATGGTGTGCTCGATGGAAAGCTAACACAAAATGGTGTGCTCGATGGAAAGCTAACACAAATGGTGTGCTCGATGGAAAGCTAACACAAAATGGTGTGCTCGATGGAAAGCTAACACAAATGGTGTGCTCGATGGAAAGCTAACACAAATGGTGTGCTCGATGGAAAGCTAACACAAAATGGTGTGCTCGATAAACGATTAAAAAAAAATAACATCTTATGAACAAAACAAAGAAAAAACATAATTTTAAATGGAAGTAGATTTTCACTTTTTTATATTCAATTTGTCCATCTGATGGGTTTTTTGCGGATTTCTGAATGAGTTCCGGCATTTTTCGTTAAAACACTAGCCCCACTCTGTCCCCCCCCTGCAAATGAAGCGCCCCCCCCCCCCCCAGTTTTTTCCAGATGTTTATTTCGCGATATTATGACCATTAAGATGACATACGTTATAAAACAGATATTGCGTTTTCATGTTTTTAAGAATTTTACTTTTTTTTTATTTATTCTATTTTAAACAAAAAATCACCCTCAAGGAGGAGAGGAGACTAGCCCTATGCCAGACACAGCTAGTTAAATAAAAGTCTTTATTAATAGTTAAATCTAATATTACAAAAAGCAAAACAAAAAAGAAATGTAAAAATTAACAAATATATGTTACATTTCTTTAAAATGTCTGTTTTTTTTTATCCAACTCAACAGGATGGATTTCAAGACCCATTACGTTCAATGTTATCCATTATATCCATGACCATAGGAGAGCTCAACTTTAGGGATAATTTTATCAGGGGAAACAACGACCCTTTCAATTTGGATCTTTACCTGTTATTTCCCTTGTTCTGCGTGTTCATGAACTTATCACTTATGAATTTAATGGTAAGTGCAAGTCATGATTGCCAATACCTGCCACAGGCTAATCTTTGTCTCCCAGTAACTGGGGTCCACCTGGTCTCATACTCGCAACATTTGTTAAGTCATCTATAAGATAGATTAAAGTAACCCTGGGGTCAAAAACATGCTTTCTTTGCACCATACGGCGGCAGCCCTGCATGATTCATACAAAAAAATGGTAAAATGATTTTAATGTAATGAACTTGTATTATTGAGTTGTAATTTTATATCTTTTGTGTATCATCTGTTTGTGTCAGATTGGTGTGGCAGTTGGTGACATCAACAAGGTGGAGAGACGAGCCTATCTGACACGACTGAAAACACAGGTCAGGTCATATTGACATTACTTTAGAGTAAAACACATGTTATAATGACATTACTTTAGAGTAAAACTCATGTTATATTGACATTACTTTAGAGTAAAACACATGTTATATTGACATTTCTTTAGAGTAAAACACATGTTATATTGACATTACTTTAAAATATAACACAAGTTGTATCGGTATTATTTAATTTAAAAGACAATTCATAATAAAATGACCACAACTTCCAGTAGCTGGCGCAATAAATTATGTTAACTTTTGAATCATTATTGGCCGTTAATGTTATTATCTGGAGTAAATATAAACCATTGGACAATGTTCAGTCGATTGTTTAAGGTAAAATTGATTGGGTATATTTCTAAATAAGTGAAAATATTATGGTACGGAATTATTTGGTCGAGTAAAACAAATTCCCCCCATAATATCTATATGATTGCTATGATAATAGACAAACATCAACACCTTATTTGATAGTGTCTCTGACAATATTACTGAAGGTTTATGTTGAAACCTCACAGATTCGCTACCTGCTGGATGCTGAGGTAATGCCGTTTATGTGGTTGAGACAGATGGTGCACACAGAGACAGTCATTGTGATGCCCAACTTACCACCGAAATCTTTCCTTCAAAAGGTATTCTGAACACCGTGAACCAGTGGTTAAATTGTTTGTTATGTAGTGGACAATACTTCACACAGTCTGATATCCGACGGTTGATGCACAGCTAAGTGGATAGTTAGTCTAACAATATAGTGCTATGATAAATATTCAAACAGGTAGTTAAATGTTAAATATTTAAACAAGTATGCTAATATTATTCAAATAGGCATACTAATTTATTCAAATAGGCATACTAATATTATTCAAATAGGCCAACTATTGTTATTCAAATAGGCATACTAATGTTATTCAAATAGGCATACTAATGTTATTCAAATAGGCATACTAATGCTATTCAAATAGGCCAACTAATGTTATTCAAATAGGCCAACTTATGTTATTCAAATAGACAGACATGTTATTTAAACTTGTAAGCCAATGGGTCAATAGATAGTTCAATGTTCAAACAATGTTTAAATTCATTGAAGTCCAGTAGTTTGTCAATAGGCTATTTATGTTCGATCCCATTCTGAGAAAGATAATTTCCTTCTTGCTACACAGATTCAAAAGAAATACTTGGACGGCGAGCAGATCATGTACATGAAAAAGAAAATGAACATAGAGTTGACATCTGACCCAGTCTCCAATGTACAACGTGAATTGAACCAACAAAAACTCAAGTGAGTGATGACAGTACATTTAGCCTTTGTATCACAAGTACCCACATCATACTGTCCACCTTTTAGTTCACTCAGGCCAATTATTGAGGCATTGTTTATAATTTGAAAAAAAAACAATGCTGAAATATTTTTAGTTTTGTTCTGTGTAAATGTGTGTACGTTGTCTTCACATTGCTGGTTGATCGGGTTTATAGTTGTAAATGGTTTTGATTAATTCTCTAGGACACCGTTCATTGAAGATATGCTCTTTATTGTGCATATGTTCAGGGCCTTTCTTGCTGATAAGTAAACTATGCAGCTGCCCAAAGCCCCCCCCACTGACAAGAGGGCCTTCTGTTCAAAAAGGGGGGGGGTCTTTTGTTTTGCCGTTACTAAAAATAAACTAATATCACTTAACTGTTGAAGGGGACGGTGCCACTGAGGCCCTGTTGTCAAATATAATAAGCAAGTGGCGGCATTGACAACGTTATTTGCCTAGCGATCCCATAATTTACAATGGCCTTGGGCCCCAAAATTTACCTTTGCCTAGGGCCCAAAATTTACTTCTGCGTAGGACCCCCAATTTTTCGTTTGCATAGGGATCCCACATTTATATTAGCCTAGGCCTCAAGTTTAAATTTGCCCATGCCTCATGTTTACCTTTGACTAGGTGGCCTCATGTTTACCTTTGACTAGGAGGCCTCATGTTTACCTTTGACTAGGAGGCCTCATGTTTACCTTTGACTAGGAGGCCTCATGTTTACCTTTGACTAGGTGGCCTCATGTTTACCTTTGACTAGGTGGCCTCATGTTTACCTTTGACTAGGTGGCCTCATGTTTACCTTTGACTAGGAGGCCTCATGTTTACCTTTGACTAGGAGGCCTCATGTTTACCTTTGACTAGGAGGCCTCATGTTTACCTTTGACTAGGTGGCCTCATGTTTACCTTTGACTAGGTGGCCTCATGTTTACCTTTGACTAGGTGGCCTCATGTTTACCTTTGACTAGGAAGCCTCATGTTTACCTTTGACTAGGAGGCCTCATTTTTACCTTTGACTAGGAAGCCTCATGTTTACCTTTGACTAGGAGGCCTCATGTTTACCTTTGACTAGGAGGCCTCATGTTTACCTTTGACTAGGAGGCCTCATGTTTACCTTTGACTAGGTGGCCTCATGTTTACCTTTGACTAGGAGGCTTCATGTTTACCTTTGACTAGGAGGCCTCATGTTTACCTTTGACTAGGTGGCCTCATGTTTACCTTTGACTAGGAGGCCTCATGTTTACCTTTGACTAGGAGGCCTCATGTTTACCTTTGACTAGGAGGCCTCATGTTTACCTTTGACTAGGTGGCCTCATGTTTACCTTTGACTAGGAGGCCTCATGTTTACCTTTGACTAGGAGGCTTCATGTTTACCTTTGCCTAGACCTCAAGTTTACATTTGCCGAGGCCCCCAAAACAATTTCTGGCTTTTTTTTTTATAATTAATGAAAGTCTCTGTGTTATTTTTTTTTAATTATGTCTTCTTTATTCAATAACACATTCAACTTTCAACTTTCCAGCTCGCGACTAATTAAAAAAATAAAATAAAATGAGATTTTGTAATTTTAAAAGGTATGCTCAATAATTGAATGGGTTAAGGTTAGATTGACTTCCAGCCAATCCGACCTCTACAGTCACATTTGAACTGATATTGCAGAATCCACTGTAACTGTTTTTTTTCCTTTCATAACTTGAATTATGATGAAATTTAATGTAAACAAACATCACCTGATATGTATGTGTTCAACAGGATCGAAGAACTCAGCAGAATGACCAGAAATATTTTGGATGTAGTAACGCAACTAACAAGAACCGTGGATAAAACTGAAGTCACAAATGACATGTAGACTATGTTCTTTTTACTTAGCAACAAGGGCAGAAAATCAAAAGCTGATGATCGAAATTGAAAATGTGTTTAGTTCATTGCACTGGGTACTGTTTTATTTTTTCTTCTGAGTCGTGTGTATAAACATATCATGAAATACCATAATTTTTTTTATTTTTGAACTACCTCTTAAATAAAAACACTGTTATCCAAGTTTGATCCCCATGTAATTAATTTATAACACTGGGCAACAGCCAAAAAAACTTCAGGGGTTTTTCAACTGATTTAGACTAATTTTGGTATCACATTGATTTTGCTCGGTTAGGTCGACTTCTTGAGATACAGCCATAGACCTACCTGACGAGCTATACGTATTCTAATATCAGAGGTTTTGAGTTCAATCATTTCTCTAAATTAGCTGCATAAAAATTAGCAGCAAAATAATCACAATTATAAAAAAAAGAGATAATTATATTGTATTTATAAATCATCAATCAGGATTTTCACTTGATTATTTAATGCATCAGCACTTGATTGGGCACAGCCTCCAGTACCCCGACTTTCCATCTGCCCGTCGTCCAGCTGCTCACTGCGATGAAATTCCTGTACCAGCGTTCAGAGATCTTCCTGACAGCGACGATGAGACCACCACTTTAGACTAGGGAGGAGAAACAGAAGAGGAGTAAGAATCACAAGATGATCCTGAGCCGTTCTCACAATGTGAGCTTATCGAAGACTTCCTCCGAGCTGTTAGCCTCCAGACTCAAAGAGAAAAATCTACTTGGCAAGGACGCTCGTATCACTTTCTTCCGTAGAAGGCATGAGGACTACAAGGGCTACTTCTGCCAGGAGGAAGACCTTGTGTACTGCCGAGGTGTCGCCGATCTTCTATATAAACTCGGCGGTCCTCAATACGATCCGAGAGATTGGCGACTATTCAGTGACATCTGCAAACGCTCTTTGAAGTGTGTGCTCCTCCATAACGGAAACCAGTTCGCCTCAATCCCTCTTGCGCACTCCACAACTCTTGAAGAGAAGTATGAAGCAGTGAAGTATGTGCTCGACAAAATCCAATATGAGTAGCACCAATGGATCATCTGCGTCGACTTAAAGATGGTGAACTTTCTACTTGGTCAGCAGTCCGGGTTCACGAAGTACCAATGCTCTATATGTATGTGGGACAGTCGTGACAGAGCCCAACACTATTAAAGAAAGAGTGGCCGGCTCGAGAGCATCTAAAACCTGGGGCGAGAAACATGATAAATGAACCTCTTGTTGACCGGGAGAAGATATTGATCCCACCGCTACACATGAAGCTTGGGTTAATGAAACAGTTCTGGACAAAGATGGGAGGTGCTTCTACTATATGTGCCGAGCATTTCCTCAATTGACCATTGAGAAGCTGAAGGCCGGCATTTTCGACGGCCCACAGATACGGCAGCTCATAAAGGACACAGAGTTCCAAAACTCCATGAACACGCTTGAGTACGCCGCCTGGAAATCGTTCGTGCAGGTGGTGAACAACTTCCTGGGGAACACGAAGGCAGCAAACCACGCCAGACCCATCAGCAGCATGATAGAGGATTTCCAAAAACTCGGGTGTTTGATGAGTATAAAGATGCACTTCCTGTTCTCACACATGGAGAAGTTTCCTGAAAACCTTCGGGCGTTGAGCGATGAGCAGGGAGAAAGGTTCCATCAGGACATCCGCCAAATGGAGGAAAGGTACCAGGGGAGGTGGGACACAGTCATGCTGGCGGACTACTGCTGGTCGATGAAGAGAGACAACCCAGCAGCTGCTCACACACGGGAATCGAAGAAACGCCGATTTATGCCTTGAACTCTGAACTTTTGTTTGACGTAACGCTCATTGTTATACTAATATTATGATAATTATGATTATCAAATTTGGTGGAGTAAATAAAAACTGAATGAATTTGAACACGTTGACTTTTATTTCTTGAGTAAAACGGAAAAAAATCGTCAGCTGATGATCCGCAAAAAATGTGTTTTTTTTTACAAAAAACCGATTTTTTTTAAATTTCTGTAGCAAAAAATCCTGACCTGATTGAGCAAAACCAAGGTCATTTTCGGAGTCAGAGCACCAAAATTAGTCTAATTCAACTGGAAAACCCTTGACGATTTAAAAAAAATATTTTTTTGTTGCCCAGTGTAAGCAAAGTCACTTGTAGGAGAAACTTTGTTGCTGATAAACCTGTGAGGGATCACATATGTTATATCTCGTGTTATATCTCATGTTATTACATTGTGTTTTTTCATGTAACACTCCAGTTGTACTATAATTAATTCTATTTTAAAGGTATAGTATATCAAATGCCACACATATGTTTTTATTACGTTAAAGATTTGTCTTCTTAGATCATCAAATTGGGTAAACAATAATTAAGTACTCTGTGGTTGTGTGGTAGAGCGATCGACTGCTAATCTAAAGTTCCCTAGTTCGAAACCCGATGAGTTTCGGGATCTTTCTCAATTCAAATCAATGTCCATGCTTACCATACTTTTAGATGGGTAAAGTTAAGGCACCTGGACATTGTACTAGCCTAGCCCAGACTAAAGAAACAGAAAAAAATAAAGTTCCCTTAAGCCCCAAAGAGCTCATCGGGGCAGATGAAGTGTAGAATTCAACTGTTTCAGTAACCTCGGCAAATAAAGGGATTGTGTGTTTAGCACAACGCCCAGCCGCCTTTACTCCCCCGACTTAAAGTCAGGTACCCATTTAAAGCTGGGTGGACTTAGGGTCTTTCACCAGGACCTGAACAGATCCAAGGTTCTCACTGAGATTCGAACTCGGGACCCTCCGATCGACAGTCAAGCGCTCTACACACACTCGACCACCCGCCCCGTAAAGAAACAGACGATGGTCTGAATTGGGCTTAATAAGAGAGACTTTGCTTACTTTGAAAATAATAAATAATTAAAATATTATGCCTGAAACATGTCAACAATAAAATATAAATAAGCTCAATGTTCGTCATTCACAATGAGTGGGTCACGACCTACTTGTGGAACGTTCGTCATTCCCAAAGTGATGGGATAAACTTTGTTTATAAATCACAGGGGGAGATAAGGATTAACTAAACTGACAAATGAAAAAAAAATTACCAGTGCTCAAAATGAAGCGCACAACCTAGAATAGAATGGAATGATATTCAAAGAGCGTTAGGAAAACAATTTTTCACATTGGCTGGGGGTGAGGGTGGTGTCAAAGTGCAACAAAGATAAATTTACATTTTTAAAAGCTGTGGATAACAAATCTCCAAAAAAAAAAATCAGTCCACTTTTAATTCTACTTTTATGTTGCGCTTAATTGTAAAACCTGAAATAAAAAAAAATGGCTACCATAGAATGACAAGAATTTTGACTTGGTAAATTTTGGTGAGGCGGGGATTTAACATTGATAAACAATTTATAACAGAAGTATCACTGAACAATTGACCTCCTGTAAGGATCCTCATTGATAGACAATTTATAACAGAAGTATCACTGAACAATTGACCTCCTGTATGTATCCTCATTGATAGACAATTTATAACAGAAGTATCACTGAACAATTGACCTCCTGTATGTATCCTCATTGATAGACAATTTATAACAAAAGTATCACTGAACAATTGACCTCCTGTATGTATCCTCATTGATAGACAATTTATAACAGAAGTATCACTGAAAAATTGACCTCCTGTATGTATCCTCATTGATAGACAATTTATAACAGAAGTATCACTGAACAATTGACCTCCTGTATGTATCCTCATTGATAGACAAATTTATAACAGAAGTATCACTGAACAATTGACCTCCTGTATGTATCCTCATTGATAGACAACTCCTTATACACAGAGTATATATACATATTTTTGTACAATTGGGTGTCAAATGGTGCAGTTTGATTCTGTCATTATGAATTAATTGATATGTGGTCAAACAACATTTATAAATTGTACATTTGAATGGTTTCTTCACTGTGTGTAATAATAAATGTCTGGTCAAGTTGTCAAGTAAAAGGGATACAGTGTACATTTAAGTGTCTGCGTTTCATTATGAATTGATTAGTGATAAGCCAAACAACTACTGTGAATAAAAATTTTCTGATACATTTATTTTTTTCCCGAGCATGAATATGAATTATTTGATGGTTGGCCAAGTTACTTTTATGAACTAAATTTTTTTCTGATATAATATACATGCATATGATTTCTATCCAGTATGAATAAATTCTTGATTGGCTAAGTTAATTTTCTGAGTACATTTTTTTGTGACATTCTGCTCATTTAAATGGTTTCTACTCATTATGAGTTAATTGGTGAATGAACAAATATCTGACTGAAAATTTTCTCATACATACAAGGTTGCCCACCAAAATGTTTTAAATGGAACATGGTTAACAGTCTTCTCCAGGTAGGCTACATTCTATGTGACTTACACAACATTTAATAGTCAGTATGAAGTGTAATGTAGTAGGCCTACATGCTCCATGCAACTATGAAGTGCAGTGTAGTACTTGTACCATGCAGCTATGAAGTGCAATGTAGTACTTGTACCATGCAACTACGAAGTGCAATAAAGTACATGTACAATGCAACGTTGAAGTGCATTGCAGTACATGCACAGTGCAACTATAAAATGCAATATATTACATTTACCATGCAACTATGAAGTGCAATATAGCACATATACCATGCAACTATGAAGTGCACTTTAGTACTTGTACCATGCATCTATAAAGTCTAATGAACAGTAAACAGTTTCTAGAAATAGAAATAAAGAAAGCCTACACACAGAAATAACAAATTCATAATTCTTAAAGCTGAATCTTTTAAACTCTAGTTTCACCCTTTCACCGATATCTTATGGCTCTGATAGATTGATAATGTGTGATAAAGTTTTCGGAAACAGAGCCAGTCTTACATTTTTTGGGGCACCAGATACATACTTTGAACTATTTAGGTAACCGTAGTACTGCCAGTCAGGCCCGTAACCAGGTCAAAGTAAGCAGGGAGGCACACATACTCAGCAAGGGGGGCACCTTCTCATTTTAGGTCCTTTTTCTTTATTTTTTCATCTTTTTCTTCTTTTTTAAGCGGGGGGGGGCACTCCACACCTTGCGGGGGGGGGCAAGGCCCCCCAATGCCATCCCCTTTGGCTACGGGGCTGCTGCCAGTCCTGCAGCTTTAAATATTTTTTTTTACCACAAGCAAAATTTAGCCTAATTTTCGCCAGAGCCATTCCTGTGTAGGCCCTACATATAAACTATTCGAGGGCCTAGGACCCCAGTACCATAGGAGCCCTTGCAGTACGAATTCCTATTTAATCTGATCCTGTAGTTGTCCCAGCCGGTACTTATTCCCAGGGCCGCCTTACGAATTACGGGGCCCCATTTAACGGATCCTTGCGAGTCCCCCCCCCTTCTAATTTTTTCTTACAATATCAACAATTACTATGAATGCAAAATTCGGTGCCTGATTTGGAACAACCGGTCGACTTGGTCTAAGGCCTGCCCTGCTTGTGCCTGAGCCCCCAAAAACGTATAGACCTCTCATAACAAGAATCTACCGATTATCTTCCATGGTGATATATGTCCCACACTTAACAAATAAAAACTTAATTTTAATAATGTTAAAAAAAATTCAGCCTTCTATAATTGTATTGGATATGCATTGAACACTGACCTTGGAAAAGTGATTTTTTTAATGTAAACCGCGGGAGTTGCGCGACTTGAGCCGTTTCTTAGGGGACCAAAAGCAAAGATACTTATGGAGACACTATTATTATAGTACCGGTATAAGAACTGTCAATGATTCAGAAGGTTTTTAATAAAACGAAATACAATTTACAATTGGAGACACGCACAAAATATACTGAGACAGATACACACTAAATATACATGGAAAGATAAACACTAAATAAACAGGGTAAAAATATACACAATTTATATATATATATATATATATTAAATATATATATATATATATATATATATATATATATATATATAAAGGAAGGTACACATACAATATACATGTACAGGGGAAAATACACACAATACATATAATGGAAGAGATACACATACAATACACAGGGAAAGATAAACACGCAATATATCTGCATAGAGTGTGTGTGTTTTTTCATTATATATCGTGTGTGTATCTTACCATGAATATTGTGTATCTTTTGATGTGTAATCACACAATATAACATTTATTTAGAAAGATTCACACACTATTAATAAGAAAATATGATACATTTTTAAAGATTGTTTGCGTCAGATCTATATTTAGAATATTTTCTGTCATTTTTATCTTCAAATGGCCAGATGTCGCCAAATGAAAATAAATCTTTTTTTCTTATATCGACAACATTTAGTAAAAGTATTTTATTTTCTTTAGCACGACATCCCATTTGTTATTGACAGAATGGTGACATTTTAAAGCCAGATTATGACAGTCTGTAACTATTTAATCCATATGAAACATGTTACTACATGCAAGTATAATTATTGAATATCCATAATACATAAATAAACTTTTCTGTAACATCCTACGATAGTAAACAGATCTTTCCTAAAGAGAGAGAGAGAGAGAGAGAGAGAGAGAGAGAGAGAGAGAGAGAGAGAGAGAGAGAGAGAGAGAGAGAATTAAGATGTTAAAAGTCTTATTTACAATTGACCATAACTTACATTTATGTTCAACATTTCTTTTTTTTAAATTACAAAATCAACTAAAAAATATTTATTTGATATACTTTATACAAATTTATACACTATTTTTTTTAAATATATATATATATATATATATATATATATATATATATATATATATAAATACATATAAAAAACTTGTATAAAAAAATAAAAAAAGTAACAATCATACAATTATCATACAAATATCATATAAATATCATACAAATATCCATATACATATTTTTCAGCTTAAAAAAATGCACTAAAAAGTAAAAAGAAAAAATTGCGTATGTCATACAAATATGTATATAAATTATCATTTACACACACACACACACACATATATATATATATATATATATATATTGATATATGGCCTTTAGGCTTAATGGCACTAGGTAACGTTTATTGGAAAGATGCCCTTGATATGTGTTTGTCTTACTCACGTTCAGGTGAAGTCCCTGAAAATTTTCATGGACAGATACCCTTGATGTGTGTTGGCGACGCCACTGAATACAGTACACACAGATCAGCATTTTAAAATCTTGTGATACTATTTCCAGTATTTTTAAATCGGTGGTCTTAACAGCGATTCGCCCAGGGCCCCAAAATAACTTTTTTATACCCCCCAAGTACCTTTACATAATGCCTCAAAATGTTCCTAAATGCACCTTTTTACTACGTAAGACAAAAGAACGGCTCTGCACCCACATACCTACACACATACACACACACACAGACACACCCACACAAAAAAACGCTGTAAAAATTAAACACCCAGTTAAACACAAAACACACTCCCAAACAAGAAAGACTTGACGTTTTATAATTTCGTCTATAAACTTTAATCTGTATTTGAAAATTGAACCATTTCTTTGTGGGCTATGAGATATGACACCTCCCCTACCCGCCCCATTCCCACCCATTATTACAGCTGGCCAGATAAGCTAGCGGCAGACAATGGTAGAGCGACACACCTCGCAGAACTTGCCAAGTATTGACATCTGTGAAGGGGGAGACAACCGAAGACTGATCACCTGTGTGCGCGCGCGCGCGAGCGATCGACCATGTGTGTGTTATGTATGTGTGTGTGAGGATTGCTGAGTGGAAGTGAAACTGGAGTTTTGTGTCACGTCTGCATCGATCCCTCCCTCCCTCCACTCACTCGCGGCATTTCCTGAGTAATAATGTAGGGAGAGGGTGAGGCACTTCATTTGGTTCTCGCGTGCCCTGTCAATGCGCACCATGTTTACCTGTGTCTCACGTGCTAGGTAACTGCGACACGCCGTGTTGATGTGTTCATTTATTGTTATGTGTGCTGTGAAATTTCCCTAAATATTTGGCCATTTCAAGCTCACGGTAAATGTCAGCAGATCATCTCCAGTAAAAGGTAAGATCACTAAGAATAAGATGCTTTGAATTTTCCGCTTGTTTTCCCATGTCTTTTATACCAGATACACGTAGCACAATAACTTATTAAATGCTACATTATTATACACCAATTGCTCTATTAATAACAACAATATTATGCATAGCCGAAAATGGCAGATTAATGCTAATTATTATAATACGTGTATACCAATAAAAAAACGACTAAATATTATTTGAAGTTATAAATAGAAAAAAAACCATCGATATAGATAACAACAACAAGAAACCCACTCACAAATGTTACAACACACCGACACATATTAACATGAGCTGTTTTACTCAGAATTATCATTCACATCGACTGATGCTATTACGTACTTATGTGAAATATATTGAACAGCAGGAATTATGTATTTAACACAGATTGTATATTTAACTAATCTGTGGTATTTAATGAATATATGCTGGGTATATATGCTGGGCATATATGCTGGGTATTTATCTAAGTTTACGTGAACGGTCAATGGATGCCCTACCAGAAGAGATATTTTTTTATGAATAGATAGACTAGCACAGCGGTCGGCAACCTTTTGAGATGGAAGAGCCAAAAGTTATAATTTACATTTTTCTCAGTTCTTAAAGAGCCACTAAAGTTGTTGTTTCAATATTATGGTATTTGATTAGGCCGCAATTTGACATCGAAAGAGCCGCAACTTGACACCGAAAGAGCCGCATGCGGCTCGCGAGCCGTAGGTTGCCGACCCCTGGACTAGTAGACTGCAGTACCTCTTTTCAGTGAAATTTGATGCTCTAGGCTAGGGGTCCAAACCACAAATTTGGCCTAAAGCCTCCAGCTATATGAAAGGTTCTGCCTCGGGCCTGAAGTATCTATAAGGTTCTGCCCAGCGCCCCCAACTATCTGTAAGGTTAGGCTTAGGGCCCCAAAAAAACCAAAGACTCTGCCTACGTTTATGGATGCCCATGCTTAACGATCATATGTTTTTTTTATCAGTAGCTGTCTTACTAGTTTGCCCTGGGACCAATAATTCCATTTCTTAGCCTATGAGTTAGGTAAACAAACAACAACACTATCAGTTGAATGATATATAGGCTAAATGGTATAACTACTAACGATATCATCTATATGATCTCAGTGGCGTAGCGTGGATATCGGCCGCCCAGGACGGAAGACGATTTTGCCGCCCTCTTATTTAGGTATTTCAATTTAATCTATACATTTTTGCCCCCCCCCCCCTAAAAAGTAATAAAAAGTGCCGCCCAGTGCGGACCGCACCCACCGCCCCACCCCCCAGGTACGCCACTGTATGATCTTGAGGATTAAATAATTAAGTTATCAATATTAACCACACAGGCTATGTACTATACAGTTAAATAAGTAGTTGATGTTAACTAGGGTGTCACCACATTAATACGATGTCAATAATTTGCCGATGACATTAGCAAAGTCATCCACATAGAAATAAATCTTTTAATTAAACCTTTATTAGCCTAAGTTCTATAATTCGTTTGGGATTGAAGTGTAGGCGTGTTTCACCTACAGGGAGTTCAACTACAGATCAATACCAATACACACACACACACATATTTATATTTATATATATATATATATATATAAACCCATACACACAGATATATAATACCCACACATATATTAAACTGTATTGTCTCCTCGGCTGAATGCCAAATGAAAATTAAAATAAAACCAATACAACTCAGGCAAGTAAACAATGTTTACTTTCATTCATAAAAGAGAAGTAGAGAAGTAAACCATTAGTATTTTGACTTCAAGTTTAATAATAATTATATACATATATATATATATATATATATATATATATATATATATATATGTGTGTGTGTGTGTGTATGTGTGTGTGTTCACAATGGTTTGATTATCACTCTATATATTAGTACATAAAGTAGAAACGTTAAGTGATTTTAAAATGTCTTTTTTAAAAAAATGTTCTGTTTTTTTTAACAATCGTTTCAGCTCATTTGTTAAAAAACGTCTCTCTGTCCCTCCCTCTCTTTTCTCTCTTACTCTCTTCTCTCTCTCTCTCTCACTCTCTCTCTCTCTCTCTCACTCTCTCTCTCTCTCTCTGTCCCATTGAAACGTTAATAAATTTCCACGAGATTATGTAAATGAAGTACACACCTTACGACCGTTAGAAAATGACATTCTCAATAAAACTGTAAATAATGTGTTCACTGACCAACATAAATGACATTCTCAATAAAACTGTAAATAATGTGTTCACTGACCAACATAAATGACATTCTCAATAAAACTGTAAATAATGTGTTCACTGACCAACATAAATGACATTCTCATCTATATCCCAGGAGGCAGCGATACATGACCCACATAGAGACCTCAGTCAAATGATTTTACTACTGGGTTTTAAACCTAAATACACTGTACACCTCACTGGCCTGACTCTAGAAGAGATACAATTAACTCATTAGGGGGAATTTCGAGCTTAGTTGATATATTGCGCCTGAGTCTAGTCTAATTAAAACAATGTCCGTTAAATTATAGATTAGTTTAGAACAGAACAAATCAATTCAGTTGGGAGAAACGAGTCCATATATAATGAGCCAGACTATATTGACGGCCTTTGAGGCTGTGGGGATTAGGGCCACCGTCTAGACATTGCTCGTAATGGGGCCCACCATAGAATTGTTGTAGTATAGAATAGAACATACACCTACTGAATTGATGTAGTATAGAACAGAACATACACCTACAGAATTGTTGTAGTATGGAACAGAACATACACCTACAGAATTGTTGTAGTATAGAACAGAACCTACACCTACAGAATTGATGTGGTATAGAATAGAACATACACCTACAGAATTGATGTGGTATAGAACAGAACCTACACCTACATAATTGATGTATTATAGAACAGAACCTACGCCTACAGAATTGATGTAGTATAGAACATAACATACACCTACAGAATTGATGTAGTATAGAACATAACATACACCTACAGTTCTCAAGGGCTACATATGACACTCACACAATGCCCTTGTACTCCTCTGTCTCAAAGAATTAAGAACACAATATCTCTGTTAGTTCTAACAATATCTCTGTTAGTTCTAACAATATCTCTGTTAGTTCTAACAATATCTCTGTTAGTTCTAACAATATCTCTGTTAGTTCTAACAATATCCCTGTTAGTTCTAGGGTTTCAATATTACTTCTCTCAATTATCAGACATGATTAATTTGCACGAACAAGAGTGTTTTAAGTTTCATTCAATCACACTGTAAGATACTATAAGACAAGTGTTCTGCTGTGTATGTGTTTTAAGTTTCATTCAATCACACTGTAAGATACTATAAGACAAGTGTTCTGCTGTGTATTTGTTTTAAATTTCATTCAATCACACTGTAAGATAAAAGACAAGTATTCTGCTGTGTAGTTTACCCATGAGTACGTGACAGTGGCCCTGAGCTAAAATGATTCAAATGTTTGCGATGGCCGGAGAGAACCCTAGTTTTAACTTAAATGCGCTTTTGGCTAAAAACCCCAAAATAAGTTTTGCATAGGGCCCAGTGATTCTTCTATTAGCCAGGACCACAAAAACTTAAAAAAAAAAAAACCAGCTTTGGTAGCAAGTGAAGTAGGTCTATTTGTAACATGTGTTGTTTTTTTTTTTGGCAAAAATCACTGATATATGTGATAAACATGAAGTCTTATTTTAGAATCCAACGATCTGGACCATTTTACATTATTTATTTCATTATTTGTATAGTTATTTGTTTCATTATTTGTTTTATTATATTTAGAACTGCGTGAAAACCATAAAGTACACCTGTATGGCTATAAAAAAATTGTTTGTAATGACCCCGGAAATGACTGTGTGACTCATGATATCCAACTGTAAACAATCACCACTGCACATCCTGCTCACTACATTGTCATCAGCTTACACTAAGACTCACTAAGACTTGTTTATCAGATTGGATACATGTCATCTTTGTGTCAAGGTCGTGCAACGCATGTGTCACGAACGTACCAAATGCGAGGAAGCAGTGCCGATCATTGGGTTTTAGGGGGCCATGGGCAAAGGTATCTATGGGGGCCCCGCTGATATATATAATATGCTCTTTCAACTCGTCGTGCTTTGTAGATTTCGATTCCCTGCATGGTTTCTACTTGTTAATTTAATCGCACATCGCTTAATTTCATCTTTTCAATGTTTTTGAATATCAAGTAGAGCACAGTGTATACACAGATTTATACTTCTGCTACTAAAATGTTCATTTAGACGAGATTCAACATGGTTTCCCTTTATATAAAGTTGCATTTTAAAATTATGTTTTATTTACATTCGTTGGCTAAGCAAAATTTTCTATTCACACCTTTTCACATTTAAAATAAAATCCTATGTCAAATGTCAATATTGAAGTCAAAAGAACAAGATATAAATGGTAATTTAACATGGGTCATCCAGGCTTATGGGATGGGCCCCCGGAGAACATGTCTAATTGAACTTATACTTAACAACGACCTGCACGCACCAGCCACATGGAATCATTTTAATGTGTTAAATAAAAACTTCTTAAAAATCTGAAGTAAAACAAATTATAAATGAGTACATGTAAAAGAAAAATGCGAAACAAGTTACAAGTGTTGTAATTGACAACATAGTAGTAGACTTTAATTTACTTATTGAATCGAACTCAATTTTGTCACGTTCAAACTAAAAGAGATAACTTCCAATGGCAAATGTATCCACCAACTAGTCACACCCCCTTCATTTCCTAAAATTTTCGCTTTCAAAAAAACAACCGAATAAAACTGTAATTCTTAATATGCTTGTAGAATAAATCAAAGCTACCCCACCCAGGTGTATAGTTTATTTATTTGTTTTTATTTATCTGCTAATTGAAATGCATATTTTAGTGCAACATATTGTATTCACCCACGCTTTTAATTAGAGTAATTCTAAATTATGTATACATATGCTACTAACATGTACTAAATGACTTCTGTCGGTTTTGGGAGGGTGGAAAGAAAAGAAAGAGAGAGCAATAATGAGTGTATGTGTGTGTGTGTGTGTGTGTGTGTGAGAGAGAGAGAGAGAGAGAGAGAGAGATAGAGAGAGAGAGATAGAGATAGAGAGAAAGAGAAAAGAATATGTCATTGTTCATCCTGTGTTCACTTTCTACCAATACCATATTTCAAACAAAAATTCTCCCATCACCCATTAATATAAAGAAATATTTTTTTTTAAATTTGGCACCATCCAGTTTTGTTTCCCGCCACCTGGTCAAGTTAAGTCCATGCCACCTGCCCCCTGCACCTCTCACCCACATTTACTGGGGACGGGGGCTGATCAAGTTTACACAGGGTGTCCCAAACAAATTTATTTTTTATTTCCACTTTATTGCCAAGGAAATCAAAAAAGTATCGCATTGAGCCCAGGTGGAAAACACAAGTCACCATTTCAGTCATGTCATGTGTGGTCTGGGACCTCAGAGTCAACACCAGGTCATCAGGCAGTTAGACCCCCTCCACACACACACACACACACCACCTTTTGTACCATTTAACATCCGGTCAGTGTAAGGTCAACACTGAGTTCATGAAATCATATTTGTTCACAAACTGGTCTGAGTTCCCATCAAAATCAACACACTTGTGTTGCTTGTGTGTTTGTGTTGCTTGTGTGTTTGTGTTGCTTGTGTGTTTGTGTTGTTTATGTGTTTGTGTTGCTTGTGTGTTTGTGTTTTTGTGCTGGTTGGTTGTTGTTTTTACGTCTACTCGTTAAAGTGTAACAAATGAGAAATGTGTGGGTGTATACGTGTATGGGTGTGTGGCTGTGTAGTGTATGGGTGTGCGGCTGTGTACGTGTATGGGTGTGTGGTTGTATACGTGTATGGATGTGTAGTGTATGGGTGTTTGGCTGTGTGGTTTACTTGCTTTTTTTGGGAGAGGGTGGCGGGGGTGTAGTAAAGTGTTTATTGTCTGAAGGGAGGTTATGTTTTCAATACAAGTATTATTGACATTGTTGAAATAAAAATGATCCACAAGACATACAGAAATACACATTGAATACACAAACACATTTTGAACACTCTTTAATATACACCATATATAATATGAATTTACTTTTAATATACTTATACACTTTGAACACACTTTAATATATACCCTATATAATATGAATTTACTTTGATATACACAAACAAACTCTAATATACACTAATACACTTGTGCTAACAACACAAAATCCCATCATGGGACGTGGCAACAAAAACAGATAATTTCTACACTTCATCTGCCCCGATGACCTATTAGGCTAAGGGACTGCTTATTTTTAAATACACTTGAACCCATTGGTGGGTTGTGACACAATATAAATTTATAATCAACTATCTAATATGTACCCGGTATTCACACAAGTTCGCCCCCCCCCCCCGGATGGAAGAGCCAAAACCTCTGTCCTACCACTCACTCATTTTCCAGGATCCACCCCACCATTTGAACCCCTTCCGGGTCATCCATACATCCACCACCCCTCCTTCCCAAAACTCCTAATCCCCCCTCCCACCACCAGCCCTCCCTAACCACCACCATTTCCCTTTACCCCCCTCCCTCGTCACCAGTATCAAATGTGAAAAGCTTAATTATTTATTTCACTTTTATAATGCTTCTATGTAGTATACTTATATGAGTGTTAGTTTTCTTCACAAATTATGATAATAATAATGAACTGCTGCCATGGTGGTTTTTTAATAAGGCGTCTGACTCAGCCCCGTAGCGTGAAAATTCTACAGCAGGGCCCAGACATTCTACAGCAGGGGCCAGGCATTCTACAGTAGGGGCCAGACAAGAGCAGGGGGGCAGGTAATACATTTCACTAAGTAGAACAAAAAAGCAGAGGGGCCCAGACAAAACGCAGTGGGGGGCCGGCCCCCTCTGCCCCCCCGCACGCTACGGGCCTGGTCTGACTCATCGTCGGTTGTGACGTGGCGCGGAATATAAATTATATAGAAAGTACATCCCGTGTTTTGAATCACTATTTCCGAACTCCGCCATATTTGTTATTTTTGAACTCCAATAATGTATTGTAATATATTACCAGATCATTGTTAATCGCTTTAAAACTGACCTTCACTCTATAAAACCGACCTACAGTGTCGATACATTGCTGTAAAGCTGACCTTAGCGCATGTCGGGGGAAGGGATCTTATTTTTGTTTATTTTTTTCTCAACGAAAGGCTCCAATAAAATAAACATTCCGTTCTACCCACATACATCCAAACATTGTTGGAACATAAAGAGTTAATTGTACACATTTGTTTGTATTAAACATAATCTAAAAGAAGCTTAACCAGCTTAAATGTATGACAGGAACAAAATACATTGTTAAATATATCTTTCTATAATTTATTAATAATATTCATTTTATTAAATTAATTGATGTTGTTTAGCTGATTATTATTTAACCTCTCCTCCTCCAACATCCGATATTATTTCACAAAATACACCTTTTGACTATATGTTTTCCAGTCTTCAATGAAACGGGGAATTTTTATGTGAACATTTTCTCATAAAATACCAAAGATTTTTAGAGCATTTTCGAAAAAAAAAATGCTCTATTGTCCCCGTTTTGTCTGTCTGTCTGTCATCACCCTAGATCTCAACAACCATAAGTCCTAGACCCATGATGTATATATCATTTTGTAGGTCTTAGCCTGCCATGTGTGCATCAAAAGTCCATTTCGCGATCTGACCTCTGAGGGCCGTAAAAGGGGGCTTATAAAGTACCGTTTTTACTATATAAGCTATATTAACAAAGGAGCGTCCTAGATATCAGCAACCATAAGTCCCAGACCCATGATGTATATATCATTTTGTAGGTCTTGGCCTGCCATGTGTACATCAAAAGTTTATTTCGCGACAGGGCCTCTCAGGGCCGGGCTTCAGGGCTCCTTAGGGGCTTATATATTGTATATAGATTATAAGCTAAACAAAGGGGCGAAATCATTATTTTTGTAACAGTTATTAAACATGACTTACTTCCCTCTCTATACATGAAAATGTTTTAAAACGTCCTGTTTTTACAGGCTTAATTTTTGCTTGTTTCTTCAATTACAGGTATTGTGGTTTTATAGGATCTAAGGGATAAACATATCTTACCAATCTAATACTATCCGCTGAGTAAAGATAACATATTAACTACAAATTAATTATTTAGATTTGCTTTTTGTAAATTCTGCTTATTATAATGCCTCTTATTAAATATATATTACTATCAATGTTTTCAATCTTCAGTTTGTAAAATGTTCATTTTGTTATGAATTAAAATTCGCACTGTTCGAGATTCATTTTAATATCAACAAAGTCAACATTTTAATATCAACAAAGTCAACAATTTACTTTCATTTTTATTTATAGACAGAATGGTCTAGAATCAACTAATTTCTATTTCACCAAGTTTTACAATCTTTTGAGATTTTTCATCTGCAAAGTAAAGTTGAAAGCTGTATAAATTCTTTGTATAAAACTTAACACGCACTTATTCACTTAATGTTTATGGTAGTTTTTCTTTATAGGTGGGTAGCGAAAACTAAACAGTTTTTATGGTAAGTCGTGAAAACTAAACAGTTTTTATGGTAAGTCGCGTAACGTCAAAGTTTGAGAACCATTGATATAAACAAATACACAGTGGAGCCGCATTTGAGTTTTTCGTTGTAAAAAACATTTTTAAAAGCCATACAATAGTTGATTTAGTTCTGAAATTTAAGAATAAAATCGTTTAATGGGAGCAGTGCTAAAGTCAAAGAAGAGCCATAAACCGCTACAGGAGCTCCACTTTGCTATAATTGTATTCAGCATTGATAAACATACATTAAACTTGATATTCATTCAGTACCATCGTACATTAAACTTGATATTCATTCAGTACCATCGTACATTAAACTTGATATTCATTCAGTACCATCGTACATTAAACTTGATATTCATTCAGTACCATCGTACATTAAACTTGATATTCATTCAGTACCATCGTACATTAAACTTGATATTCATTCAGTACCATCTTACATTAAACTTGATATTCATTCAGTACCATCGTACATTAAACTTGATATTCATTCAGTACCATCGTACATTAAACTTGATATTCATTCAGTACCATCGTACATAAAACTTGATATTCATTCAGTACCATCGTACATTAAACTTGATATTCATTCAGTACCATCGTACATTAAACTTGATATTCATTCAGTACCATCGTACATTAAACTTGATATTCATTCAGTACCATCGTACATTAAACTTGATATTCATTCAGTACCATCGTACATAAAACTTGATATTCATTCAGTACCATCGTACTTTAAACTTGATATTCATTCAGTACCATCGTTAAGTACAATAAAAAATTCATTACATTTGTTGCTGAATTCCACAGTATTGTATTGACAGAACAGTTGACTTTGCTCATTTAATATGTACTTCTCAAGTTTTTTTTTGCTACTAAATGAACTCTTTTGTTGAGTTATAAAATATCACTAATTCTACTTGAATCTCATACTTCGATTTCTTGGGGGGGGGGGGGCAGTGGCGTAGCTCTTTTGGGGGCGTAGGGTATAGGATGGTCCACCGGAATCGTCGCTAAGATTTACGTTAAACAGGGGCGGCTTCTGCCAAATTTTATAGCACAGTGATGGAGCATCATTGTAAGCAGTGGCGCAACCAGGCTGGGGCAGTGGGGGGCTCAAGTCCCCCCCCCCCAAGCCAAATCGGAGGGACCCAGCAGTCTTTCTTTTGTATCATCAGTACATAATTAAAGTTACAAAAAAGACTGTCAAACTCATAATAATAATCTGTTCTATCCTTAATTCTTTATTAATTATAATTTTTAGTTTTTTCAAAATGTGAGACCCCCCCCCCTCCCCCAGCATTTTTTGCTGGTTGCGCCACTGATTGTAAGATTCAGAACTCTAGTTGATGCCATTGTTTCGGGATTCGACACTGATTAACAATAATAATTCATTTAATATGGGCATATACCAGCACATATTTATGGCAATCTTCACTCTAACTACATGTTGTTTTTAATCACCCTCTCTGGATTTGTTATTAAATCAATTATTTTTAAAAATATAGTTAGAGTGTAAAGTATAGGACCTATGGCTGGGTGGGGCTTTTGTGCGCGGGTTGTGGTAATTGCACTACCGGCTGTGGGGGGGGGGGTGAAAGGAGACCTTGCAGAACCGTCCCATTAGTGGTTTACAGGATCTACAAGATAACATCTCAGCTTTACATTTCTACTGAGGCTTTAATCCTTTTAGAAAGTCAACGTATTGCCTGACCAGTCTGTTGATCATAGTCTGGTGGTATCAGTGCTTTCAATCATAACATTTGGCAACTTGTGCCAGATAGATATTCCAACATTATCGCCCAACCATGACATATATCAATAGCAAGCCAGTACTAGATATAGATATCTATACGTCTGAATCAGAGCATATTATTAGATCGTCATTGTTTGTCTTTATAATATTATTGACATAATACAGACAGTGGTTGTTAACAGTTTATACCTTTAAATTGGTTTCACGTGTGTTCTACGGGCACACATATTTTGTGAAGAATAAACTTGTGCACTTTAGTTACTAAAATCAACTTTGTGTAACTAGTGTAGGAGACTTTAAACAACCATTGTGAATACGTTCCATAACAAGGTAAAAAAAAAGGACTAAATATCTAGTTATCCAGCTATTCTAATTAAATACACTTATATTTTGACTTGATTCTTACCTGTATGAATTGATAGTTATTTCACTTGTTACTTCAATGACACTTAACTCTTACTTTGGTTGACATATCTAGCACCGTGTGTAGACGATATTTATCCGCCCCCCCCACCCTAGGATTTATTACCAAAGAAATATTTTCACATTTTCAACTATTAATCATTCTTACATAATAAAAAAAAACACAAACTAATTACTGACTTTTCAGTTTGTTCTAATTATCACTCATTATAAACTATTTATACATAAAAATGTAAACTTAAGTGAGACAGTAAATAAATAAATCAGGCCATTATGGGTTCAAGCCTTAGGTCCAAAGTAATTTTACTAGAGGCGGGGGGTGGGTGGGGGGGGGGGTCACCGAAAATAAAACCGTTTTTGACATGGGGAAATGGGAGGGGGGGGGGCTAAAATTTGTGGACGTAATAAATGGACGACCCCACATTAGCAGTAGGAACTGGAACTTTTGGACTCTGGTTATTTAAATACGTATGCATAGGTTTAATTTACGTGCGTGAATTTCTGGTTATATATAGGCTAGGTGTTATTATATGAATAGAATAATTTTTTAACAGGTTCGTGTTTTGTACACACGAGTATGTGTTTTGTGTTTATGTGTTTGTGTTTATGTTTTGTGTTCATGTGTTTGTGTTCATGTGTTTATGTGTTTTGTGTTTATGTATTTATGCATTTATGTATTTATGCATTTATGTGTTTGTGTTTATGTGTTTGTGTTTATGTGTTTGTGTTTATGTGTTTGTGTTTATGTGTTTGTGTTTATGTGTTTGTGTTTATGTGTTTGTGTTTATGTGTTTGTGTTCATGTGTTTATGTTTTTGTGTTTGTGTTTGTGTTTGTGTGTTTGTGTTTGTGTTTATGTGTTTGTGTTTATGTGTTTGTGTTTATGTGTTTGTGTTTGTGTGTTTATGTGTTTATGTGTTTGTGTGTTTGTGTTTATGTGTTTGTGTTTATGTTTATGTGTTTGTTTATGTGTTTGTGTGTTTGTGTTTATGTGTTTGTGTTTATGTGTTTGTTTGTGTTTATGTGTTTGAGTTTATATGTTAGGATGTGTTTATGTGCTTATCCTCTCGGTAGTCAAGATAAATAAACACCTACCTTCAGAAAGTACATGTTAGGTCATTTCCTTTCTATTGTGAAACGCAAATGCAGGTTAATTGATTGATTACAGATCGATAGAGAATGCCACTGATTTCATTAGGATCTAGACTTCATCAATATGTTGTTGGATTATAATCGATCTGGTGTTAGCCAACACGTTTTTTGAATTAAAATTTGAGTTTTGAAGAATATGTGTTTTTGTCAAGTCAGCAGGACAAAAGGACAAACGTGAAAAGTGCTCATTTGATTATACGTTAGTGCATTTATTTTTGTATTTAGCACCTGTACAATGACAACTTCAAAAGCTCACTTTTAGTGTCTTTGGTTATCTAACTTGTGCAAAATTAACACATTGTTTAAGCTTTTATGATAAAAGGAAACGACTTGACTGATAATACTTGATTGATTTCCTTTATGGCAGTCTCTAGGTGAGTGTCGTCCAGTAAGGCATTCTCCCATTGACAAAAAATTGTCTAGACCATGGGCAAACAAAGGCCCGTCGGCCACATAATACGTTTTGCTTCTTTATCCAGCCGCTCTTTTCAAGTACATTATATTTGTATAAGATCATTTAAGCTCTCCAACCAAAAACTGATCGAGGTCCGGCCCTATTTTAAATTTAAGAGCCCATTGTGGCCCGCGGCTAAAAAAAGTTTCACCACCCTCAGTGTAAACTCTTAATAAGTGAAACGATTACTAGTTGAACACATACTTGTACTTGTTACATGATTCTAAATTTTTGTAAGGCGTTTACTTAGAATCATTTCAAGGATGTCTTAAAATTAAGATAAAGACTTTAAATATAATTTTTTTTTAAAGTCTGGAATACTTGTTTACATTTGTTTGTTTTTTAACCCTCTCCCCGCCCCCCGGGCTCTTTTTTCAGACATCACGTTACTTAAATTGACTTCAATTAGACTATACTTCCAACTGCTGTTGCTATTATTGGTTTCGCTGTCGGTTTAAAAATTAGATTAATTTATATCAGTATATAGTTCAATTTAACATGTTCATAACAAGCAATATATATGCTTATATTTTTACAATAATTCGTTTACATTCCAATGTCATGTTTCTTAAAGCACTGAGAATGAATACAGCTTTTATTTTGTTTTAATGTCGTCACTATTTATTTGAACAAAATGTTGTTTCCCCTGGGGGCATAGATCAATTTAAACAGGTGACATTTCATTGGACAAAATTTGAACTTTAATTGTCCGACGTCACAAATAAAACCGTGTCTTTAGGGCTAATCGTACATGTATAGCAAAGTTGTAATTGACTCTTGAGATGGTATCAATCAAGTTGAGTTATAATTGACTCTTGAGATGGTATCAATCAAGTTGAGTTATAATTGACTCCAGGGGCGCCGAGAGCCAACACGGGCCCCAGGGCAGGACAACATTGCGGGCCCCTTAATAAACAATAAGTCTTGAAAAAATTGACATGGTCTGGGCGGCCGGGCCCCCTTACAGATGCGGGCCCCCTGGCAATGACCCCCCTGCCCCCTCTCGGCGTGCCTGATTGACTCTTGAGATGGTATAAATCAAGTTGAGTTATAATTGACTCTTGTGATGGTATCAATCAAGTTGAGTTATAATTGACTCTTGAGATGGTATCAATCAAGTTTACAGTTTTCGTTTTTGTTTAAAATAATATAATGTAGGAGCGTGATCAATTGTTACAAATATCCACTATAACAGTCAAACGTACATGTCAAAATTTCAAACACAGAAACCTTTTTATTTTTTTTACTCATTTTATTTCTGCTTTACTAATATGACGTAGTATTTACTTAATACAGTAACCTCTCCAATATCCGGCTGTATGTTGAGATGCCAATCACAAACTATCTTATATTTATAAATCACTATTGGAAGGGTGTTTTGTAGTGCCCTGCTTTCATTGCCAAATATCCGAGAGTTCAATGGCTGTGAAGGCGCCACGGGGGACATAGGTTGGTGACCAGTACAATGCACATTCGCTTTTAATTCAAGTATTCATTTGAAGCTCAGGATGTATTTTAGGAACTTTCACCAACACCAGAAACATTCCTGGTCGACAGTTATGTTCCCTCCAATTTTTCGAAGGTCGCCTGCTGCATTAGATATTGGATGTGCAACTTTTAGTGGAATTTTGAATTTGTGTGCACAGCGTGACGTAGTGAAAGGCCCACTTTATGTTATACATCGCACGAGTAATATTTTATTTTACCTTGCCTGATAGCAGTTGGCCAGATAATCATGAGCCGGAGAGTCAAAAATGTTTAATCCTATAAATTCACTGAAAACATCCCGGACGAATTTTAGCTCATCAAACACTTTCCGGGAAATGTATATCATCGCTGGATCACGGGAAATGTATATCATCGCGGGATCACGGGAAATGTACATCATCGCGGGATCACGGGAAATGTATATCATCGCGGGATCACGGGAAATGTATATCATCGCGGGATCACGGGAAATGTATATCATCGCGGGATCACGGGAAATGTATATCATCGCGGGATCACGGGAAATGTATATCATCGCGGGATCACGGGAAATGTACATCATCGCGGGATCACGGGAAATGTACATCATCGCGGGATCACGGGAAATGTATATCATCGCGGGATCACGGGAAATGTATATCATCGCGGGATCACGGGAAATGTATATCATCGCGGGATCACGGGAAATGTATATCATCGCGGGATCACGGGAAATGTATATCATCGCGGGATCACGGGAAATGTATATCATCGCGGGATCACGGGAAATGTACATCATCGCGGGATCACGGGAAATGTATATCACGCGAAAAAACTATTTAATTAAAAAATTTTAGTCATTTTTTTAAAAAATAAAATTTTAATATATTTTTTTATATTTCTCAGTAGCTTAATATCTTGCACAAATGTTATTATCCTTAAAAGGCAAAGATTTTCCATTACCATATCATGTCTCGATATTTAAGTGCGCTAAACAACATTTTGTTCATTCTGCATTTGGGATTCTCATTTAGCTGGGATGTACCATTTGGTTTGAATTCGTTTAACTATAATTGTTCTTGTTAAAATGTTCACACTACCTGTGTACAATAAATGGGCTACAAAAAACAATGGTTCAGCTCATCGGTCATGACTGAAGAAGAATAGATGCATTATCTCTAAAACTGACCTTGGTGCAGGCGGGGGCGTTGGGTCTTTATTTTTATTTTCTGCACGAACGATGACGAATAATTCAACATGACGTCATAACACAGACACTTAGACAATTTTGAAGCATAAAATGGATAGTTTTACATCTCCAGTCTTCAAATGAAATTTGGCGTTTTTTGTGTGAAAAATTTAACATGGAATAAAAAAAATGTTTACCGGATTGTAATATATAACTTAATAAAACGATGTAAACTAAGCGATAATTAATTCCTATTTTAGTTAAAGCTTATTTTAAAAGTGACTATTTCAGTTGACCTACTATACTATTTCAAACATTTTTGTATCATGACGATTTATATGGAAACACCACACCCACACACCCCCACCACACACACACACTAAGTTAATCAAAACATCAATAGAAAATCAATTCAAGGAAACATTTTAATTTCTCGACATTCAGTTACGTATCACTACTTTCAGCAAATGTGTCAATCCATAAATAGCACACTCCTTGTTTTGAAGGGATTGGGCGTGAACCACAGAATGTTAATGATACTAGCGGTGTACCCGGCTCTGCTCGGGAGGTTGAGGTGCCACGCGAAACTTGCAACATTTCTAAAGATTGTACCCGACACAGTTTCAGGGACATAGAACAAATCTACTTAAAGTTCGTCACATATTAAATTTTACCCGTCGTAATTAGTTTTCTCACTGTTAACAACAAAAATATAAAAATATAAACCTTTATTAAAATTCACTAAAAAGTAAAAAAAAAAAAATTAATAACTTTGATCACTTAAATATTTATTTATATCATAATATAACTATAGAGGCGCCCTATTGTATATGTATATATTTATTTAATGACATATTGCACAATTTAGCCTATATCAGCCTAACATTAAAAGCCTAATATTATTATTCCGCTATTTTTCACACTTATTTATTATGACATCTTGATCTCTATTCATATTTTTTTATTTTTCCATCCAAATATATCACAAAACAGTGGTTTCTAAAAATACTATCTTGTGAATGTGTGTTTTGGTTTTTTTTGTCTTTCCATTTATTGCGTGGCCTTTAAAACCAAAGTGTGTTATATGACATTTACTACTATCTAAATACTCAACTGTCTAACTGAATGCTGACCACCTACGTACTCTCATATACTACGTGTACTAAAATGCAATGCACCCAAAGGTTCATCTATCTTTAGAATAAATTGAATATGTCAATCAATTCATAAAATCGGTTAACATAAATATCACAAGTTAGCAAAAATATAAAAAAATCTTAAAATATCACAAGTTAGCAAAAATATAAAAAAATCTTAAAATATCATAAGTTAGCAAAAATATCATAAGTTAGCAAAAATATCATAAGTTAGCAAAAATATCATAAGTTAGCAACAATGACATAGGTTAGCAGCAATGACACTCCCGTGTAAACAAAAGCGACAATGTTTTCGAAACAACACAAGATTTCGTCGTAAAAAAATGTTTGAAAAAAATTTGGCCTTGTTTCGATTATATGAATTTTACCCCAATACTGTTGTAATAGTCGCACCCCACTATACCACAATACTGTTGTAATGGTCGCACCCCACTATACCACAATACTGTTGTAATAGTCGCACCCCACTATACCACAATACTGTTGTAATAGTCGCACCCCACTATACCACAATACTGTTGTAATGGTCGCACCCCACTATACCACAATACTGTTGAAATATTCGCACCCCACTATACCACAATACTGTTGTAATAGTCGCACCCCACTACACCACAATACTGTTGTAATGGTCGCACCCCACTATACCACAATACTGTTGTAATGGTCGCACCCCACTATACCACAATACTGTTGTAATGGTCGTACCCCAATACTGTTGTAATGGTCGTACCCCAATACTGTTGTAATGGTCGTACTCCAATATTATTGTAATAAGCTTTCATTAAAATTACAATTATCTCAGTGCTTCAGGAAAATCCAGTTGGCCTAGTTTTTTTATAACAACAAAAACAAACAAACAATCACATTTTGTAAATACACCAGTCATAAAATAAATGAATCATCGACAGTATGTTACTGTTAGTATTATTGATTATCCTTCATTGTAACGAACATTGCTATCTAGTAGAATTTATGACCAAATTAGTTGTTTATGTTAATACAGACTGAAACAATGCCAGGAATATTAAAGTTGTTAATTGATCATTGACCAGAATGACTCAGAGCTCCATGTGTCATTTTTTGTAATGGTCGCATACATGTGCCTTCATAACTAAGAAAGTATCAAATTAAGTATTCTGAAATGTGCCAACATGTTTAAGAAAGTGTCGGGCTATATGTGCTCACCAGTTAAGTGTGCTCATAACCATATACTGTTATCAATATCGTTACATCGATATTTCCTTTCTGGGCAGTCACTCATTTGGTCTTTCCCACCCTTCACAAAACTATATCGAAAGTTGTGTGTGTCTAAATGGCATCCCATGTAAAGTGGTAGTCGGGGCTGAACGCCCCGCATCTTCCTTAACACGCCTCTGGCTGTAATAATGAGCTAAAGACCAATGACAATTACTGAAACATGCGCCACTTTATTTGTCCAGATTGTTTGGTCTCTGCACGTCAAACTGACTTCCAGACAGGTTACTAAAAAATAATTCTACACTGCCCCGATGAGCCCTTAGAGGCTTAAGGGACTTAAATATGAATGTGTGCGCGTGTGTGTGTGCATTGCTTATGGTGTGTATTACTAAAAAAAAAGGGGGAAAACCCATTAAAAACTTGCATAAAATGATATTTATATCATAATGATCTTTACAGCAAACGTCATGACTAAAACCCATTAATTCAGTTTTAAAAGTGTTTTCATTAATATCAGCTATAATGTCAGCTCAGGTTATTAGCATCTCAGCCATTTTGTTATCTCGTTAACAAACATTGCCAAAAATGTAAATGAGAAAAATATTTTCGAAATTACATTAAATGTATTTAAAATACATGATCTTACACACACACTCGATTTGTTACCCCTTCAAGCTGTGTTATGGTTTTGTTATAACAAGCTGTGTTCCAAATTTCCCCATGTCCTACTTCACATAAGTAGCGTATACAATACTATACTTAGTATAGTCCTGACTTTACCGTTTTCTTCAGTAATTTACCAGAATGTTCGAGCTTCGAGAAAAATACATTTCTTTTTAGATTTTGATATGAGCACGAAGAAAAATTATCGAGTTAATTAGAATAATGTAGTACTTACTGTAGTGAAACTTACAGTTTAAAATGAAATCATAATATCACTCGACTGTGTTTAACTATGGTTATACTTACAGTTTGAAAGGAAGCCATAATACCTCTCTACCATGTTCAATTATTTCTAGCTTTTCTCTTACCACAGTTATCAATGGTAAATACATGTCAGACGCCCCTGTACCCCCCACCCCCACCGTCGGGTACAGTAATTTACTATAAAATGATTTAGAAACTGGTGGAAGTGTTTGTTCATTGGGGAGCCCAATTAGTGAAGTTTATCAGTGAAAATGTTTTTTTCTTATTTTACGATGGCTGTGTGCGGCAAAAAATGGATTGGCTGTGAGCAACTTTGGATGGACATTCAAATATTAGTGCGTCATATACAATATTAGTGCGTCATATACAAATATTAGTACGCCATATACAATATTAGTGCGTCATATACAAATATTAGTGCGTCATATACAATATTAGTGCGTCATATACAAATATTAGTGCGTCATATACAAATATTAGTGCGTCATATACAAATATTAGTGCGTCATATACAATATTAGTGCTTCATATACAATAGCGGTATTAACGTGCGCTCATCTTTGTTAAGCGCTCACTCGCTCGATGAGTATTGTGCCTGCGCACACGCTCATAGCTTAAAGGGAACAGTGAGCAGGCCGAGAACCCTGAAGCCACTCACGGCCATGTACATTTTTAAAACTTAATTCTTTCAGGCTTAATAAAAAAAATAAATTAATATGTTTTAAGTTTCCTTTAAATTTCTTTACCCCCCCCCTCCCTTCCCATTCATTAACTGCCCTAGTATTACCGCTTCACTGGCTGAATGAAAAATTGATAACTTATGAATGATTTTTAAAAGTTCATTAAGACGAAGTTTATTTATGACAATGAAGCAACACAGTAGCTCAGACACACGAACATGTATCGATCAAATATAGGCTTGAAATGTCAACCATTCATCACGGTCAAGATAGAATCATGGAAAAAAAAAATAAAACAAAAAGCTCTCAACAAAGAACAATATCTGCTTACAAGTAGAATTTATATAATAACACAAAACACAAATATACACTAGATTATGATGTACAAGATAAGCCTATATACACTGTTGTCATGGTGAAGCAAAGTGAATTTATACACTATGTCAGTAAATGATAACCTAGTAGCATTTGAATTAAACAAACAATGGAGAAAGTTTGATATGTACAAGTATGACACTATATTCAACAACAACAGAATCATATCAATATGTACAAGTATGACACTATATTCAACAACAACAGAATCATACCGATATGTACAAGTCTGACACTATATTCAACAACAACAGAATCATATCGATATGTAAAAGTATGACACTATATTCAACAACATCAGAATCATATCGATATATACAAGAATGACACTATATTCAACAACAACAGAATCATATCAATATGTACAAGTATGACACTATATTCAACAACAACAGAATCATATCGATATGTACAAGTCTGACACTATATTCAACAACAACAGAATCATATCGATATGTAAAAGTATGACACTATATTCAACAACATCAGAATCATATCGATATGTACAAGTATGACACTATATCCAACAACAACAGAATCATATCGATATGTACAAGTATGACACTGTATTCAACAAATACAGAATCATATCGATATGTACAAGTATGACACTATATTCAACAACTACAGAATCATATAACTATAAACTGTGTGTAAAATAAACCACCGTAACCATAGCAACCTATGTATGTATTATTGACTAGGATGATAGTCTTTTTATGTCTCTAATCGAATAAAGTTCAGATATGTATTTTTCAGTAGATGTTTACTTATCAGTTATGTTCATCTGTCTAGTAGAAAGTTTCTACGCACTTCCCATCTTAAAATCAGTGGCTCTCACACTTTTACGGATCGCAACCCACTAAGAAACGTGTTCGGTTTCGGCAAACCATTTGTAAAGAAAAATAAAATAGCAAGAATAAAAACGAGCAGCTTAAATAATTTGTATCTATTAAAGTTACCCTTACTTCGACAGCCAATTCTGTAAAGTAACTTAACGTTATTTCATTATGTCGTGACTGTAGATAGGGACATAACATTCCATTCTTATTGTACTTTAACTTTTCATCTTGTCACAGAGCATAGCAGGACTTTTAAGAGTCGTGGGGGAGGGGTAGTGAGAAGGTGAAACAGAGTGTGGGGACTTCTGTGGATAGACTAGTGAATTATTGCTGACATTTGTCTGTATGTGTGTGTGTTTTCAATCTTGAAATCGATGAACCTCTGAAACGTGATTTATTTATCGGCCTGTAGGGAGAGCCTGGTTGTCTACTTGATCTTTAGAAATGAGGCATTTTGAATAGATTTCTCTGATGGAAATAGAAATGAGGCATTTTGAATAGATTTCTCTGATGGAAATAGAAATGAGGCATTTTGAATAGATTTCTCTGATGGAAATAGAAATGAGGCATTTTGAATAGATTTCTCTGATTTGTTTTCATTTCAAACGTGCTTTTACATTTTACGCTTTGGAAAGTCTGTATCGATAGAGATATCCAGTTTTTGTAGCAAATGTTTATCTTCAGGTCATAAAATATCTATCGAAATGTTTGAGTGATGCGACCCTACCACCCCGTGTACTATTTCAACTTAAAAAATTATACTTAGAAAATGCGTTGTGAAATAAGGAAACTGACTGTCTTAGCGCTTAATCACCATTGGTAAGACTATTTCAAAATTCTGGTCAAGAATTTGTCTTTCAAGCCTTAAGTCTTTGGCTTGTGAGATGCCAAGAATGGAAGTAGAATAATTTTAAAATCATTTTAGTCAAAACAGGTGTCACCCCCCCCCACCCCACGGGGCCGGGCCAGAAGTATCTTTCAGTTGCAGAGGCGGATGTAAGGTGGGGACATTTGTCAAAAGAACCAAAAAATAATTGCCGCCGACTTGGAAAGGAGATGGGCGCCACCAAGTATATAAGCCTACAACGTTCCCCCCAACGACCACAAATTAAAAACAATTATAATATATCACAAAAATGACGTGCTAGAGGAAAACTCTACACAGAATTAATCAGCATTAAAAACAATTATATTATAACGCAAAAAACATGAAGTGATAGAGGAAAACTCTACACAGAATTAATCAGCATTAAAAACAATTATATTATATCACAAAAAATGATGATGCTAGAGAAAACTCTACACAGAATTAATCAGCAATAAAAACAATTATATTACATCACAAAAACATGACCTGCTAGAGAAAACTCTACACAGAATTAACGCATTAAAAAACAATTATATTATATCGTAAAAACATGACGTGATAGAGGAAAACTCTACACAGAATTAATCAGCATTAAAAACAATTATATTATATCACAAAAACATGACGTGCTAGAGGAAAACCTTACACAGAATAAATCAGCATTAAAAGCAATTATAGTATATCACAAAACATGACGTGCTAGAGGAAAACTCTACACAGAATTAATCAGCATTAAAAACAATCATATTATATCACAAAAACATGACGTGCTAGAGGAAAACTCTACATAGAATTAATCAGCATTAAAAACAATTATATTATATCACAAAAAACATGACGTGCAAGAGGAAAACTCTACACAGAATTAATCAGCATTAAAAACAATTTGTATTATATCACAAAAACATGACGTGCTAGAGGAAAACTCTAAACAGAATTAATCAGCATTAAAAACAATTATATTATATCACAAAAACATGACGTGCTAGAGAAACCTGCACAGAATTAATCAGCATTAAAAACAATCATATTATACTAAAAACATGACGTGCTAGAGGAAAACTCTACACAGAATTAATCAGCATTAAAAACAATTATATTATATCATTAAGAACATGACGTGCTAGAGGAAAACTCTACACAGAATTAATCAGCATTAAAAACAATTATATTATATCAAAAAACATGACGTGCTGATAGAAAACTTTCTACACAGAATTAATCAGCATTAAAAACAATCATATTATATCACAAAACATGACGTGCTAGAGGAAAACTCTACACAGAATTAATCAGCATTAAAAACAATCATATTATATCACAAAACATGACGTGCTAGAGGAAAACTCTACACAGAATTAATCAGCCATAAAAACAATGATATTATATCGTAAAAACATGACGTGCTAGAGGAAAACTCTACACAGAATTAATCAGCATTAAAAACAATTATATTATATCACAAGAACATGACGTGCTAGAGGAAAACCTACACAGAATTAATCAGCATTAAAAACAATTATATTATATCACAAAAACATGACGTGCTAGAGGAAAACTCTACACAGAATTAATCAGCATTTTAAACAATCATATTATATCACAAAAAAACATGATGCTGAGGAAAACGCTACACAGAATTAATCAGCCATAAAAACAATTATATTATATCACAAAAAGATGACGTGCTAGAGAAAACTCTACACAGAATTAATCAGCATTTAAAACAATTATATTATATCACTAAAACATGACGTGCTAGAGGGAAACTCTACACAGAATTAATCAGCATTAAAAACAATTATATTATATCACAAAACATGACGTGCTAGAGGAAAACTCTACACAGAACTAATCAGCATTAAAAACAATCATATTATATCACAAAAACATGACGTGCTATAGGAAAACTCTACACAGAATTAATCAGCATAAAAAACAATTATATTATATCACAAAAACATGACGTGCAAGAGGAAAACGCTACACAGAATTAATCAGCATTAAAACAATTATATTATATCACAAAAACATGACGTGCTAGAAAAATCCTACACAGAATTAATCAGCATTAAAAACAATTATATTATATCACAAAAACATGACCTGGGTTAGAGAAATCTCTACACAGAATTAATCAGCATTAAAAACAATTATATTATATCGCAAAAACATGACGTGCTAGAGGAAACTCTACACAGAATTAATCAGCATTAAAAACAATTATATTATATCACAAAACATGACGTGCTAGAGGAAAACTCTACACAGAATAAACTCTAGCATTAAAAGCAATTATAGTATATCACAAAAACATGACGTGCTAGAGGAAAACTCTACACAGAATTAATCAGCATTAAAAACAATCATATTATATCACAAAAACATGACGTTCTAGAGGAAAAACTCTACATAGAATTAATCAGCATTAAAAAAAATTATATTATATCGATAAAAACATGACGTGCAAGAGGAAAACCTACTGAATTAATCAGCATTAAAAACAATTATATTATATCATAAAAATATGATAAAGTTAGAGGAAAACTCACACAGAATTAATCAGCATTAAAAACAATTATATTAAAGTATCATTAAAACATGACGTGCGAGGAAAACTCTGCACAGAATTAATCAGCATTAAAAACAATCATATTATATCATAAAAACATGACGTGCTAGAGGAAAACTCTACACAGAATTAATCAGCATTAAAAACAATTATATTATGTTCAATAAGAACATGACGTGCTAGAGGAAACTCTGACACAGAATTAATCAGCCATAAAAACAATCATATTATATCGCAAAAACATGACGTGCTAGAGGAAAAACTCTTACACAGAATTAATCAGCATTAAAAACAATTATATTATATCACAAGAACATGACGTGCTACAGGAAAAACTCTACACAGAATTAATCAGCATAAAAAACAGTTATATTATATCACAAAAACATGATGTGCTAGAGGAAAACGCTACACTGAATTAATCAGCATTAAAAACAATTATATTATATCGAAAACATTAATGCCAGAGGAAAACTCTACAAAGAATTAATCAGCATTGCACCAATTATATTATATCACAAACATGACCTGCTAGAGGAAAACTCTACACAGAATTAATCAGCATTAAAAAACAATTATATTATATCACAAAAACATGATGTGCTAGAGGAAAACGCTACACTGAATTAATCAGCATTAAAAACAATTATATTATATCGAAAAAACATGACGTGCTAGAGGAAAACTCTACAAAGAAATAATCAGCATTGAAATCAATTATATTATATCACAAAAACATGACTCAAGCGGTTAGAGGAAAACCTACACAGAATTAATCAGCATTAAAAAAAACAATTATATTATATCGAAAAAACATGACGTTAGAGGAAAACTCTACACAGAATTAATCAGCATTAAAAACAATTATATTGAATCACAAAATATGATGCGTTAGAGGAAAACTCTACACAGAATTAATCAGCATTAAAAAACAATTATATTATATCACAAAACATGACGTGCTAGAGGAAACTGTACACAGAATTAATCAGCATAAAAACAATTATATTATATCACAAAAACATGACGTGCTAGAGGAAAACGCTACACAGAATTAATCAGCATTAAAAACAATTATATTATATCACAAAAACATGACGTGCTAGAGGAAAACTCTACACAGAAATAATCAGCATTAAAAACAATTATATTATATCACAAAAACATGACGTGCTAGAGGAAAACTCTACACAGAATTAATCAGCATTAAAAACAATTATATTATATCACAAAAACATGACGTGCTAGAGGAAAACTCTAAACAGAATTAATCAGCATTAAAAACAATTATATTATATCACAAAAACATGACGTGCTAGAGGAAAAACCTGCACAGAATTAATCAGCATTAAAAACAATCATATTATATCACAAAAACATGACGTGCTAGAGGAAAACTCTACACAGAATTAATCAGCATTAAAAACAATTATATTATATTGATAATGAACATGACGTGCTAGAGGAAAACTCTACACAGAATTAATCAGCATTAAAAACAATTATATTATATCAAAAAACATGACGTGCTATAGGAAAACTCTACACAGAATTAATCAGCATTAAAAACAATCATATTATATCACAAAACATGACGTGCTAGAGGAAAACTCTACACAGAATTAATCACATTAAAAACAATCATATTATATCACAAAACATGACGTGCTAGAGGAAAACTCTACACAGAATTAATCAGCATTTAAAACAATTATATTATATCACAAGAACATGACGTGCTAGAGGAAAAACTCTACACAGAATTAATCAGATTTAAAAACAATTATATTATATCAAAAAACATGACGTGCTAGAGGAAAACTCTACACACAGAATTAATCGCCATAAAAACAATCATATTATATCACAAAAACATGACGTGCTAGAGGAAAACTCTACACAGAATTAATCAGATTTAAAAACAATTATATTATATCACAAAAACATGACGTGCAAGAGGAAAACCTACACAGAATTAATCAGCATTAAAAACAATTATATTATATCACAAAAACATGACGTGCTAGAGGAAAACTCTACACAGAATTAATCAGCCATAAAAACAATCATATTATATCGCAAAAAAATGACGTGCTAGAGGAAAACCTCTACACAGAATTAATCAGCATTAAAAACAATTATATTATATCACAAAACATGACGTGCTAGAGGAAACTCTACACAGAATTAATCAGCATTAAAAACAATTATATTATATCACAAAAACATGACGTGCTAGAGGAAAACTCTACACAGAATTAATCAGCATTAAAAACAATCATATTATATCACAAAACATGACGTGCTAGAGAAAAACTCTACACAGAATTAATCAGCAATAAAAACAATTATATTATATCGCAAAAACATGACGTGCTAGAGGAAACCTCTACACAGAATTAATCAGCATTAAAAACAATTATATTATATCACAAAAAACATGACGTGCTAGAGGAAACTCACACAGAATTAATCAGCCATAAAAACAATCATATTATATCGCAAAACATGACGTGCGAGGAAAACTCTACACAGAATTAATCAGCCATAAAAAACAATCATATTATATCACAAAAACATGACGTGCTAGAGGAAAACTCTGTACACAGAATTAATCAGCATTTTAAACAATCATATTATATCACAAAAACATGACGTGCTAGAGGAAAACGCTACACAGAATTAATCAGCATTAAAAACAATTATATTATATCACAAAAAGATGACGTGCTAGAGGAAAACTCTACACAGAATTAATCAGCATTTAAAACAATTATATTATATCACTAAAACATGACGTGCTAGAGGGAAACTCTACACAGAATTAATCAGCATTAAAAACAATTATATTATATCACAAAAACATGACGTGCTAGAGGAAAACTCTACACAGAACTAATCAGCATTAAAAACAATCATATTATATCACAAAAACATGACGTGCTATAGGAAAACTCTACACAGAATTAATCAGCATTAAAACAATTATATTATATCACAAAAACATGACGTGCAAGAGGAAAACGCTACACAGAATTAATCAGCATTAAAAACAATTATATTATATCACAAAAACATGACCTGCTAGAGGAAAACTCCTACACAGAATTAATCAGCATTAAAAACAATTATATTATATCACAAAAAACATGACCTGCTAGAGGAAATCTCTACACAGAATTAATCAGCATTAAAAACAATTATATTATATCGCAAAAACATGACGTGCTAGAGGAAAACTCTACACAGAATTAATCAGCATTAAAAACAATTATATCACAAAAACATGACGTGCTAGAGGAAAACTCTACACACAGAATAAATCAGTATTAAAAGCAATTATAGTATATCATAAAACATGATGCTAGAGGAAACTCTACACAGAATTAATCAGCATTAAAAACAATCATATTATATCACAAAAACATGACGTTCTAGAGGAAAACTCTACATAGAATTTAATCAGCATTAAAAAAAAATTATATTATATCACAAAAACATGACGTGCAAGAGGAAAACTCTACACAGAATTAATCAGCATTAAAACAATTATATTATATCACAAAAACATGACGTGCTAGAGGAAAACTCTACACAGAATTAATCAGCATTAAAACAATTATATTATATCACAAACATGACGTGCTAGAGGAAAACTCTGCACAGAATTAATCAGCATTAAAAACAATCATATTATATCATAAAAACATGACGTGCTAGAGGAAAACTCTACACAGAATTAATCAGCATTAAAAACAATTATATTATATCACAAGAACATGACGTGCTAGAGGAAAACTCTACACAGAATTAATCAGCCATAAACAACCACATTATCGCAAAAACATGACGCCAGAGGAAAACTCTACACAGAATTAATCAGCATTAAAAAAAAAACAATTATATTATATCACAAGAACATGACGTGCTACAGGAAAACTCTACACAGAATTAATCAGCATAAAAAACAGTTATATTATATCACAAAAACATGATGTGCTAGAGGAAACGCCACACTGAATTAATCAGCATTAAAAACAATTATATTATATCGAAAAAAACATGACGTGCTAGAGGAAAACTCTACAAAGAATTAATCAGCATTGAAATCAATTATATTATATCACAAAAACATGACCTGCTAGAGGAAAACTCTACACAGAATTAATCAGCATTAAAAACACTATATTATATCACAAAAACATGATGTGCTAGAGGAAAACGCCACACTGAATTAATCAGCATTAAAAACAATTATATTATATCGAAAAAACATGACGTGCTAGAGGAAAACTCTACAAAGAAATAATCAGCATTGAAATCAATTATATTATATCACAAAAACATGACCTGCTAGAGGAAACCTCATTACTGAATTAATCAGCATTAAAAACAATTATATTATATCGAAAAACATGACGTGCTAGAGGAAAACTCTACACAGAATTAATCAGCATTAAAAACAATTATATTGAATCACAAAAACATGACGTGCGGAGGAAAACCTTCACACAGAATTAATCAGCATTAAAAACAATTATATTATGAATACAAAAACATGACGTGTGTTAGAGGAAAACTGTACACAGAATTAACTGTACAAAACAATTATATTATATCACAAACATGACGTGCTAGAGGAAAACGCTACACAGAATTAATCAGCATTAAAAACAATTATATTATATCACAAAAAACATGACGTGCTAGAGGAAAACTCTACACAGAAATAATCAGCATTAAAACAATTATATTATATCACAAACATGACGTGCTAGAGGGGAAAACTCACACAGAATTAATCAGCATTAAAAACAATTATACATATCACAAAAACATGACGTGCTAGAGGAAAACCTAAACAGAATTAATCAGCATTAAAAACAATTATATTATATCACAAAAAATATGACAAAGTTAGAGGAAAAACTCGCACAGAATTAATCAGCATTAAAAACAATCATATTATATCACAAAAACATGACGTGCTAGAGGAAAACCTCTACACAGAATTAATCAGCATTAAAAACAATTATATTATATTACAAGAACATGACGTGCTAGAGGAAAACTCTACACAGAATTAACTGCATTAAAAACAATTATATTATATCAAAAAACATGACGTGCTATAGGAAAACTCTACACAGAATTAATCAGCATTAAAAACAATCATATTATATCACAAAACATGACGTGCTAGAGGAAAACTCTACACAGAATTAATCAGCATTAAAAACAATCATATTATATCACAAAACATGACGTGCTAGAGGAAACTCTCTACACAGAATTAATCAGCATTAAAAACAATTATATTATATCACAAGAACATGACGTGCTAGAGGAAAACTCTACACAGAATTAATCAGATTTAAAAACAATTATATTATATCAAAAAACATGACGTGCTAGAGGAAAACTCTACACAGAATTAATCAGCCATAAAAAACAATCATATTATATCATTAAAAACATGACGTGCTAGAGGAAAACTCTACACAGAATTAATCAGATTTAAAAACAATTATATTATATCACAAAAAACATGACGTGCAAGAGGAAAACTCACACAGAATTAATTCAGCATTAAAAACAATTATATTATATCACAAAAACATGACGTGCTAGAGGAAAACTCTACACAGAATTAATCAGCCATAAAAAACAATCATATTATATCGCAAAAAAATGACGTGCTAGAGGAAAACTCTACACAGAATTAATCAGCATTAAAAACAATTATATTATATCATGTAAAAACATGACGTGCTAGAGGAAAACTCTACACAGAATTAATCAGCATTAAAAACAATTATATTATATCACAAAAACATGACGTGCTAGAGGAAAACTCTACACAGAATTAATCAGCATTAAAAACAATCATATTATATCACAAAAACATGACGTGCTAGAGAAAACTCTACACAGAATTAATCAGCAATAAAAACAAATTATTATATCGCAAAACATACACGTGCTAGAGAACTTCTACACAGAATTAACTGCATTAAAAACAAATTATATTATATCACAAAAACATGACGTGCTAGAGGAAAACTCTACACAGAATTAATCAGCCATAAAAACAATCATATTATACTGCAAAAACATGACGTGCTAGAGGAAAACTCTACACAGAATTAATCAGCCATAAAACAATCATATTATATCACAAAAACATGACGTGCTAGAGGAAAACTCTACACAGAATTAATCAGCATTTTAAACAATCATATTATATCACAAAAACATGACGTGCTAGAGGAAAACGCTACACAGAATTAATCAGCATTAAAAACAATTATATTATATCACAAAAAGATGACGTGCTAGAGGAAAACTCTACACAGAATTAATCAGCATTTAAAACAATTATATTATATCACTAAAACATGACGTGCTAGGAGGGAACCTACACAGAATTAATCAGCATTAAAAACAATTATATTATATCATTAAAAACATGACGTGCTAGAGGAAAACTCTACACAGAACTAATCAGCATTAAAAACAATCATATTATATCACAAAAACATGACGTGCTATAGGAAAACTCTACACAGAATTAATCAGCATTAAAAACAATTATATTATATCACAAAAACATGACGCAAGAGGAAAACGCTACACAGAATTAATCAGCATTAAAAACAATTATATTATATCACAAAAACATGACCTGCTAGAGGAAAACTCTACACAGAATTAATCAAAGTATTAAAAACAATTATATTATATCACAAAAAAACATGACCTGCTAGAGGAAATCTCTACACAGAATTAATCAGCATTAAAAACAATTATATTATATCAAAAACATGACGCAAGAGGAAAACTCTACACAGAATTAATCAGCATTAAAAAACAATTATATTATATCATTAAAAACATGACGTGCTAGAGGAAACTCTACACAGAATTAATCAGCCATAAAACAATCATATTATATCGCAAAAAAAATGACGTGCTATAGGAAAACTCTACACAGAATTAATCAGCATTAAAAACAATTATATTATATCACAAAAACATGACGTGCTAGAGGAAAACTCTACACAGAATTAATCAGCATTAAAAACAATTATATTATATTCGCCAAAACATGACGTGCTAGAGGAAAAACTCTACACAGAAATAATCAGCATTAAAAACAATTATATTATATCACAAAAACATGACGTGCTAGAGGAAAACTCTACACAGAATAAATCAGCATTAAAAGCAATTATAGTATATCACAAAAACATGACGTGCTAGAGGAAAACTCTACACAGAATTAATCAGCATTAAAAACAATTATATTATATCACAAGAACATGACGTGCTACAGGAAAACTCTACATAGAATTAATCAGCATAAAAAACAGTTATATTATATCACAAAAACATGATGTGCTAGAGGAAAACGCTACACTGAATTAATCAGCATTAAAAACAATTATATTATATCGAAAATATGACGTGCTAGGAGGAAAACTCTACAAAGAATTAATTTGTGATGAAATCAATTATATTATATCACAAAACATGACCTGCTAGAGTAAAACTCACACTGAATTAATCAGCATTAAAAACAATTATATTATATCACAAAAACATGATGTGCTAGAGGAAAACGCTACACCGAATTAATCAGCATTAAAAACAATTATATTATATCGAAAACATGACGTGCTAGAGGAAAACCTCTACATAGAATTAATCAGCATTGAAATCAATTATATTATATCATTAAAAACATGACCTGCTAGAGGAAAACTCTACACAGAATTAATCAGCATTAAAACAATTATATTATATCGAAAACATGACGTGCTAGAGGAAAACTCTACACAGAATTAATCAGCATTAAAAACAATTATATTGAATTACAAAAACATGACGTGCTAGGAGGAAAACTCTACACAGAATTAATCAGCATTAAAAACAATTATATTATATCACAAAACATGACGTGCTAGAGGAAAACTGTACACAGAATTAATCAGCATAAAAACAAATTATATTATATCACAAAAACATGACGTGCTAGAGGAAAACGCTACACAGAATTAATCAGCATTAAAAACAATTATATTATATCACAAAAACATGACGTGCTAGAGGAAAACTCTACACAGAAATAATCAGCATTAAAAACAATTATATTATATCACAAAAACATGACGTGCTAGAGGAAAACTCTAAACAGAATTAATCAGCATTAAAAACAATTATATTATATCACAAACATGACGTGCTAGAGGAAAACTCTGCACAGAATTAATCAGCATTAAAAACAATCATATTATATCATTAAAACATGACGTGCTAGAGGAAAACTCTACACAGAATTAATCAGCATTAAAAACAATTATATTATATCACAAGAACATGACGTGCTAGAGGAAAACTCTACACAGAATTAATCAGCATTAAAAACAATTATATTATATCAAAAAACATGACGTGCTATAGGAAAACTCTACACAGAATTAATCAGCATTAAAAACAATCATATTATATCACAAAACATGACGTGCTAGAGGAAAACTCTACACAGAATTAATCAGCATTAAAAACAATCATATTATATCATTAAACATGACGTGCTAGAGGAAAACTCTACACAGAATTAATCAGCCATAAAAACAATGATATTATATCGCAAAAACATGACGTGCTAGAGGAAAACTCTCCACACAGAATTAATCAGCATTAAAAACAATTATATTATATCACAAGAACATGACGTGCTAGAGGAAAACTCTACACAGAATAAATCAGCCATAAAAACAATCATATTATATCGCAAAAACATGACGTGCTATAGGAAAACTCTACACAGAATTAATCAGCATTAAAAACAATTATATTATATCACAAGAACATGACGTGCTAGAGGAAAACTCTACACAGAATTAATCAGATTTAAAAACAATTATATTATCAAAAATATGACAAAGTTAGAGAAAACTCACACAGAATTAATCAGCCATAAAAAACAATCATATTATATCACAAAAACATGACGTGCTAGAGGAAAACTCTACACAGAATTAATCAGATTTAAAAACAATTATATTATATCACAAAACATGACGTGCAAGAGGAAAACTCTACACAGAATTAATCAGCATTAAAAACAATTATATTATATCACAAAAACATGACGTGCTAGAGGAAAACTCTACACAGAATTAATCAGCATTAAAAACAATTATATTATATCACAAAAACATGACGTGCTAGAGGAAACCTCTACACAGAATTAATCAGCATTAAAAACAATTATATTATATCACAAAAACATGACGTGCTAGAGTGAAAACTCTACACAGAATTAATCAGCCATAAAAACAATCATATTATATCGCAAAACATGACGTGCTAGAGGAAAACTCTACACAGAATTAATCAGCCATAAAAAACAATCATATTATATCACAAAAACATGACGTGCTAGAGGAAAACTCAACACAGAATTAATCAGCATTTTAAACAATCATATTATATCACAAAACATGACGTGCTAGAGGAAAACGCTACACAGAATTAATCAGCATTAAAAACAATTATATTATATCACAAAAAACATGACGTGCTAGAGGAAAACTCTACACAGAATTAATCAGCATTAAAAACAATCATATTATATCACAAAAACATGACGTGCTAGAGAAAACTCTACACAGAATTAATCAGCAATAAAAACAATTATATTATATCACAAAAACATGACGTGCTAGAGGAAACCTCTACACAGAATTAATCAGCATTAAAAACAATTATATTATATCACAAAAACATGACGTGCTAGAGGAAAACTCTACACAGAATTAATCAGCCATAAAACAATCATATTATATCGCAAACATGACGTGCTAGAGGAAAACTCTACACAGAATTAATCAGCCATAAAAACAATCATATTATATCACAAAAACATGACGTGCTAGAGGAAAACTCTACACAGAATTAATCACATTTTAAACAATCATATTATATCACAAAAACATGACGTGCTAGAGGAAAACGCATACACAGAATTAATCAGCATTAAAAACAATTATATTATATCACAAAAAGATGACGTGCTAGAGGAAAACTCTACAATGAATTAATCAGCATTTAAAACAATTATATTATATCACTAAAACATGACGTACAGAGGAAACTCTACACAGAATTAGAATCAGCATTAAAAACAATTATATTATATCACAAAACAATGACGCTAGAGGAAAACTTCTACACAGAACTAATCAGCATTAAAACAATCATATTATATCACAAAAACATGACGTGCTATAGGAAAACTCTACACAGAATTAATCAGCATAAAAAACAATTATATTATATCACAAAACATGACGTGCAAGAGGAAAACGCTACACAGAATTAATCAGCATTAAAAACAATTATATTATATCACAAAAACATGACTCATGAGAAAACTCAAGAATTAATTTACTAAAAACAATTATATTATATCATTAAATTATGACCTGCTAGAGGAAATCTCTACACAGAATTAATCAGCATTAAAAACAATTATATTATATTTAAAAAAACATGACGTGAGAAAACTCTACACAGAATTAATCAGCATTAAAAACAATTATATTATATCACAAAAACATGACGTGCTAGAGAAAATCCTAAGCACAGAATTAATCAGCTATAAAACAAATTCATATTATATCGCAAAAATGACGTGCTAGAGGAAAACTCTACACAGAATTAACTGTATTAAAAATAAATTATATTATATCTATAAAATATGACGTTAGAGAAAACTCTACACAGAATTAATCAGTATTTAAAAACAATTTATATTATATCACAAAAACATGACGTGCTAGAGGAAAACTCTGCTGAGCCAGAAATAATCAGCATTAAAAACAATTATATTATATCACAAAAACATGACGTGTGCGCGAGGAAAACTCTACACAGAATAAATCAGCATTAAAAGCAATTATAGTATATCATGAAATGATGATGCTGAGAAACTTACACAGAATTAATCAGCATTAAAAACAATCATATTATATCACAAAACATGACGTTCTAGAGGAAAACTCTACATAGAATTAATCAGCATTAAAAACAATTATATTATATCACAAAAACATGACGTGCAAGAGGAAAACTCTACACAGAATTAATCAGCATTAAAAACAATTATATTATATCACAAAAACATGACGTGCTAGAGGAAAACTGTACACAGAATTAATCAGCATTAAAAACAATTATATTATATCACAAAAACATGACGTGCTAGAGGAAAACTTCCACAGAATTAATGCAAAACGCATTTAAAAACAATTATATTATATCATAAAAACATGACGTGCTAGAGGAAAACTCTACACAGAATTAATCAGCATTAAAAACAATTATATTGAATCACAAAAAACATGACGTGCTACAGAGGAAAATTTTACACAGAATTAATCAGCATTAAAACAATTATATTATATCACAAAAACATGACGTGCTAGAGAAAACTGCACACAGAATTAATCAGCATAAAACAATTATATTATATCACAAAAACATGACGTGCTAGAGGAAAACGCTACACAGAATTAATCAGCATTAAAAACAATTATATTATATCACAAAAACATGACGTGCGAGGAAACTCTACACAGAAATAATCACATTAAAAATAATTATATTATATCACAAAAACATGACGTGCTAGAGGAAAACTCTACACAGAATTAATCAGCATTAAAAACAATTATATTATATCACAAGAACATGACGTGCTAGTGAGGAAAACCTCTACACAGAATTAATCAGCATTAAAAACAATTATATTATATCAAAAACAGACGTGCTAGAGGAAACTCTACACAGAATTAATCAGCATTAAAAACAATCATATTATATCACAAAACATGACGTGCTAGAGGAAAACTTCTACACAGGAATTAATCAGTATTAAAAAACAATCATATTATATCACAAAAAAACAACCAGCCCTGGAAAATGGATGGCGCTAGAGCGTCGGACTTTTGAAATACGTCTGCGTTGGCTCAAGGCCCTAAAACTCAGCACTGCGGTCCGTGGAAACGATAACCTGGCTCTTAGGGTTATCGGCCAAGCTGAGAATGAGTCCGAAAGAGAAGGAAACTGGCAGCACCCTGTTGCAAGACGAGCACGGGAAGTGAGTCCCGGTGTAGACGACACTGTTACCGAACGCTATGCATTGCACTAAGCACGCCCTGGCTGGTGTCAGCTTCAGTTAAAAAAGCTATACCAAACTGACTTCCAAACATTTGAAATGAAATCAGTCCGATGGTAGCGGGCCCTGCTCGGCCCAAGTCATTAGTTGGCGGGCACCCGAGCCACTGCTCTACTGTCAGATACCCAACTGTCCCCACTGGGGACACCATAATGCAAGTGATAAACGTATGCTACATATGCTTCGTCGCCCTGGTCCTGGGCAGTGGAGAGGGCCCAGGATCAGTGCAGTTACTCTTTCCCAGACCGAAAAATTATACAGTAAAGAAGTGCGAATAAGGTGAGAATGGACCATCCCATCAAGGTCGTATCGGACATACAACTAGGCTCAGCCTGGGCAGGCCCAGCCCTCAGAACCCCGAACCGAAAAACACCTGTAGGTATGGGGAAGGAGCTCAAAGCCCCCACAAAGACTCGAGCAGACGAAGAATTGTGGTAAACACGGAGGAGAGCCCTCCAGAGACTAGGCACGAGGAGCCCGGGATCAGGCCCTCAAACCGCGATAACGCGTCTCAGCTGGCAGCAGGGCCAGCGAATGAAAGTCAAGGCGGGACCTCACTCAGAACGTCTCTCGTTGGGGCACCAAAACAAATATGAAAGTCACAGCTAATCGAAATACCCCGGGTATGAGCAGATTCCAAACAGGCTCCGTTGACCGGTGTTCGGGAGGCAGCGCCGGCTTCGAAAAATGGGCATCTGCAGTCCTCGTTCCCCATGCAACAGGGGGGAAGCAGGGGTCTGGAAAAGCGGACGTTCCCCCCAGGAATAACGGAAACGCGAGAATAACGGACTTCTTCGCTAGGGTGAGAACGACAAAGGCCGATTGCTCTGTTGGTCCAAGTCAATCAAAACCCCCAGGCCCAGTTGATCGCTCATCGGCGAAAGCTTGGTGAGAACAACGGCGGTTGAGCCGGGGCGAACTCAACCATTGGGCACCTCTGATTGCTCTGTCAGTAAGGACCTAATAAACACGCCCTGGAGCTGGTCGGAAGCAAAAGCGGTTGCAAGCCAAGGGCAACTCCTGAACCTGCATGAAGGCAAAAGTTCAGAGAAGCTTAGATCGGGAAAACGTGTTGAGCATGACCTCAATTCAAGGTTGTCCACCTGAATGTACGGGGCCTTATCCCCAGAGTTCCCGAAGTTTCAAAATGTCACGAGAATGATGTGGACGTTGCCATGTTGCAAGAATGTCTTGGGAAAAGAAACTGCACCATAACTGGGTACTCCGCTTACCGCTGGGGATGCACCCAAGCGCTGGCGGCTGTTACCCTTGTTCGAAACTCACTATTCGCGATGCCAGGGGTTTCGCCTACAGGCTTCGAAGACGGATGTCCTGACTTTGGAAATCCACAAGGATGGGAGAAAAGTATACATGGCGAACGTGTACAACCCTCCCAAGTCAGAGCTAAGCATGAGGATTGCTGAGTCTTTGACGGGCACTATTGTAGCTGGCGACTTTAACGCCATGTCACCCGCCTGGGGTTATGAACGCACCGATGCGGCTGGGCATAAGGTAGAGGATTGTAACAGCACAAATCTGATACGATTGCAGGATCACAGTCTCCACCAACGCTGCTTCACATCAGCAATGGCAGTGAGACCAGGCCAGATCTAAATGCTGGTCTCGGCAGACATTGTAGACGCAACCTCTATCCGAGTGCTCGACTGTGTTGGAAGTGACCATAAGCCCGTTCTCGTCTCGACCGTGTTCGCTCCTGGTTGGGAAACGCCCTGGGCCGACTCAAAGGCACCGGGGTATATGCAAAAGCAGATTGGGGACGCCTTCAAGGCAGCTACGGATGCTGCCCTGGAGAGGGTGGATGTGAACGCGGATACCATCGACGCTTGTTACGGAAAGCTGGAGAATGCGATTCTGGGGGTTGCGCGAAGGACGATCCCGAGGACAAATGCAAAGCAAAAGTTCAGACCATTCTGGACTACAGCCCTGGCCAGGCTAGTGAGACAGAGACAGGTGGCTCGCAGAAGGGTCACCAGAAGGAAAACGGCGGAAGCCCGCCGGGAGTACAATCGATTGTCGGAAACGGTCAAAAGGGCGTCTGCCGAAGCCAAGCGGCAGAAATGGTCAGATACATGCGCTAAGCTAGATCTAAAGGAGGGCCGAAAAGCATGGAAATTATTGAGTGACTTCTCAAACTCGGGAGCGGTTATAGTGTCCCACTGCAAAGGGCTCAGGGCCAATTGTCAGCGATGACAAAAGGCCGAAGTGCTGAACAAGCACTTTGCAGGAGTGGGGAAGTCAAACAAGAAGAGTATGTGGTCGAAGGCCTTGGACAAAGTCCGTCGCACCGGAGAAAGAGTCGGCAAAAAAGGTGAAAATCGAGAAACGTTCGAGTTCCCATTCTCGTCCAGCGAACTGAATCATGCTATCAGACAGTGCAAACTAGGTAAAGCTCCTGGGAGTGATGGAATCAGTAACGAGATGATCAGTCACTTAGGCACCAGAGCACGGAGCAAATTCCTCGAGTTCGTCAACTGACATGGATAAATCGGGGACCTCCTGAATAGGTGGCGGGAGGCTGTCATAGTGCCAATACTAAAGAAAGGTAAGAGCGCAAGCTCTGTGGAAAGCTACAGGCCCATTTCCCTCACTTCCTGTGCTGGGAAAGTAGCTGAGAGAATGGTTAACAGAAGGTTGATGTGGTTCTTTGAGGAGAAAGGATTGATTACGCCTCGTCAGGGTGGTTTCAGAAGAGGCAGGAGTGCTATGGACCAAGTCACGGTATTATGCCAAAAAGTAGCTGACGGCTTCCAGAGAGGCGAGTCCACAGCGGTAGTTTTCCTAGACTTTAAACAGGCCTACGCATTCGGGTCTGGCGGCAGGATGATTGCTGGGCTTACAGCGTTTAGTGTTTCGCGCTAAATGTACACAGACAGGGAAGCTTCAGTAATCGTACTATCATGACGCGCATCGGGAGCAGCGTGTCGAGGAAAAGAACGGAAAGAAGGACTACCTCAGGCTCTGCCCTGCTGTACATTGTTCCTGGCCTTCATCAACGACTTGCCGAAACTGTCTAGGATGTGAAAGCCTACTGTATGCGGACGACCTCACGATATGGAAGACTGGAAGGAGTGCCTCTACTTCAGGAAAGCACTCCAGAAAGACCGGCTTCAGTTAGCTGCTACCTAGGCTGTGTGGGGCCTAGAAATAAATTGTTCAAAAAATGGTCCATACTCTCTTCACACTAGGTACCAAAATCCTTGGAAAGCCATTCCAGCTGAAAGTTGACGGAGAGACAATAGAAAGGGAAGACAAGCCAAAGTATTTGGGGGTCACACTGGACAGAAAACTGACCCTTTGTGCGCACATCTCTGAGGTATCTAGGAAGGCCTCTGGAGAGCTGGAACATGGTGAAGAAGATGGCGAAAGCACGTCCTGGGGGAGCGAGGGCAAATGTCTTGAGGTCACTGTACATGGGTGCAGTCCGCCCCAGATCGATTACAGCATGGTAGCACAAGTCTACGGGTCTCGATCGTCACTAGAGATCCTGGACAAAGTGCAGAACTGGGCTCTTCGCCTAATAACCGGCACATCCCGGACAACGCCTACCGCCGCGGTAGAAATCATGGCAAATGTAGCACCTCTCAATACACGCAGGGACAGAGCCGTCCTGACCACCTTCGAGAGGTTCAAGCGGTTGGAGGAGACCACTGTCCACAGGGAACTGGCCGATAACTGGAAGGAAGGAAAGAGGCTCACGATGAAGTCATTCATGCACTGTGCAACGAAGTTGACGGAGGACGCAAAGCTTCCGACTGACCGAGAAAGTTTGAAGACCCACTCCGGTCTCCACCCGGCATGGAGTCCCACATGCCTGAGGTACGCATGAGTCTGATAGACACCAAGGTAACGAAAAGCAGTCAGCTAGAGACGCTGCAAGAGGCAGCTAGAAGACAATCGAGTCCTATCGTAGGCGCGATCCTTAGCCTACACTGATGGCTCCGTAGTCGTCAGCGAGGATGGCAAAGATAAGTCCGGATACGGTGCTCACATCGTCCACCACGAGACAGGGTTCATGGAGGACGTTGCAGGGCCATGTGGATTTCTCTGTGCAGCAGAAGCAGAGATGAGAGCCATAAAAGAGGCGGTGGCGCACATTGACAAGAGAATCGAGGATGGGGCGATTCCGCCGTCGGAAGTCGTCATCCTGACGGATTCTAAGTCTGTTCTCCAAGCCATAGTGGGGCGAGGGGAATGGCTGCAACGACTGGAGGCCATGGTGGAGGGGCCACATCCAACAACTCATGACAAGGCGCAGAGTAGCAGTGACGCTGAAGTGTGGATCCCAGGCCACGCAGGCCTACCTGGGAACGAGAGGCCGATGGCCTAGCAAAGTCCGGTACCCGAATGGACTCCTCTGGGAGTTTATCGCAAACTGCATATGGGGCCTCCAAGAGTCCATCATCACCAAATTACGCACCCTTGAACAAACTGTATGGCTTTCGAACTGGGAAAGAGGAACCACAGGGCGAGAGGTAAGAAGGAATATGGAGCGACCTTCTAAATCCGACCCGTGGTGGAGGCTTCGGAGAGACGAAACAGGCACTGATAGCCCAGTTCCGGGCACTGGGCACTGTCCGATTGGCGCCTACTTTGGGGGCATGAGACCTGAATACGACTCACGTTGTCGACATTGCGGTGAGATGAGGAAACGGTGGATCATTTGCTACATGAGTGTCCACGTCTGGAGGCCAGACTGGACGAGTCGGGAAACTCGCTGGCCATCGGGCTCTATGGCAGTCTCCAGATGTTGAGAGACACAGCTTGTTTCATTTCACGAGCCCTAAGGGACCCAGTCTCGGTTCGTTAAACAAAGAGAGTTCAATCAGAGGAAAACTCTACACAGAATTAATCAGCATTAAAAACAATCATATTATATCACAAAACATGACGTGCTATAGGAAACTCTACACAGAATTAATCAGCCATAAAAACAATCATATTATATCGCAAAAACATGATGTGCTAGAGGAAAACTCTACACAGAATTAATCAGCATTAAAATCATTTATAGTATATCACAAAACATGACGTGCTAGAGGAAAACTCTACACAGAATTAATCAGCATCTGATTACAAGTGTCTCTTTGAACTACATGCAGCCGATTGTTCACTTTCATAGCGCATATTTCTGACTCCTATTGCTTCTATCCTTGCAATGCATTTTCTTGATGTTTGTACATCTATTTTACCGATGTACTTCATTTTTAAGTTTCTTTGGTCAACAAGGAAGTCTTTTTCTTCCAGTGGAACTTTATGCTGCAGTGGGAATTGGCAGACACATATCTGTCAAGCTGTAATTAGAGGCAACTGTTCCAATGATCTTGCTCGCCGCGATCCTGGCAAATTGTCTCATGCATCGCTGGTTGACAAAGGCGAACATAATACTCCGTTTGTATATTTTAACGATGTCTTCAGTCATTTGGAGCTACAAGAACTTTCAACTTTTATTGTGAGGGTTTATAGCCATGTTTGGTTTGGCATTAAAACAAACCGCCGTGCAAAGATGGCACAGGCACTGCGGAAGACCATCTTTCTGTTACGTTATTTGTCTCCCTGCCTTATGAAAAATCGATGATCCTGATTTATTGTACATTGTTAAATTGTTAGTTCATAAACATAATTTAGTTCAGCAGTTCATATTTGGACATTAACGATAACGAATATCACTATTGAGATGTTGATTTCATTCAAAACTGTTATACGCACAAAAGTTTGTATCCTTGTAATTCTGAATGCCTTTGTGGCACCGGTAAACGCACTACATATTTTAGGCAATAACTACTTAGACCATTTGGCAACCATTTTGAGCTATTAGAATAAAAATAAAAAATGTTTTTTCACCCCACCCAATAGAGATGTCCACTGAAACAATAAACAAATAAATTGGTTTGCTTTTGTTAACCAGTTGGTGGTTCACGGTCCTCATGCGACTGACTTTGTTAACTGTCACTGCGAGGATGGCGATGAGGCTACAATACAGTACATACAGTACATATGTCGTCAACTATATGTAAATGGTAATATAATTTGATTGATGGGCTCAAATCATGGAGACACACGAAAACACACATAAGGGAGTTTGTCCTAAAACATGATAATTACTATAATAATGTAAAATATAAAGTTTCAGCAAATTTATCGCAAGTTTTAAAAGAACAACATGTTGGCTAGTGATAACAAAAAATATTTATGAAACCACTTGCAATCGAGGAACTTATGTGTAATTTAAGAATATCAATCGCATTTTTGATTTTTAAAAAAAGTTCCTCCTCCTCCCCCTTTTTCGGAAGAAAAAAAGTGGAAAAATATTTCTTTTTTCAAAAAAAGGACATTATTTTTTTTAGCTTAACTCAAAAGAGTAATAATGAATAACTAATCAACTTTTATTAACAAATAAGATACAGTTGGCCAATAAAAAAGTGTGCTTCACTCCAGATATATAAATACACAGGTGAAATTCTATATATGTATAATTGTATATGTATATATGAAATACCTTTGACCGAGGTTCCTCTCCCCCCAACCCCAGGAATATGCACTGGCTGAATCTCTGTGTTAAGTTACACTCTCTCCTATTTGGACATGGCTTTATTATTATATGAAGTCAAACACTAACATTCATTAAAGAACTACTTTACATGAAGAATGAAATGATTAAATCTTGTTGTGTAAACTGTTGTTCCACTTATTGTTTGGCTGTTCCTAAACCGTAGGTTGCTTTCTTAATATAACTTGCTCGTCAGTGATAATGGCAACATAGATAGAAGTTCTTTAGTGAAATTGACAAGGATATTCATTCAAACATTCATTCATTAAGTTTACCCTGTAAAGTGTACGCTGTTATTGAGGCGAGTATATGTATATATATGTACTACTTTCATCTCTGTATTTATTTTGTCATTTAACAATGGTTGTGGGTCTACAGACACTGGACTATGTGGTCACTGCAGTCATGTTGTTTATTCCACTGGCTATCGGAGTTTATTTCAGCTATAAAGGACGTTAATAATCAACTCGGGATGAGTACCTGCTTGGTGGACGTCAAATGACCATGCTCTCTGTTGCACTCCTTGTTTTTGCTGCTACATTTGCTGTGAGTTTACTCTTTGTACACTCTCTGTGAGTTTAGTCTGTCTACATTCTTTATGTTTAATACATTGTTTTTAATTTAATCTGTCTGCATTCTTTATGTTTATATATTTCTTTTGAGTTTAGTCTGGGATTGTAGGTTTTAAAACTGTATTTTTTACGAGTTTTTGCAAAAGTATTTGAAAATTGGTTTTTAAGCTTTTGAAATCAGTTTATGAAATTTTAAATAGCAAAAAAAAAAAGTTGCGAAATTGCAAAAAAATCTGAGAAACACTACGACCTTCTATGGAATTTAATCCCCTTCTTCAGTTAGACCCTTCTGTCTATTGTCATTGTGGAAAGTAATTGTGTCTATTGTCATTGTGGAAAGTAATTGTGTCTATTGTCATTGTGGAAAGTAATTGTGTCTATTGTCATTGTGGAAAATAATTGTGTCTATTGTCATTGTGGAAAGTAATTGTGTCTATTGTCATTGTGGAAAGTAATTGTGTCTATTGTCATTGTGGAAAGTAATTGTGTCTATTGTCATTGTGGAAATTAATTGTGTCTATTGTCATTGTGGAAAGTAATTGTGTCTATTGTCATTGTGGAAAGTAATTGTGTCTATCGTCATTGTGAAAGTAATTGTGTCTATCGTCTTTGTGGAACCTATGAGTGTATCCTTGGCTTGTATCTAGAAGTATGAGGGCTGACTCAATTGGTACTAGTATTTCTATTTGTGTTTCTGCCACACACTGTCTCACCGGTAATTAGATGTACAACACGGGACGATAATCAATTCAACAAGTCTTGTATGACAACAAAAATGGCTATTTATTTACATAGAGGCACCAGTCCGTAACAGGGATCTGGTGGCTCATACACATAAAGCAATGATAATCCAAACTGCAGCAAAATCCAATATAAAATGAATAAGGGGAATAAATGACGTTATCACGATTTAACTCTCTCTCTCTTTCTTTCTCTCACTTGATCGACTCTCTCTCACAATACCACACAGTCAAATCTTGACCGGTCACCGTTAGACCCTCAGGTCGAATGTCTATAAAACTATATTTCTGTTACTCATACTTTACACACGTGACCCCCTGACCAATCATTCATCTAAGCATCTTTCCCAGTCAAATCAAGGGGTGGAGTAACGTCGCGCCTTAGAAAGGACGGGGGGGGGAAGGACATACCGAGAAAAGACAAACAACGGAGCATCATCCTTCGTCGGCATTTGAACAGGGGCCGAGTGGTCAGAGAATCCTGAGTGGAATGTAACACCTTATGTAACTTTCCCTCAGCTCCCGCTTCACTGAGCTCCGCTGGCCACCTGCGATATGACATAATTATGGGGGGGGGGTTAGGAATGAAGAGTGGAGAACTGGAACGTATATTTACTATGCATTGTATAATATACAAATTAATATTATTAGGGTGGCAGTGCAAGTCAAGGTTGGAATAAAGTGGGAATGTTTTCGTCAAATTACAACCCGTGACAACGACTCTGTATAATTTAACTGAGAATCGGGAAAGAAATATGTTTACCTATCAAATAAAGTTGAGCATTTCAAAGGTCATGATAGAAATAGATTTAGTGATAATGTGATTTAAATTAAATTTTACAAGTAGTAGTATCATTATAGTAATATACTTATTATTTATATCATGATAGAAATAGATTTAGTGGATAATGTGATTTAAAGTAAATTTACAAGTAGTAGTATCATTATAGTAATATATACTTATTATTTATATAATCTATTGATTTTGTAAAAACATGGTTGGTATTAATACATTTACTTAATTATTTTTATTCACATTTAATATAGATAAGGATATATTTAAAAAAAGTATTGCAAAAAAGCTACACATTTTCGTTATTCCCTGCTTATTTTTTGCAAACCGAATTTCGCTTTCTCCTCTGTTTTTTTCAGACAATTTATCTAAACATTTTTTAAATTTTAAGTTGGTTTTTGTACAACCCCTGGTACATTGTCTACGTTTGTTACACTTATTGTTCTAAAGCGTCTTTTAGGCTACATTTGATGTGAATTGAGATTTTGTTTTGTTTCTTCAAGTCAGCCATATCATTGATGGGAGTTCCAACAGAAGCCTATTATACCGGAGCCATGCATCCAACATTTCAAGCAGGTTTCGCAATACCATCTGATTGGCTACTTCACCATGGTTCCCCTAATCTACCCTCTTACAAATCACCAGTATATTTGAATATTTACGTTTGAAGGCAATATAGAAGAGCTTGTTGAATGCCGATTGGATATCTTAGCTCGCGTTTATAAATGAAGCAAGCAATACGCTCAATAAATACATCACAATTATTGTGACTTGCTAAGATATGCATAAAACTCCAAGTGGCTTCAAACTTATAACCACAATATTGTAACACTTTATGATTTGGTTTTCCTCGCCCTACAGAAAGTTTAGCCTTTACATCTCATGCATACCTGCAATGCCCGCCATTGTAATGTACACCCCTACATACCTGCAATGTCCGCCATTGTAATGTACGCCCCCTAGATACCTGCAATGTCCGCCATTTTAATATACGCCCCCTAGATACCTGCAATGTCCGCCATATGTACGCCCACCTAGATACCTGCAATGTCCGCCATTTTAATGTACGCCCACTTGATAATTGCAATGTCCGCCATTTTAATGTACGCCCCTTTAAATGTTGCTAGCTTTGTGTTTTTTTTCCGAATCCACACACACGAAGAAAATGAAAACGGACTTTGGAGGAGGACACGGTGATTAAATTACGGCTTCACCGCCAATTAAAGGTCAGCAATTATCTTCCGGTGTCGCCCCTTGGGGACATTTATCCCCCACCACCACCCGCGCGCCCTACTACCACCCACCCAAAATCTCCCGCACCCCAAAAACGATGCACCACCATCGATTCTCCAGAGGCGGCCCGCATATTTCAGAAGACACAACAAAAAAAAAAAAATGAAAAAGCGGTCAGAGGCGATAGTTCATTTCGGAACTCAACTTTTTTTAGGCGGATGCCAACATTTGTTGCTAGATCGTTTTATCAACTCAAATTGGAAAGTTCCGTAGCGTCCATTTAACGACGGGGAAAATATCTGAGTCACTGTTAAAACTACTCAATGACCCCCCACCCCTCCCACCCCCTATCCCCTTCCTCCCTTCCACTATACACCCTTCCCCCCCCACCCCCAACCCACCCATCATTTAGATTTCCTTATCCAACGAGATGGGTACTTAATGGGGTAAAAAGGGGGGGGGGTTAATAAACCTTTGGTCTATAGGGAGTTGTTGACTATAATTGACTAATCCGTCATCGTAACTGGCGCTGTGGGAATTCCTCCCCGTACACTCCCTCCCTCCCTCCCCCCCCCCTTTTTTTTTTTTGCTCTGACTTTTAATGTTGTATTTAGTACAACAAAATGATGAAGTCAAGAACTTCCAACCCGATGACAGGGTAGATAATTTGTCACATGCTGTATGCGCGTCCGAACCTAACAGCTACCGTAGTTCATGTCGGTTTAGTTAAAACTAAAGAAATGCTTTAAAGATACTCTATATAATTGTGTGACTTTTTTTAGACCAACCCAAGAAGAGTTTACTAAATACTCCACTTACAATTGTATAATAAGTGAATCCCAGTAAGAAATGTGTCTGAAATCTAGTTCTATATAAACAAAATACTGTACATGTTTACAGATAACTGTTGTCATCTAAACAAGGAATCTCCACATAGTATTTCCTATTTTTTAAAAAGACTAAGTTAAAAGCAATAGTGATGAATAACTAGTCTGTCATGGTTAAATGTACACACGTCATTACTATATTGTTTATCAAATTTGATAACTGTGTTATATTACACTACAATGTATTACCTAGTGATATATTACATTTTGTGTTATTTACTATTTTATGTATTTTTAAATTTTTTTTTTTTTTTTGCTTTATAAAGAATGTGAAATTTTATATTTTATGTTAGTTTACACTCTTGTATTTTTTTTTCTATTTTTTTTTAACCCTTGGCTACTATATTATGCTAAAGACTTACACGTACAATATACTATACAATACTATATGTGTACTATACTATACCACAATTTACTAAAAAAAAACACTATGCTATACAAGCTTTATAATACGCGTGCTCTATACTACACTATACCATACTATACTATACTATACTATAATATAGCCCACTGTACTGTACTGTACTGTACTGTACATAACTAAAAATGTCAAAAAACATCGGAAGACATGTTGATGGTTAATGTAGGGGGGAATGAAATATGACCTATAGATGAAGATAAACTAACAAGATATAGCTCAAAGATACACCAAACTGTGAAGGGGGGGGGGTAGGGTAAGGGTGGGGGGGGGGGCAGCGTATAGAAGATAATTGCTGCAGAAGCGGCGGAAGTGGCGCTGGTGGTTGTGGGCAACGGAAGTCAAGTGTAGGCGCCCTCCGTTAAAAAAAAAATCCTTCAGGGAAAGAGTCGGTCGTGACGCCCGCCCCCCGCCCTCCCCCCCCCCCCCCACACTTGCCTCCAGGGGGAGCTCCCAAGTGACCAATTTATCTTGAAATACAGAGCCGATGGCCAGCAAGGAGTAATTGTCCATGAAGTGGCCGTGTTGTGCGGTCATGTAAATGTTATGCTAATATTTATGGTCATTTGACCGAAAGTTAATTCGTCACGATGGCCTTCTGGGATATTTCTTCTCAATTTTTCTTCATTTATTTTGTTACATTAAAAAAACACATTGTGTGTGTGTGTGTGTGGTTGTAGATCGTTATCTCTGTTCTGCAAGAGGTTAGAACCATTTAGTGAAGTTTAAAAATAATTCAGCGATAATTTTGTAAACTTTTCTCTTTTGGTTCAATTCTAAGTGTGAGTAAGACATTTCGATTCACACAACACGCCGAAAATGAAATGACTGTCAAGTCTATTTCTAAAAGAACGTTTACAGAATAATTTCTAACTGATTGTTGAATAATTGAAAAAAAAACACAGGCTGTGTGTCTTTGACTACATCTTTATATGTTCTTATAGATAGGATATCTAGACGACTGCCTTCAGCCACCATTGCTAAGTCCGGACATTTACCAGGAACAAGTCCGGACATATTATTTTACGAGGAACAGGTCCAGACGTATTATTTTACCAGGAACAATGGAAGGCAATATGTAATGATTTTACAGTTGCGGATTTTTCTAAGCATTTTGGGATCCAAACCGCGTATTAGACTAATGCAACTTAATTAACTCTTAGCCTCTAGCCCACCCCTCACTGCACTCTAAAAATAAACATTTGCATAGAATGAAATTTTGCGCAGAACTCTGAAAAGTACCTTTGTCTTAGACAACCCCCTCCCCCCCCCCATCTCCTTTCTAAAAATTGTATTAATGGCCTTTAATGTATGCAACTGGAAGAGAGAGAATATCTCAGGGATTTATATTAATTATATTATTAGAGTGATACATGATCCAGGGGACATGAGGCCACAGTCGTCTTGATGGACAGAATCATTCCACCAGCACCCGGAAACCAGTGAAAAAATGTGAATGATAGATAGATAGATAGATAGATAGATAGATCGATAGACAGACAGACAGACATATATATAGATAGATAGACAGACAGACAGACATATAGATAGATAGATAGATAGATAGATAGATAGATAGATAGATAGATAGATAGATAGATAGATAGATAGATAGATAGATAGATAGATAGATAGATAGATAGATAGATAGATAGATAGATAGATATGAAGTTCAAAGAATAGCAAATAATAACAAGTCTGTACTCTTGTCACGAGTACACTAAATATTTCCGTAAGTAATGCCCAATCTATTTGCATTGATTAATTTGTATTCCCGGTGTACGTGAGACATTCTTTCGCAGTAGACTATTTGTCGGTATACTTGAAAGCAATTTAAGCCATTTGATGTACAAACAGCGAATCTGGGAAGAATAACATGATAATCTTTATATTGTGTTTGTGTGTGTTTTTAGAGCATTTTTGATAAAAAAAAATGCTCTATTGTCCCCGTTTTGTCTGTCTGTCTGTCTGTTCGTCATCACCCTAGATCTCAACAACCATAAGTCCTAGACCCATGATGTATATATCATTTTGTAGGTCTTGGCCTGCCATGTGTGCAGCAAGAGTTCATTTTGCGATATGACCTCTGAGGGCTGGACATCAGTTTTTTACCGTTTTTTACTAAAAAAGCTATATTAATAATTATGTCATTTTCATGGCCCCATTCTACACCTTATACGTTCAATAACCCATTCATTTGGTGCGAAATACTGCAGCACGTAGTTTCACCAAGATTGACGTCACACGTGTTCTGCGCAGTAGAGTATTTATTCGTCAGCCACAACAATTTTATTTTCGAAAAACATCCTTTACAATTACACAATTGAATTCATAAACATTTCCAAAATTTACAAATATTTACTGAAAGCTAAAATACGTACTGATGCATAACACAAAAATGTGCTAACACGTCCTGTGTCCAGAATGGAACAGGCTTAATTGCTTGTTTTTTGTAGTTTTATTTATCTACAGTAGTGCGCTGTACTGAACGTTTTGTGTATCCTGTATACTGTCTGCAGCGGCGTAGCGTGGGTATCGCCGCCCAGGGCGGAAGACGATTTTGCCGCCCTCTCATTTAGGTATTTCAATTTAATCTATACATTTTTTGCCGCCCCCCCTTCCAAAAAAAAAAAGTAATAAAAAAGTGCCGCCCGGTGCGGACCGCACCCACCACCCCCCCCCTTAGGTACGCCACTGACTGTCTGAACAATTGAGTGCAAACAGTGGTTCTCATACTGTGTTAACATGAGATTTTAGTATTCAACCCCCTTCCCCAACCCTCCCACCCCAGCCCCTTAACTATGTACTTCATCATTGTCACATGACTAAACAGAAGGATTTGTTGTGTGTGTGTGTGTGTGTGTAGGGGGGGGGGAAGGGGGTCATTTAGTAAAAGCAGTGGACATGTCCATGGGTAGGGTGGGGGGTGGGAACGGATTGGTACGAGAAGACGAGCAGTGGACATGTTCATGGACTTGAGGAAAGATACTATGACCGAAACAAACAGTGACCGAAGAGTAAAGAAAATGCATAAAATAAAATTCATTGCCCCCCCCACCCCTTTCTACCAGGCGGGACAAGCCGGAGTTATTAATGTCTCATCGCTGCGTGAAATATTGGTCTCCGGAGGCGAGACACTTCCGGTTGTTTTTCAATGTGTGTGTGTTTGTCTCTCTCTCTCTCTCTCTCTCTCTCTCTCTCTCTCTCTCTCTCTCTCTCTCTGTCTCTGTATCGCTAGTTAGTTAACTTAGCATGTTCTCTTGCTTTCCCTCAAAATTTAATTACACACGGGGGAGGAGGGTGGGGGAGGGGAGAAAAGGGGCGTTTTCATTATGGACATGCTGACTCTAGTGGTGAGGCAGATCTCGAATGTGAATCGGAGGAAACAAACACACACACAAACACACACACACACAAAACACCAAAATCGATGACGTCATTTAATTGGTCCAAATGTTTGCAGTTTACTTTTTAAAATCACAAAATTATTTTACCCGAATCACTCGCCATGCAGATTGATTGAATGGTTAACACTGTAATGTGTATTCTCTAACACTGTAATGTGTATTCTCTAACACTGTCATGTGTATTCTCTAACACTGTCATGTGTATTCTCTAACACTGTAATGTGTATTCTCTAACACTGTAATGTGTATTCTCTAACACTGTAATGTGTATTCTCTAACTCTGTAATGTGTATTCTCTAACACTGTAATGTGTATTCTCTAACACTGTCATGTGTATTCTCTAACACTGTCATGTGTATTCTCTAACACTGTAATGTGTATTCTCTAACACTGTCATGTGTATTCTCTAACTCTGTAATGTGTATTCTCTAACACTGTAATGTGTATTCTCTAACACTGTAATGTGTATTCTCTAACACTGTCATGTGTATTCTAACCTGGACGCAGCGAATTTCTCCCAGTGGAGATGGATGGTTCTGTCAGAGTATTAATAGATGACATTAGTTGTCTTTTGTTTAAAGTTTCGCTCACTTCCCTCCAATTGAAAGACAATCTTACTCATCTTTTGCAGTCTATGTCTTTCACATTCTCTCACCTCCCTCCAATTGAAAGACAATCTTACTCATCTTTTGCAGTCTATGTCTTTCACATTCTCTCACTTCCGTCCAATTGAAAGACAATCTTACTCATCTTTTGCAGTCTATGTCTTTCACATTATCTCACCTCCCTCCAATTGAAAGACCATCTTACTCATCTTTGCAGACTATGTCTTTCACATTTGTCGCCATTAATAATTCTTTAGTGTTAAAAAAATCAACGAGAAATGGATTTTGCATAAGAGCCAATCAGGACATACAGGGGCGTTGTGTAAACCCCCTTCCAGTTTTAGTTAAGGACTGGTTGGTTGGATTTGGGAAACTTTCACTGGGACGAGGAGAACTCTCCAATGTTCGAACCCGGGACTTTCAGATCAGTTGAGATAATGTGCATTTGTGCGCATTGTTCGAATCAATAGATGTAACGTGAATGGTGTAGCTGTTATGTAGCGGGACGTTGAATATGCTTGCAAACAAAAAGAGAACCGAAAAAATAAGAAACACATTGATTGGTTTAAAGTTTGTAGCCTGTAGCTTATTAATAATGAGAAATAGGGTCACAGGTCAAGAAGATTTGAGAATCGTTGTTTCGAGTGTCATCATTTATAGCCCCCCCCCCGCCCCCTTACCCCAATTCCTCTCCTCTCTACCTTCTTCACGTCTTGCTTCTGTCCTAGGGTCATGTCATCTCCTCTCTACCTTCTTCACGTCTTGCTTCTGTCCTAGGGTCATGTCATCTCCTCTCTACCTTCTTCACGTCTTGCTTCTGTCCTAGGGTCATGTCATCTCCTCTCTACCTTCTTCACGTCTTGCTTCTGTCCTAGGGTCATGTCATCTCCTCTCTACCTTCTTCACGTCTTGCTTCTGTCCTAGGGTCATGTCATCTCCTCTCTACCTTCTTCACGTCTTGCTTCTGTCCTAGGGTCATGTCATCTCCTCTCTACCTTCTTCACGTCTTGCTTCTGTCCTAGGGTCATGTCATCTCCTCTCTACCTTCTTCACGTCTTGCTTCTGTCCTAGGGTCATGTCATCTCCTCTCTACCTTCTTCACGTCTTGCTTCTGTCCTAGGGTCATGTCATCTCCTCTCTACCTTCTTCACGTCTTGCTTCTGTCCTAGGGTCATGTCATCTCCTCTCTACCTTCTTCACGTCTTGCTTCTGTCCTAGGGTCATGTCATCTCCTCTCTACCTTCTTCACGTCTTGCTTCTGTCCTAGGGTCATGTCATCTCCTCTCTACCTTCTTCACGTCTTGCTTCTGTCCTAGGGTCATGTCATCTCCTCTCTACCTTCTTCACGTCTTGCTTCTGTCCTAGGGTCATGTCATCTCCTCTCTACCTTCTTCACGTCTTGCTTCTGTCCTAGGGTCATGTCATCTCCTCTCTACCTTCTTCACGTCTTGCTTCTGTCCTAGGGTCATGTCATCTCCTCTCTACCTTCTTCACGTCTTGCTTCTGTCCTAGGGTCATGTCATCTCCTCTCTACCTTCTTCACGTCTTGCTTCTGTCCTAGGGTCATGTCATCTCCTCTCTACCTTCTTCACGTCTTGCTTCTGTCCTAGGGTCATGTCATCTCCTCTCTACCTTCTTCACGTCTTGCTTCTGTCCTAGGGTCATGTCATCTCCTCTCTACCTTCTTCACGTCTTGCTTCTGTCCTAGGGTCATGTCATCTCCTCTCTACCTTCTTCACGTCTTGCTTCTGTCCTAGGGTCATGTCATCTCCTCTCTACCTTCTTCACGTCTTGCTTCTGTCCTAGGGTCATGTCATCTCCTCTCTACCTTCTTCACGTCTTGCTTCTGTCCTAGGGTCATGTCATCTCCTCTCTACCTTCTTCACGTCTTGCTTCTGTCCTAGGGTCATGTCATCTCCTCTCTACCTTCTTCACGTCTTGCTTCTGTCCTAGGGTCATGTCATCTCCTCTCTACCTTCTTCACGTCTTGCTTTTGTCCTAGGGTCATGTCATCTCCTCTCTACCTTCTTCACGTCTTGCTTCTGTCCTAGGGTCATGTCATGTCATGTCATCTTAATGACCAGCAATGTAGACAGGCGTCCTTGTCTTAGACTACCTATACTCCCACATCGTACACACACACACACACACACACACACGTACACACACACGTACACACACACACGCACACACGCACAGACAGACAGACAGAGTGGCACATAAGGAGGAAAGAGAAAGTAAGTGGCGGTTTGACCTCGAACGCTGACCCCCCCCCCCCACCACCACCACCACCACAGTAAATTGTCTGTAGCATCCTGAACAGCTACTCTCTCTCTCTGCGTGTGTGTGTGTGTGTGTGTGTGTAAGTGTGTGTGTGAGAGAGATTGTGTGTATGCGTGTGACACAGTGTCTTAGTATGACAGTGTATGGAGCGGTCTGTCTGCGTGTCGCGGGCTCACAAGAATGGCCATTAAGTATGATGGACCCTGACCCTTAACTGGACGATGGCTACTTTAAACTAATATATTAGCTGACCAGAGACTTCAAGGCGGGTTTTTTTTTTTCTTTCTTGTTCTTATGAAGTCAAGATGGAGAGATAGTAAAAGGCTGAGAAGAAGGAAAGATGGATTCAAGTACATGAAGAGGATTCTAATTATCCTGGGTTTAATTTAGGTTTCTAATTATCCTGGGTTTAATTTAGGTTTTTTTTTTTTTAAAAAAAAAACTGATTTTGAAAAAAAAAGTTATTATTACCGGCTGTAACGGGTAATTGTGAACGTTTTTTTCAAAATTGTATTTTTACCAAAAGTTAGAATCAAATGATGATGTCGTAACTTTGACTTCGTGTCACTATTTTAGGTGTATATTCTTTCAAAATATCAAAGTTTTTAATTGCTTAGAAATGCGTAAAATAAAAGAGTAGAGATATAGGACAGCCATGGTAGAGTTGAAAAGAAAAGATTTAGGAGAGTTGCTGGAGATTAGAAAGGGAGATTAGAAAGGGAGATTAGAAAGGGAGATTAGAAAGGGAGATTTATTTCAGAAGTTGTTCGGCAGATTTTAAAAACAGAGTTGTATTGGAGATTTATCAGAGAGCTACAATAAAACGAATATTTAGCCGATTGCTGGGGTAGGTAGTTTACCTTATATTGGGCCCAATAAGAGAAGAAATGTAAGGATTCGATACCTCGCCAAAAATGACACCCGGTTTAGGTCACTTTAGGCTGTGTAGCTGAGACTGTCTGTTGTGGTTTAAGACGAAAGGGGCGGACACGATTAGCCAGGCCCCACTGTAGGGAGATCTGCACAAGAATGTGTCTGCACGTGCATGTGTCTATGTGTGCACGTGCATGTGTTTATGTCTGCACGTGCATGTGTCTATGTCTGCACGTGCATGTGTCTATGTCTGCACGTGCATATGTCTATGTCTGCACGTGTATGTGTATATGTATATATGGGTATGTGTCTATGTGTGTATGGGTATGTGTCTATGTATTTACGTGCATTTGTCTATATGTCTATATGTGCACATGTGTATATGTATATGTGTGTGTGTGTATGTGTGTATGGGTATGTGTCTAGGTATGTGTGTGAATGTGTCTATGTATGTACGTGCAATTGTCTATATGTGCACATGCATGTGTATATGTATATGTGTCTATGTGTGTATGGGTATGTGTCTAGGTATGTATGTGAATGTGTCTATGTATGTACGTGCATTTGTCTATATGTGCACATGCATGTGTATATGTATATGTGTCTATGCGTGTATTTGTCTATGTATGTATGTATGTATGTATGTATGTATGTATGTGTATGTGTCTATGTGTGCATGTGTCTATGTGTGTATGTGTATGTGTCTATGTGTGCATGTGTCTATGTGTGTATGAGTATGTGTCTATGTGTGCATGTGTCTATGTGTGTATGTGTATGTGTCTATGTGTGCACGTGTCTACGTATGTGTATGTGCGCTTATATATGCACATTATTATTTATTTTCTAATAATCGCTCATTTGATTGATTGATTGATTGATACACCTAGATACGTTAGGGATGCGTGTGGCATTAATGAAGTCGTACATATTTAAAAGCTTAACATATCAAAGAAAGCATTATTGAAGTGTATTAAATACATGCTCTTTTTTAAGCCCATTGCAGTGTACCAACCATACCCTACCCCCCTCCTTACACACACACACGCACATACACAGGACAGACTGCTATCCCCCCCCTTCCCTTCCTTTCTCATCAAACCTGCGCACAATTCTTTACATACACATCTTTGGCCAGTTAGTTTTTTTTTTTGTAAATTATATTTCAAAGATATGCATCACTCAGCCCGCCTCACTGGCACGTGCATGAAGCTGAACTTCCGCGCCATAAATAAGTCAGTTGGCAGCACCGGTTCAATATTTAAAAAAAAAAAAACAACACATCTGCTACCAATGTGAACACGACCAACTGGTAAACGGGGGCAAGCCACTTCCATATCTGCAGATTAATTTTTTGTTTAATACATAGTTAACGGTTATGATATTTTTTTTTAATTTAAGAGTTCAGTATCAAACTAAACTCTATAATCTCTAATCTTTTCAATAACACACGTACTGCATTATAATCTGTTCATCTGAATAATTTTCATGACAGTTATTGGGAATAAACATTATTGTGTATAGACGGGGTCACTTTGTTATCAATACCATCTCCAGAATTAGTCCCCCCCCCCAAAAAGTCGGCCAAAAGGCTCATTAATACGTTTGGGTGACGCAGACGTGACAGGTGAGTGATAATTACCTGGTCGTCTGGATCAGTAGACACTTGCCGGCTTAAGTTATTATTATTTATTTTTTTTTTGTAAATTCAAAATGTTCGTATAATGTTTTAATAAGTTTAAAAATAAAATAAGGGAAGTCACTCAGAAGTAAGTCAAAGTTCGTGAAATGGGAGAAATAAAGAGAGTGGAGAGTTTATTTGTAAAGATGTGTTTTTAATTTGGTGTCAGTGTTCATATTCTGCAGAGAAGTATGTCACAATAATGTCACACATTGGCTTTCACAGAGAAGTATGTCAGTCCATGTACTCCACAGAGAAGTATGTCACATCTTGCTCCACACAGATGTATGTCACATCTTGCTCCACAGAGAAGTATGTCACATCTTGCTCCACAGAGAAGTATGTCAGTCCATGTACTCCACAGAGAAGTATGTCACATCTTGCTTCACAGAGAAGTATATCACATCTTGCTCCACAGAGAGGTATGTCACATCTTGCTCCACAGAGAAGTATGTCACATCTTGCTCCACAGAGAAGTATGTCACATCTTGCTTCACAGAGAAGTATGCCACATCTTGCTCCACAGAGAAGTATGTCACATCTTGCTCCACAGAGAAGTATGTCACATCTTGCTCCACAGAGAAGTATGTCACATCTTGCTCCACAGAGACGTATGTCACATCTTGCTCCACAGAGAAGTATGTCACATCTTGCTCCACAGAGAAGTATATCACATCTTGCTCCACAGAGAAGTATGTCACATCTTGCTCCACAGAGACGTATGTCACATCTTGCTCCACAGAGAAGTATGTCACATCTTGCTCCACAGAGAAATATGTCACATCTTGCTCCACAGAGAGGTATGTCACATCTTGCTCCACAGAGAAGTATGTCACATCTTGCTCCACAGAGAAGTATGTCACATCTTGCTTTACAGAGAAGTATGCCACATCTTGCTCCACAGAGAAGTATGTCACATCTTGCTTCACAGAGAAGTATGTCACATCTCGGACTCTGCAGAGAAGTATGTCACATCTTGCTCCACAGAGAAGTATGTCACATCTTGCTTCACAGAGAAGTATGCCACATCTTGCTCCACAGAGAAGTATGTCACATCTTGCTCCACAGAGAAGTATGTCACATCTTGCTCCACAGAGAAGTATGTCACATCTTGCTCCACAGAGACGTATGTCACATCTTGCTCCACAGAGAAGTATGTCACATCTTGCTCCACAGAGAAGTATGTCACATCTTGCTCCACAGAGAAGTATATCACATCTTGCTCCACAGAGAAGTATGTCACATCTTGCTCCACAGAGACGTATGTCACATCTTGCTCCACAGAGAAGTATGTCACATCTTGCTCCACAGAGAATTATGTCACATCTTGCTCCACAGAGAGGTATGTCACATCTTGCTCCACAGAGAAGTATGTCACATCTTGCTCCACAGAGAAGTATGTCACATCTTGCTTCACAGAGAAGTATGCCACATCTTGCTCCACAGAGAAGTATGTCACATCTTGCTCCACAGAGAAGTATGTCACATCTTGCTCCACAGAGAAGTATGTCACATCTTGCTCCACAGAGACGTATGTCACATCTTGCTCCACAGAGAAGTATATCACATCTTGCTCCACAGAGAAGTATGTCACATCTTGCTCCACAGAGACGTATGTCACATCTTGCTCCACAGAGAAGTATGTCACATCTTGCTCCACAGAGAAATATGTCACATCTTGCTCCACAGAGAGGTATGTCACATCTTGCTCCACAGAGAAGTATGTCACATCTTGCTCCACAGAGAAGTATGTCTCATCTCGGACTCTGCAGAGAAGTAGGGCAACCGCTCACGAGCCTGGTGGGTTCATAGAGCAGGGGAGACCACACATGAGGTTGATGACAGCCGCACTCTAGTTGTGTGTATTTAGTAGAAATTAAAAAAAAAAGTTCTGCATTACCGTCAATGTCAACAAAGATCGCAATGAAATTTAAAAAAAAAATAACTTATTGGTGTCCGCAGTAAACACAATACAGGTCAGTAGGTGAACCTTAGATCCGAATGGAGCCGCCATTGATATGTGACCTACATTTAACAGCCATCTGCAGGGCCGCCGAGAGGGGGGGGGTCATTGCCAGGGGGCCCGCATCTGTAAGGGGGGATAAAGGTGCCCGGCAGCCCCGACCATGTGAATTTTTTCACGACTCATTGTTTATAAAGGGGCCCGCAATGATGTCCCGCCCTGGGGCCCGCGTTGGCTCTCGGTGCCACTGGCCATCGGCTCCACAGATAAGTTTCGTCCGATCGCCATTTTCTCTCTCTCTCTCTCCCACCACACCCCACCCCTTCCACCCACGTATTAGCGCCCCTGTCACCGAATCATATTTCAGTCTGCTACTGGGTGTGCTTATTGTCACGGAGGCAATATGGTTGAGCGCTCGACTGCTAACCCAAAGGTCTCGAGTTCGAGACCCCCCCCCCACCCGGGCGAGTGCCCGGGAATATTCTAGATTCCGATCAATGTCTCTAATTTTATTCAGCTTATATATTATTGGTACCTGACACCTGTTGGGGGAAAGCAAAAGCGGCTGGGTGTTTGTAATAGCCACATAGTTCCATAGAATAGACAAGGCTATAGCAACGGATGAACTCTATTGGAGCCCGATGGTCTGTGTAAGGGGACCCGGTGGGGGGGGGGGAACTTTACTGGTGCACTTGGATCCACCTCCTTAAGTTCAGCTTACTCCCCCTCCCCCCTTTTCTTCCCCGTCACGTGACCCTGACGTCGTCTACCTGTGTCTGGTCTGCCCATCTGTATAATCCATTTGTGATCTCGACAGATCGCACAAACAAACTGACGGACAGAGAACCTCTCAATTTAACTGCTCATCAGCACGACATATCACTATCAAGAAAACACACACACTCACACACACACACACATACACAAACACACACAGAGGCATTCTTTACAAAAAATACACTTCTTTTCAAATCTTGTTTTTTCCCCCATCCATCCAACTGCTGATTTAATGCAATGGCTCATTTTCTTTTATCGTTCTCCGATGTACCGCACCAGGAAGTAGATGAAAGAGGGGGAGAGGAAAGAGGAGGAGGGGGGGTGTTATAGCCGATCACATATAATCGTCAAAACAAGGCATCGATTCCAATGAAAATGCAAAAGGAATAATCATGGTTTTTTTTTAAATGGAACTATTTCATGAAGCGGAGAAATAAAAAAAGATTTGTACAATAAATTATCCCGTAATGTCATTTTTTTCCCCATTCTATTTTGTCTCATAAGTCAATAAACGGATGTTTTTAATGTCGTATTTTACCCCGGCCGTAAACAAACAAGTTCAATGTTGTGTCCGGGGCCGTCTCTGAGGTTTCTGGAGACTCAGTGCAATAACTTTTTTCAAACGCAGTGGCTACGGTTCGGTCCGACCGATCCCGTATTTTTTTTTTCGGGTACCAGCCTTACTTATTATTGCATAGCGGCCGAGTCGCTGCACTGAACTATATAACAACATTATTTATTTTTTTCAGAATTTTTTTTTCAGGTTTAGGGTTAGGGATAGGGTTAGGGATAGGGTTAGAGATAGGGTTAGGGATAGGGTTAGAGATAGGGTTAGGGTTAGGGTGTGGAGCAATATTATCTATGACTGGTACCCGAAGTAAAAAAAATACGGGTTCGGTCGGACCGAACCGTAGCCACTGCCTTTTTCAAATTTTTTTTATAGGGCTGTAAGCAAAAGAACCTGTAGATGTCATAGTGTCTGTATATCAGTGTTTTTCAACCTTTTTTATTCAGGGGAACCCTTTGGTGTCGTCAGATTTCTGGCGGAACCTGTATACCCCTTTATGTCCCTTCATGGCCCTAAATTTTTTCTATTAAATTTTTTTTTTAAATTCATTCGCGGAACCCCTGGCTGGCCCTTGCGGAACCCTTGGGTTCCGCGGAACCCCGGTTGAAAAACACTGCTGTATATGAACGCTTTCATTATTACATGCGCGTCACTTGTAAATATCAGCCCAAAATGCGTCAAAAATACTATTTGTTTAGTCATCATGATATGACATCATTTGACACTATTCCTTTTTTTTTCTTTCCGGAAGATGTCCCGGTCCCTTCGTTAGCTAGCGGGGGGCCCATAGCGGTTGACTAGATCGACTATGTTTTAAGATTGACTTATCTGGTCGTGGGATGCTGAAAGGTCCGGATGAGGTATAGCCATGGGTCATCTAGGGCCGACGGCTGCTTGTCCAGGTCCGACGGCAGCTTGTCCTGGGCCGACGGCAGCTTGTTCTGGGCCTCTAGTAATCTCCACCATATAGCTAGGGTCGTCCAATCACACGCTTTTTAAAGCCGGATAGTGAAACCGGCATGGCCATAACTAACGGGTGGGGGGTGTAGGGGGCCCATTAAATCTTTTCAATCTACTCTCTATGCCAATCCCAGGGCTAGTGTTTCATAAAAAAGCTGCCCCACCGCCATAATCACTTCCCGATCCACAGTAACACAAACAGAATAATTATATTTTGCTCCTCTAGTTGCGATCTATTAGCGCCCCATACAACAACAACAACAAAAATAAAAACTGCCCACTTGTTCACACCCTGAGAACGAATTAAATACAATTAGCTGAGTAGTAGTCTACGCTTCAAAAGATTCATTTCTGTAACCCTAATTGATTGGTTTTTTTCCCTACGTATTTTTTTTTCTTCTTTTTTCAACAGCTGAGTTTTGAACCCCCCCCCCCCCCCCAAAAAAAACCCACTAAAATCAATGACGTTTTGCACGGTTTTATGATCAAATTCAAAACCAATAACATGAACGAAAAATTTTTCCCCCTCCATGCGGTCCTCCGCCAAGCTGTGGTTTAGAAAAATGTTGTAACATGGACATGGTAAAGCGTGGCAGTGGCGAAGACTATCTGGGGATGGGGTGGGAGTAGGGGTTATACAAAAACCGACTTTTGAAAAAACCGGTTGTCGAAGGTCAATTTCTCAAAAAACCGGCGAAAACCGGTTTTCGGTTTTACTATAAAATAAGTGAAATAACGGATATTTTAAGCATTCTAGCAATAATTATTTTCAATGTATGTAGTATTTAATTAACGTGCACGAGAAAGAATGAAGGATAATGTAATTAAGTCAACCAATTTTTACATAAAACAATAAATACAAGAAAAAAATTATCAATATGACAGTAAAAATACTACTACTGTTTACTGGGTACCTATATATTCATTTAAACTACTTTATAACTAAACCCTCTTCTATCATGACCTTTCTTTCTTATGTTTTATTTATATTATATTGTCAAAGACAAGAGGTTTGGTTTGCCGCACACAGACCAGTTCTGAAATCAGCCGTTGTGATGTAGACCTCAGTATAGAGCTTATTTATGTATATAGTCTATAGATATTACAGTTCTATTTCTAATGGTATTCACTTTCTGCCTTTCCCTCTCTCTCTCTCTCTCTCTCTCTCTCTCTCTCTCTCTCTCTCTCTCTCATCCTCTGTATAAGTTTCTAACGTTATCTATTTATGTGACACAGTACACAAACACCTCTGCACCTCTCCATGGACTCACATCAAGTGCCCGTTTAAAAACATTCCTCACTGTTGAACTCCTCGCCCCTCCCTCCTACACTTGTCTCCCCACCTACCCCCTCTCATCCCTGAGATGTATTAGTTACACTATTCATTACAACGGCTGTACGACGGTCCTGCCATGTGAATGCCTTGTTTAGGTTAGACGGGTTGGTGGTGGTGGAGGTGTTGGATGGTGAACATAATTTAGTCACTTGCTTAGTGATGAGGCACCGATTATATACCCCCACCCCCGTTTCAAGTTGTATACTTCCCGCAAGTCAACACTAAATTCGTGCACTAAAAAAAACATCGGTTGTTTTGTGGAATTAGCTAACGACTTGATTTTAGCCCTCTTTCCAGGTCGAGGAAACGAATGCAATATATCTCTCAATGTGTATATACCGTCCCCTCCACCTCCATCCAATCCTCAAGTTACCCTAAACCACTTGGGCACGCCTTCTTTTTTGTATCGCTCAATAGTTACTTTCTATCAATGCCAATGTACACAGGTCGGACTGAGGAGGGAGTTCATTGGAAAGTCACAGTTTCCCAGATTTCTCTGTAATATCGTGGAATGTATCAACATTTTTTGCTCTTTGTTAAGTTCTAAGCTAAAACCGACTTTTAAAGCCGAAAAAACCGGTTGTCGAATGCTTCGACTTTCGTAAAAAACCGGTTTTTTGCCGCCGGTTTTTAAAAACCGACAACCCCTAGGTGGGAGGGTGGGGTCGAATGGCTGTTACAAAGAGCGCTAAAACTTTTTTAAAAAAAATTAACATGGTTGAATGACGTCATGTAAATATATATGCAAATGTGAATATTTGTGTCTATAACAATATGATTGTGTACATTTCTGTGCAATTGTAAAAGTCTGTAAATGTTAAAGTCGGTGTAACTGTAAAAGTCTATGCAAATGTAAAAGTCTGTGCAAATGTAAAAGTCTGTGCACATGTAAAAGTCTATGCAAATGTAAAAGTGTGTACAAATGTAAAAGTCGGTGTAAATGTAAACATCTCTGCAAACCGTGTGCACCGCTGTAAGCATACACGTTCATCGACAAATCGACATATTGCATGGTGTAGTACATTAATGTGTAAACGACACTTTCAGCGGCGGATCTTCATCCTGAGACTCTGCCTGTCATACATCCATCGTCCGCAGGCTTCCAACACACTCATAATGACATCTCCGATGCTGCCATCACAGCATGCACCCAACCAGACAAACCTTTTTTGGGGTACCCTACGTGGCAGTGACTTTGGCTTGACAAATTTTTAAACAAAAAAATAACAAAAATTAATAAAAAAAATTATACCTGACATCACCGCACGCATGAATGAATTTTAGTAAAAAAGCGAAAAAAAAATCATTGGTGGGTCCTATTCCAGGGACATTCTCTTTCATCTTGTTCTTTCCCCACCTTGACTTGTATATTAATACATTATTTATACAAGGTGTAGATTAAACTAATAATTGTACGGGGGGACTGCAGAACACGACACCTCGTTTAATCTTTTCGAGCAGGCAATGCATTCCCCCCCCCCCACCCCACGAAATCTGTTTCGCCTTGCGGCTTTGATCCCACACTAGCCCGCCCCCCCCACGCCCCACACGACGTCCCTGGGATTTTTATTTGTCAAGTCACCTACATACCTGCTAGTAGTAGTATACATTTATGTTATCCTAAACCCACCAACCAAACGCCCGACCCCCCACCCTCCCTTTCCGCTACATGACACACTTCACAATTTTTCGTTCACGCTCCATGTACCTTAAAGGTTCTTACGGCGATGGATTCCTTCCCCCCCTCCCCCGCCCCCGGAAGTTAACAAAGCGTAGCTGATGTTTCTCGCCAGGGGGGCCCCAGCGAGACGCCCTCGTCTTCACAAGGCATCAGCACCGAGACCAGTCAGGGCCCAGCATATTTAATGACTTAACACTTCATCCACTGTGGATTCATGTCATATTGGGAAGAGGGGGGGGGGTTCGAAGGTGTCTTCAAACTATTTTTATCTGCAAGCACCCCGTAGCTACTTTTATCGTTGGCCACACCAATGCTGCATATGACAAGCTGATGTGATATTTAACACACGCAAAATAAAAAAAAATGAACTTAAAATCATAGACCAGTTCGTCAGAATATGCATCGTGCACCTTGAGAGAAGTTAAAACATTATTTCTGTTATTTTAAATGTGGTGAATGTTTGCTAAGCGATAACAGCTTCGAAGAGTTTTAATTTATTTGGTAGTCATTTGACAGAATAATGAAAAGTACTTGTATTTAGTTTTTAATTCTCACAACCTGCTTTCAATACATAGTGGGGTTGCTTAACTGTCTTATTTTTTAAACATTATACTTAATCGCTTTACAGAAAAAGTGTTACGGTCAAACTCATAGTCCAACAGGAGACTATGCGCTGCGTCCATAGCTTATTGCAATATTTTTCTAATATAGAAGGCATGCTGAATTTTGAGCTGCAGTATTTGCTTTGAAACGCAAGTCGACGCCTCGTATGATGGACTCCCCTGGTACCGTAGGGTGTGACCAAGTTAAATACGCCAATAATATTACTTTTGTTCAAACCCATGTCAGGGTTTGACGTTTATCTCTTTGATGTTATAAACCGAAAGTGCAATGACCATGGAGGCACTACGAGAGACATAGTTAAGTTACTTGCACAATGCCCCCAGCAGCCTTTACTTCCCCTTAACCACTTTCAAGTACGTAGTTTAATATAGGTGGATTTAGGAATTTTTACAAGGACGTGAAAAAAAAAAAACTACAAACAACTCAGCAAGGACAGAACCTGGCACTTTTATTTTAGCCCACTCTTTGATATTCCATGTCCAGTGCTTTCTTGTACGGCCTTCCTTAAGTACTCCTTCAAGAGTACCTGGTGTTATAGGTAAACAGATGCAGCTGAAGGTGTAAAGGCGAGGAACATTATCGATCCATGTCAGTTATCTGTCGGGTTTGTTTTGTTTGTTTTTTTTTTTTGGTTATTGTTGTTGTATTTTTACTGGTACCAGGAGCGGTTCCTATAGGCCTGCCATGTTGATAACCCTTTCCTTGAGAAACTTGTTGGTTTTATTCTCCATGCACGCCATTCGGAGCACGGACCTGTCAACAATTTATGTAAAAACAATAAATAACCGTACATGATAGCGATGTACTATTTATTATACATGAACAGCAAGCCAGTTATGACAACAAGCCAGTTATCAGAACAAGTCAGTTATCACAACAGGCCAGTTATCACAACGGGCAAGTTATCACAACAAGCCAGTAGTCACAACATGCCAGTTATCACAACATGTTAGTTATCACAGCAAGCCAGTTATCAGAACAAGCCAGTTATCACAACAGGCAAGTTATCACAACAGGCCAGTTATCACAACAGGCAAGTTATCACAACAGGCCAGTTATCACAACAAGCCTGTTATCACAATAAGCCAGTGAAATCCTCCCTCCCCCCACCCACGCACAAACTCTTTAACCATTATCCCCATACCGTTTGTTTTTTTCCTTTAAATAATCAAATATCTTTCATTTTCAACAAATTTGAATTCGGACACAACTTTTTTTAAAAATAAAAATAATAATAATAATTTTTAAAGTAAAAAATAAAAGACAAACTTGAAAAACCGCTGAAGCGCAAGAAATGGCCTACAATATTGACAAACAGGGGGGGGGGGAGCCTCGGGGTGGGCACAATCTTACCAGGGCTGGTCACGCAACAGCGATGATACATCATAGAGGGCCGCCATTTCTATTCAAGCACGGAACGGAAGCACTCAGAGATGAGCATCAAAAGAACGACAACTCTTGGACAGTTTTTATTTTTTTTTCTTTCTCTACTTTTTTTTTTATTATCTCCTCCTGTTTTTTTTTAAACACTGCCCCCCCCCCCCCCACTCCCCCACCCTCCTCCCAAACCGGTCATTTTTTTTATGTTTTCAAAGGAGCTACTGTATTTCTAAGTCAAAGACGAGGAATCTACTGATATTACTTCGCGGAAATAATTTCTATTTTTAATTCTCCAGCAGGCTATCAAGTGCAAAAGTTTGTGCAAATCGATGTTGTTATTTTCTTTTTTTTTATGCTTCTATCTACATGAGACTCTCAAATATCCGGCCTGAAAATATCCGGTTGTTAACACTATCTGGCTTAGGTCAGAAAAAAAAAGGTATCTAAAAAAAAAAAGAATGAATTAAAGTTTTGGTTAAAATGTTGTTGGTTTAAAATTATGGGGGGGGGGGGGGGAAGGGCGTGAATATTTGTGTAGTCAGGTCTGTCCTGTCCGGCTTTAGGCCATTGCTAGTTAAATTAGGCCGGATAGCTGAGAGTGTGCTGAGTTGTTTTTTTTTTTCAAATGAGATTTACTCAAAACACTTTGCGATAAAACTCTTCCAGTTTAAAAAAAATATACGTATTGTTTATAAATGACTGCAAGGGATAAAAATAAAACAGGCAGTGCGTTTAATAATTAATCCCCCCCCCTTTTCATCTCCCACCCACTAAATTTTTTTATTACCATTTTTTTTAATGTATTAAAAAATTGTCCTTGATTGGGAGAAAAGGAGAGGGGGGTGGGTGGGGTGGGGTGGGGTGGGGTGTAGTAGGTGGGTTAGTG